>CM041777.1:357791326-358168710 GCA_023374045.1 Limonium bicolor | reverse complement strand
TTCCTTCATTTTGAGAACCCATTCTCCATGTGAAACCCAGATTTTTTTTCCGACTTCTCCTCCTCAACTTCTTCGTTCCCACTATTGAATCACGACCAGTCCCCTGCCGACACAGTTTTTGCCGATCATCTTCCTTCGACAACGTCGATCTTCTCGTCCCAGAAACCAAAACGAGACTGAACTTCTCCTCCCCGACACTCCTTTCTTCTTCCTCTCGATCTTCAAACGAAGCTCTAGAATACACGGTAGCCATCGTTCCCTCACACTTTCAAACCCAAAAGCTGCTCCAACACTTCAAAAACCTGTGCCTGAACTCTAGAATTCCGCATGTCGACATTGCTACCCCCAATGATTTCCCGTGCGGTCGCCTTCTTCGTACGATAACGAAATGGATCATCACCCAACTTCTCCTCCACCTATCTCCTTGTTTACGAAAATCTGGCGAAGCAAGGAGTAGCTCTGCACTCCCCGTCATGCTCATGGTTACTGGCAATCATCGGTGACAAGGAACATACCTGCTCTGCGGCTTCTCCCTTGCTTCATCTACGCTCCAAGCTTCTTCAACTGCTTGACGTTGCTGGCGAACAAGGGCTCTGCACCTCCTTCCTTTTCCACACTTTTCCTCACGGTAATTAGCAATCCAGATCGGTGAACAAGGAGCATACGGCTACCCTCTCCATGTCTCTCCCCGATAGTAATTGTGCGAGCCACTGACGAACAAGTACGCAACTTCCTCTTTCTTTTTTGTTTATCGGAAATTTGTAACTCACACCGGTGACCCAGGAGCGTAGGTGCTCAACCCTTCTTCGATTATGCTTATCATACTAACATGAGGTTGTTTGAGTTCCTGTTGGTGTTTTTTGAGTAACTTGCAGAAAATCTAAGTGTCTATTTTTGGTCCGATTGGATACCAGATCCACCGTGGATTCCTTGGCTCATGAAACTGATGGAAAATTTGGTGTGTGTATGTATCCTGAGAAGTTTAAGCTGTTAGGCTAGCACCTGGTTTGTTCTGTTGAGGAGGAACTGACTCCCGTTTACAATTTGATTATTGTGCTTCGAATCTCTTGTTTATTTTGCAGGAAATCTCCTCTGTTCATCCAATGGTACCCATTTCTAAACCTTTTGGGTCCGTAATTTCCCTCTAAAAACAGCATTTGGATGTCTGTCTGATAACACACATTAGTTATGCCGGCTGTACTCATATTCTGTTTGGTTTCCTTTCGTTGTGAGCATCAAATTGACTTGCACTTGTGTTCCGCCATTTCTTTATTTCTCAGTCGATGCAGTCGGTTCGGATATATGTCGTTTGGCTCATCTATTCGAAGACGTTAATGTTCGCAATGGAACAAGGGAATAAAATGTGGTTAACCGCAACAGTTTTGAGTTAGAACCTCTTGTTAGTCTATTTGGGTAATGTTGATCGGTTCTCAAAAGGGTTATCCTCAAATTAAACAATGCTCTCTGATTTTATCTTAGATTCAGATGTCTTGTCTATCCGTTTGGTGAGAGGATTAATCATTTCTCTTTTCTACAGAAGGGTCATACTCTCTTTGTCTAGTCTCAGAATAATGAACTTTTTTTCAGTTTTTTTTTGGTCTCTTGGACAGAATGAGTCGGTAATGGAAAGCGCTGCTACTTTGACAAATCTCCATGAAAACAGATTGACATTGACATTGCCTTAAAAGGGATTCTGCTAGAATACATCACAAAGTAGAAAAGGAAAACATGAGTTTAGTTAGATTTTGTTTATATCCGTTCTAACTCCACTTTTTTTGGTTGTTTGATTGAGGTACATATGCAATTTGTTGATCTTATACCGAGCTAGCACACCTTGCTGTTGGGATCAGATTTTGAGCTAAGCTTGTAACTGGAGCCCAACTGCTTCTGGGTCTCACTTCAGCCAATTGTTGGCTAGCGGTCAAGTTTTCCATCACAATTTTTTCCATGTGTTTTTTCATTTCCAATGAGTGGATTGCCCTATGCTTATCATTTTGCTTCAATTTGTATAATACGTGCATTTGATCAGTATTTTAATTCGAACTTTTCAGCACACCCATGTAAATATTTCACTTTTTCATGTTGCTACTAAGTAACCTTGTCATCGTCTTTTTTTATTGTCATTATTGTTAAGCCTTAGTTACTATCCTTTAGGACCAAGCCTTAGGATAGAGGGTGAACCCTAAGATTTAGGTGAGCCATGGTCCCACCTAATAAACTGGGTAATCCCTAGACCCAAACCACATCTTATTATAATAACATGGATTAATAAAAACACTTTCTTACGATTCATCTAATTTTAATTCATCATTTTCCAAAGCCCATTGGACCTAAAAATCAAAGGCTCAAAACAACTCAAATAAGGCCCAATTTTCCCAATCTCAATTAAGGCCCAATTTTCCCAATCTCAAATAAGGCCCATAGGCCAATTCGGCCCAAAACCAAATCAAGCCCAAGGCCCAAATCAAGCCCAAGGCATAAATCAGGCCCAAAATCAAAATGAGGTCCCAATGACCCAATATCTAAAAGCTCGGCCCAATCCACCAGTGAGGCCCAAACTTGAGGCTCAAACACATGACCGACCCAAACCCATTTCAGCCTAATTCGGCCCAAACCCAATGCGGCCCATCAAGCCCAATTCGGCCCAAACCCAATGCGGCCCATCAAGCCCAATGCGGCCCATCAAGCCCAATGTGGCCCATCAAGCCCAATTCGGCCCAAAATCCCAATTCAGCCCACAACTTTATCACCCCAAGGCCCAAATCACAATTGGCCCAAAAGTCCAATCCGGTCTGACTTTGACCTTTGGCCTTTGACTTTGACCCATCTCGACTTTGACCCCCAACTTTGACCTTTAACTTTGACCAACCTCAACTTTGACCCAATCCAACTTTGACCCGGTCTAACTTTGACCCGACTCGTTTTCCAACCCCAACCCGAATTCAATTAAACCCAATTCAAACCCAACTCATTTCAATTCGTTGCAATTCAGTCCAATTCAATTCAATCCAATTTCATTCAATTCATCTAATCCAAACTCAATTAGTAAATCCCATTCAACTCCAAAAATCTCTTTTTTTTTTCAAAGTTCAAACATTCATCTCATTCAAATTTTATCAAGTTTTCTTAGATTGCAAATAAACTATTTCGTGGAATTTTAAAGGAAAAACTCTTCTCACATCACAGAAAACTCTTCTCAAAACGCAGAAAGTTCTTCTCACATATACAGAAAGTTTTCTCCTAAAAACATTTCTCAAAATCAATGTTTCTTCATCGAGAATTCCGAACAAAATTCAGAAATTTTCTAACTCAGTTTTCTAACTCAAAACTAAACCGTTTTCGGGTAACATGGGATGTCTAACACCTTCAAAGAACGTTTTCTTCCTAGTTAGGCATCACTTGTCTCTCTTCTAAAATAAAAATCCGAGGCAGGGCACTGGGGTCGTAACCTCCCTTGTCGCAGTCTGGATCTCTTTAGGCGGGGCATTAGGGTGACAAACCTCCCCTAATTGCAACCTAGATTTTTACAAGGCGGGGTGCTAGGGAAATAACGACCTTCCTAGTTGCAGCCGGATTTTAGAATCGTCTAACTCCCTTCCACTCGATTTCAGTATTTTTGGCTTTTAATGTTTTAAACCCGGGAGTTAGAGACGTTATTAGGGTTTGACCGAGAACATCTCATTCATGGTGTTTCTTTTAAATCTTATTTTCGACATAAATTCATTGCCCCATCTTTCGAGCCTTGGCACTTACCATCAATTGAGTGTCATGTTCGAGGGGGTACATAGGGTAATTCCTCGGGATTATCCGCCCTTTTACAACAAAAAATGATTTTCCGGTTTTAAAAACTCTAAGAGAGACAATTCTGAATAAACCAATCCAACCCTTTCATTAGAGCTTCAGGTCACATAAACACTCCCCAAACCCTCCTCTGAACGAACTCTAAGTCACATAGGACCTCCAATTCTCGAATACTCCCGACAACCTTAGTCATCTGAAACCCGAAAGATCCTCGAAATCCGAACACCTGCAAATTAAATATCCTTTCCTACACTCAATCATACCCAAAACCCGAACTCCTCTTCAACTCCGACAAATGATCCAAACATCCCTTAAGTCCACAAGAATGACCAAAATGCCCTTAGCCTCACAAAAGCCGAGACAAATCCAATCCCCTCAAAAATAATCAAAACCTCTCAACCCTTTAACCCTTCCCACGAACCGATAGTTCGAGACCAGCCTGTCCCCTCAAACTCTTCAAAATCACCTACTCCTCAATCCACACTCAATCTGATCCTTTGGCTTTAATTGAATCTCTCTAAATAAGGTTTTGAAAGAAGGTAATCCCGACAATTGGAGACCGAGGTTTCCTCGGGCACCAATCCAAGGTTGTGGTCATTGCCACTTCCAAGGGGTGTAACCCAGTGCGAACCCATATAGAATCTCTGGCTTGATCAGATAAGTCCTATCCATAGGCAATAAATCATCAGAGTCAATTAACGTTTTTTAGAACCCTTCTCCTCCCTTCCTTAGTTCCTTAGGTCAAACTAGGTGGCGACTCTAGTCAACTCCGCCTTATAGAGGCATAAGTCCGCGTGGAGCCCATTGAGAGCGGGTGTAGTGCTCACTAGCATTCCCCTTATGCTTTCTGGGAAAGACGGACGATAGAGTAGGCATTTGAGGGATGCCGAGGTGACAGGTTTTCACCCTCCACAGAGTGGCATTTCTAGGATCTAGGCTTCTTAGTTAGACCATATTTAGATAGACCCCCCTCATACCGAAAAATCACCCTCCACAGAATGGCGACTCTGCTGGGGAAAACTTGAGTAAGTTTTTCTCATAAAACTTGGTCAAGGAAAACTGAACTCCATTCAAATTTGTCGAGATTTCCCCACTTCTTTCAAAACCTTCAAGAGATTTTTTTCAAAGCCCTAGGACCATTTTATTCCACACTTAGAGTGTGTACCTGATGAGGACAGTTAGGACTTGATAGATCCTCGACAAACATTACAACAATTGGGTTAATAATTAGCTCACGATTAGAAAGAGACACTTAGGATTGAATGAAGCTAACTTCCCTTTAGGTTAATAAACAACCAATTTGGAATCACTTTCAAGATAAAACTCTTAGCAAATAGGTTGGTACTGACTTCATTGCTTTTATATTTATGTTACAATTGTGGGGTGCATTGGGAGGGTAACATAGGACATGCATTCCTCTGTGTCACCCGATTTATCCACGAGTCACGGAATCCCGACCGGTCCACGGTTGATTTCCCATGAGCTGGGTCATTTATATAAATGACTAACCCACGGGGCAAGATGGTCATCGACCTACGCCCTGCAGGCTCATGATCCAAAAATATCCTTCATTATCCGAGTTTAAGCCAGCATATAGTGAACCATGAGCCTTCAGTGTCCAGCTGCCTAATCCGGTGTCTAAGATGGGTTTTATGGGTAGTCACCCCCTTTGTATGCCGCCTGTCTGACCACCTCTTTGCCTTACCTTGAAGATTGCATGGGCTCAGTTCTCCATTGTTCCTCTGCGCCACGGGTGTCTCTAAAGCCCAATGTCACGCTACACGTCCATAGAGGATCCCGTATTTACCGGATACCCATACATGGCACAACGTAGTCAGTGAATAATTTAGACTTTAGACACACCTGACTGTGCAGATGACGAGAGACCCGTTCCCATGCAATACTTCCCCGAGTTTCCCGAAAAGTGGGGTGTTGTCGGATCATCACTGGCCGTGGCGTATGTTTCCTTATCACTTCGGGTATCCGGACCTTTCGAACTTAAGCACTCCGGACTTTCTTGATGACGTGCCCCGCAAGGGGCATAGCAGAGAAAAACCCCGAGAGATGACAGTGAAGGGACGATGGTTCCCCCGGTGAGACGGAATCATAATTGACCTGGAAAGTGATTATCCCAACACTAACACTTACAACTCCTCATCAAATATAGCCACGATTTACTTCTTGCTATGCATGTGTGCAAACCACTTTTTCCAACCAATCTGTTTCAAAACGTTCGGAATTCTCTGTTGCACATCTCTTAAAGTTGTTTTACGAGCTCGTTTAATTTCAAATCCCACCTAAATCTTTCTCATAAACATTTGCGGTTTTAATCTTGCCACTTCATCTTTAGAATGTTATTCCAAAACAATTTTCATGAATAGATTTCGAAAACCTACTTTCTACAAACCTACTTTCTACGAACGAATTTCAAACAACATTTTTCACCAACATTATTTCAAAATAGTTTTCGAAAACGGTTTTCAAAGTTGATTTTCATAAACGTATTTCAAAACAAATGATTTAGTCCCCATGTCGTGACCCGCTATTTTTGAAGTTCTACCCACCTTCCAGAGCAGCGGTCATTACTGTGGAGCGTACTAGTCATTTCGTGTTTTCACAAAAGTGGTGGATTTTCACATAAGATTTTGTAACACCCCATCCAACATTTACATACTTACAATAAACTGCAGCGGAAATACAAACCTCTTCACATTACTGAACTCGTTGGTGTTACACGCCGTTAGCCACCCACGTGGCTAACAAGGCTAATCCATATACATTGTACCGGTCTGATGGGCTAAATTCCCGAGCAACTACACATTATTATCCCTTTCCATTAACAACAACAACAACATACACCTTATCAACTATACCGAGTATTTATAAACTGGTGCCGACAACAATATCGGTCTTACTACACCTACTGTTATATATACTTAAATGAATACCCATGTACAATGACTACCCCGTCCTACTCTCGAACGGCTTCCAGCTCTCTGTACCTGAAATAGGAAAAGAAGAGAAAGGGTGGCCCCCAAGGGGCTCAGCACCTTTGCTGGTATGGTAATCCCGCAGCCCACATGCTACCGGGCCACGCACAACTAATTGTCGTCTTAGCATGCGATTGATTATATTTAAATCATGCATGCAACTGTAAACAACCACATGACATTTCGCCTCAATGGGCTCAACAAATGGATAATACATCCTTACTTAATAAGTCACTCTTGGTATTCATTATCCCTAGAGTGTTCCTCCTCTAATGGAGCTACTTCCTTAATAGACGACGCTTACCCTTAAATCGGTTATCCTTAAACGCCTCTTTTCTCAAACTGGGATTCATAACCATGATCCACATACTCCACATTATACAACATATAACATACACAACATAACAACACATAACCACACTTTGCACGTTTCCACGTGTACAACATAACACCGCAATAGATATTGCATCACAACAAATACATAACATAACGGGAATGGTTCTCTTAGGAACCGACCCAAACATTGCTTATACACTGGTGAGCCTAGAGAATGTTGCCAGTCTCATGATAAGCTCGTTATACAATAACAACAACACTCATTACCGTCCTAATAGTCGGACGAGTAACTTAAGTTAAGGCGGTTCGGGTTTGGAGGCCCGAACACACCACACAAACACATGTTCCCCCTAAACCGATCATAAGTCAGAATAGCTAAGCTTTGGAATAAGCTAATGGGAGATCATAACCCGTGAGGGAAACAACCATAACAAAGAGAAGGGTAAGGCTAAGAAGGATACCCTCTCCCAAACAACGCCGACCGGCCAAACCGGATTCCTCACTACTGTTAGTACATACTTACTTCAGACATTAGTTAGAACCCCACTATGGAGTCTATCATAACTACACACCATACAGTATTACAACTGGGTTAGACACACAAGGGAGATCCCTACATTCACATACACATACCACACAATCAACTCACGCATAGCCGTGGTTAGAACGCCCCATGGTTCGGGTCGTTTAATGAATAACCGAACTCTCATGTGATCCTAGACTCAGTTAACTAAGGTTAACACTGCCGAGGTTAAATGGTATCGGAGTTGAACACGCCACATATATGAATTACTGTAAACTCATTACATGTTTTATCTTACAACGTGGCAAACATACAGAAAAACACATTGGCATACAAGCCGGTGTAATCCGGTAGGACACAGGTTGCAAGAAAACCATACCTGTCACCGGAGTCCACTTTACCACGTCCACTTATGTTCCTCGAGCAATTCTCGAACAACTGACAACATTACATGTACTTTTATTAACATTGGGGTAACTATTTGTTTAAAGTCTAATGCTTATAACTTTCCCCGTTAACTTGGTTAAATAACTTTACATTTTTAACATGCTTCGCTCTTTCATTTACTTCAACTTTTCACCCACCAAATTGTGACTATAACTTACCTAACATGTCCTACTCAACCTTATAACATCATTATCCATCAATCTCCATCACTAGATATCACTTTCCAACCTTAAACAACATTTTTAGAGTGGTCCGGGACTGGTCCTTACCTTAAGTCCCGGACCAACACATTGGAGTACTCTCGGCCAATTTTAATAGGGTGGTCCGGGACCTTGTACTCACCCCAAGTCCCGGACCACAACATGGAACAACTCTCGGCCTGTTTTTGATATATGGTCCGGGACTTCAACCATTAACCAAGTCCCGGACCCAAGCTACAGAATGCTATATTTGCATTTTTCTACCCTTGTTCAACTTGTTCTCTTCATCCATTAATTACCCAAACTTCACACATTAACTTAGGCATATTCTAATACCAAAATATCACTTTGTTTCACCTTACAACATTGTCTTTTTTTTTTGCATAATTTTGGGCCGTCCGACCCACCGTCCGACCCACAGCTGGGTCGGACCATTCCAGAAACTTTTCCCGTCTGCTAAATACTCATGTCCGACCCATGTCCGACCCAACCATCTGGGTCGGACCATTCCAGAGACATCAACGGGTGACTTAACAGAGGCTGTCCGACCCACCCTGGGTCGGACCACTGGGTCGGACAACATCAGAAGTTGTCCAAAACTTGTCAAACTTTCTCCAAACTTTTCCTCAAGCCTCCTAATGTGTTCTAACATCATTTGGCACCCTTAACCCATCATATAACATCCATAAACTCATTTTATAACTCCTTAAACACTTACTCTCTTCTTACCAAAATTCCTAACACTTATATTGTTTGCTCCCTAAGATTTCTAAGTGGTATTTTACCTATAATAACCACTATACCAAGGTGTTTCCTCTACACCTTAACATCTCCTCTAAATCACTTTAATACATGTTTTCTTCCCAAGTAAAACATTTGTTCACCTTTCACACTTCCTAGTTCACCAAAACCATTTAAAACACTTAGAACTTCTTACACATTTTCCCAAATTTGGCCATAGCTTCTCTTGTATATACTCACATCCAACACTTGGGTTTTTACCTTATTTCATTCAAGAACACCTAAAATCCATCAAACACATTTTTATACACAAACTTCACATATTTAGCACTACATCACACTATAGTGCATAACTTAAATTGCTTGGCACTTAGGCCCTTAAATAACATGGCTCTTAGGCCCTTAACTTGCATAACCTTAAACACTGAATTTCCCACATAAATAATGCCTTTGACCTGCAAACATACACCAAACTATGTTCTTTTACTAGTCTCTTGAGAACACTTTACTAGGTCATTCACCATTGCTCTTTAGGTAGTTTTAGCAAGCATTATAAGCTCATTTCTCCTAAGGCATTAAACAACATTAGGTTAGTACATTTACCTCTTTTCCAACAAACTTCTTTCTCGTTTCCTTATAAAACCGGTAAGGTACTTGATTCCTTGTCAAGTTCTATACATTGTACAAACAACATAATGAGTATTCAAGCTTTAAGCTTCATCTCATTGTAAACCCTAGATTTACATTGTTTCAAAAACATTAATGTACTTGTTTTACCTTGATCTTTGAAGAGGGTTTGAATATCTATGAAGAGAGGACTCCACCTAGTCCATAAAAGATTGGAATGAAGCTAGAACAAAGTCACACAAAGAGCTCCATCAATGAGTATTTTCGGTCAACAACAAAACATGGAGGAAACTTGATTTTTCTTGAGATCCTTACCTAGAAGCAAAGGAGATCAATAATAGTGGAAAGACAAGCTCAAGCTCCTTCAATGGTGGAACTCCATGGCACCGAAATGGGGCTTTTGAAGTTTTGAGAAGATAGAAATGGAGAGCTTGATGAGAGTAAGAGAATGGTGGTGTTTGTTTTTGATTTGGATAAGTGAGCTAGATTTTACAAGAGATCAAAGGTGGACTTCCATGGTGGTGGTGCTGTATTACCGTGAGAGAACAGCAAGAAGGGAGGAAGAAGAAGTTGGAACCGTGTGAAATGGAGAAGGAATGAGAGAAATGAGATAAGTTTGCTTTTTAGAAGATATTTGTGTTTATAAAGCAAATAGTAACTATATTAGTCATCTTTATTTCTTTAACAAGTTAACAAGTGAGTGATGAGTCACCACACTTAAGAAACCGGCCCCCTTTATTATAATGAGGGTGTTTTAGTCTTTATTTGTCAATTTAATTACTTATGATAACATATGTTACAAACTAGCTTATAAAATCACTATTCACAAAACAAGGCACATAGAAGTGAAATTTTTTATTTCCCATTGATATAGCCACTTATAGTACACATGTTAATTAAAGAGTAATGATGGACATTTAGCCATTCAAAACTCATTTACAAGACAATTTTTCAAAAACGTGCTTTAAGACTCCTTAAAGCACTTTTTGTGTTTTAACTTGTATTCAAGCTTGGTTTTCTTTGGTAATTGATTTAATATGTTCATTAACATATTTATAAGGTATAGGTATGACCATTAGGTCTTTTACAAATTTATCCCAAGCTTAGAGCACATTTTTGCTCTTATTGACTTTAAGGTATTTATTTGTGTTTTGTTAGGTTTCATTGTCTACCAAAGTTTCCTAAGGACTTAGTTTGCCTCATAATTGAATATTATTAAGTCTTGGTTGGCTCTTTGGGTCCTAACCAAGTTCACTCATAGCTTAGAGCATGTTTTTGCTCAAACTGTGTCTTAGCGTTTTATTGCATTTACTATGGTTTAAATTGTTCACTGATGTTCCTAAGGCACTTTTAGCCTTTACATACCATAGTTTAATATTTAAACCGCATATCAAGGTTTGGGGTATTTCAATCTACCCCCCTTAAAAGAACTTCATCCTCGAAGTTCACATTTCCCACACATCATTAGATTAGAATACGGGGATTACTTACAGCCATAAAACTTCCATAACCAAACACACTTTACATCACAACCTCGGACTTAATGGTCCGGGCAACACATTCACATCCACACATAACATAACATATTCACATGATAACCTCTGACTCAATGGTCCGGGTATCTTAACAACACTTACACATACATAACAACCCCTTTGACTCACTGGTCTTGGGTAACATAACAACCTTTAGACACATAGGTCTATGTAACACAACACATTTAGACTCGTAGGTCTTGATAGCATACACTTTAGGAAATCCAAGTCAAAACAACATTTATTACACATACCACACGACATGTCATAGCATGTATAGCAATCAAAAATATCCTTGATATACACTGTGATCCCGCAGAACCCGGTCGCGATGGACACTTTCCGTCCCTGTGCCTTTGGGAGATCAAAACAATCACTTAAATTTAAAATTTCCTTGTGAGGTTAAGTAAGAGAACTTTAATTATGTAAAGTATCTATCAACGTTTTATAAATACCAATTGGAAATCCTTTTGAAAACACACACAACTCCAACTCCAACTTAAGCTCTTTGCTTCTTTTATTAGCGTGGTTATTTGTGACCACTTATAGGGAGCTTCAAGAATCATCCAACCCTAATGTGATCAGCATCAGTGTAGAACTATCCTTCCACTCCAATTTGTGTTCGGCTTCCCTTGATCACATGCAAATCAAGTTCCACTTCCCACTTCATTTTCAAGCATCAAATAAATCACTCATTTCCAATTTTCTATCTTTTAAATCATTCTAATCATGATCATAACATCTCCAAAGGATAGAACTTCGTCTATCAGTTATTTCCATTCACTTTAATGTTGTTACCTAGGGAATCTCATTCTCACTAGGTTCTATGTCGGTGGCATGCCCTTTTATGAATCACTATATAATATATATATACACATATATTTTATCAAAATACAACACATGGTTGTACATTTATACACTGTCGGGGCTTTTGTTCCCCGGGAGTTCTCTACTCCCACACTTGTACTATCACACACAATTGTTAACAAATACACACGCTTATCACAATGGTATTCGCATCTTCTGTGCGCAATTACCACAATTAAACCATGAATGAATGTGTATGTTTACGTAACACACACACCAATCATCAAAACAATAATTTTGTGCTATGCACAATATAAGTCACATACACTACGTACACTTGTACGGTAATATACACTAAGTGGTTTTGCGCTCTACCCCCCTTAAAAGGGATTACGCCCACGTAATCAATCACTAACATTGGCTTAAATGTTCTGCCGTCGTGAAGTGTTTTAACTTCCACGCGGCCTATTACACAATGGATTCTGATTAGAGGATCTTAACCATATTGGCGGTTTAGTTCCTAAACCAAGAATTCTCATTGGAGTTTGTTTAAACTCTTAGTTGGTTCGATTCTGGCCTGTTAGGCTTCTAGGCGTTAATAATTAGCCATTCGCTCATGTTCACCATGTACATTCAACACTTGAATCACTGGCTCACTAGTTTCTGCTGCGAAACTCTAATAACTGTAGAGCTTAGTTGCTCCATTTGTTATTCTTACTGTATTGTACATCCCCAATTGTCACCTTCATCTTGGTAACAATGGTTTCTCAACCGACGCATGGTATCTCTTACCGTTAGCGAATTCGGTGAGTTATAAACTTTCTATCCACTTCCATAACAAGTTACTGTGTATACAGTTATGTATTTCACAATGATTGACTTGTTCCCTTCCGACTTACTGTCGGTTGAGATTGGGCTACTACCTAGTGTGTAGTGCTCTCTCAGCTATTTACAACATTTGTGGTATATTCCATACCGCTATTTGGCAGTTAGTGCTACTGTAGTCACTTACTGTTAATCATGCCTCCACATTTGGTTCTGTACAAGTACTTTCTATAGGTGCGGCCTTGCATTTCCTATGCATCGGCCATTATAACATTATTCCTCCACAATTAACATGTTTCCAATTCCTAGCTATCCCACTCGATCATTACTGCGCAAGTGCAATACCAAAACACTCAGTCATACAGAGTGCAGAGGCGTAAACTCTTGACAGTAAATCCCTTATGCGATTCGCCATGGAATTCACACTGAGTTCCTCATCACACACGTACCTACCGCTGGCTTATTGCCCAGTCCGTTTAACATTGCTTACCTTGCATCACCACTGAGTTTAACTCACAACTGGTCTTATCTGCCACATTATTACTCAATAACATTGATACAACGGTCGCCAGCTGCGAATCGTGCTCTTACCCATTGCATAACAACAACTTACATGGTATTTACTGTCATGTTAACTTCCACATATACTTATATCATGGTTCGTCATTCATCTGGATGACTACCGAATGCTCCTTGAGCATCGATCATTCGAGTCACAAGCCGGCATTATTCCGCTTGTGTTTCACTATACACACATGTTACTAAGCTAATTGCCCTCTTTCAATGACAACATGGTCAATCCTTAACATATTTCTTGGGCTTGATACACATAACTACCGCTCCTGCGGTCTCACAATATTGAGAGGTATCCCTACTCTTAATGCAGTGGTTCGTTCTCCACTCTATTCACTTATATAACATAAACTTTTGCTGTCAACCTATTTTTCATAACACATGTTGCTTGTGGCTTACAGGCCTTATTGCCTTGAGCTGCGCTCGTTGTAGGCTGTCCACATACATGTACTTCTTTGTACAACATTACATAGTTTGGATATCATATCGAGCTCCATGACAAGGTCGTTATATTACGTTTCCTTTCATGGGATGCCCCTTAGGTTTGTCAGTCCGTCTCCTGACAACTTATGTCTAAACTGGGTGTTAGTTTCAACCCTCGTGTTTCTGTCAGGTCATTTCCTGCATCAACTGTTGATGCGAACACCCTTCAAGGATTGCTCCTGGGTGTGTGCTAAGTTATGCTTTTACATCTGGTTCACACTTATTGGTACATTCAGTTAGCCACGCCTTTTTGCGTTCTTAACTGGTTATTATCATTATCTTCTTCTGTGAAGATCAACATTTCCTGATAGTGTAGGTACTCATTCTGGGAGTTTCATCCCGTTCATTGCACATTAATGTGTCCACATTAGGCATTTGCTTTGCCATGTACAGGCTAGGTCACCATTCCAGCTATAATGTTTATCCCTGAGGATCCTCAAGTCATATACGATGTCCTTACATTCAGTTAGTGCACTTCGCACCTCCTGACTCTTAAACATTTCCTTGGAAGGAATTCACTAATCCTTCTAATCTCGTTATCTTAACTGAGTTCCTTAACTTCAACCATTCCTTGTAATCTCTAGCTTTTGTTTGATTTATACTGCTGACCGTAGATGGAGTCGACTACTTCCCATGTTTCGGACTCCACTCGTATACATATGTGGGGTACCATAATGATACATTGCTACCTACCCAACTAACCCATAAGTAGGTCTGTCAGGCCCAAGCTCCTATCGGAGTGCGGTCGTCCCCACAATTCAGTTGGTACACTTGTAGTGTCCGTCACACGCCTAGGTGAAGTATTCTGTTGTCAACTCCCTTATATTGTCCCGTGACAATATTCATTCCGTGCTTCCCAAACTTAATCGAGGGAAAGTTTATCCACTGTTGTATCTTATCATCTGCCCTTGGTTTTAACTGGTTTGGTTTAAAAGAAGGTTGGAAAGAAGTGTTGGTTTGAAAGAAAATTTGGTTTTGAAAAGAAAAGGGTTTGAATAAATCTGGATTGAAAGAAAAATTTTCATGTTTCTCAATCTTCTTACCTTAACCAAGTCTAGCTTCTTGCTGACTGGTGTACTTCCAATTACATGGGTTAGGCTAACAGGCCCTTCCACTGTTATGCCGGTCACATTTAACTTTATGGTACTTTACCAAATACTTTGTAGTGGTTATAACTTTCCCGAACAGCCCTGTTATAGCAGCACTTGCTATGGCAAGTGCGCCATGCTAACTGGCTATCGGTTTAACACATACCGGTTGTGGTATTGTTTTTACCCATACTGTTATCAGTGGCCTTGTTGGCCCTCACTGATCTTACTGCCTTGATAATAACTCTTCTGGGTGACTTCTCACCGTCTTCACATGACGATCATCAACTAGGGTGTTTCCCATTCTGGGAGACCCCTTTTTTTTCTTAGTATTGTATTCTTTGTGTAGCCCGTTTCACGTATTTGGGCACTACGTTGTAGTTCCCTTGCCGGTTGGTACACCGTTGGTGTATATTTTTTTTATCAACTGTGGTCCCGTAGACACTCGTCTCGGGCTTCACTAATCCACTTCTTGCCTGTTGCACGGTCGGTGCGTTGCAAGCTGGTTACTCTCGACTGCTCTGCATCGCATGTCGACCCAGGTTGCCGGAAATTCTATTCTCTTATACACAAGATTCTTCATTCTTCGCTATTTAATGCGGTTAACATCATTCAGATGGAGACCGCCTCCGGGATTCCCAATTTTCGGGATCTACCGTATGACAGGTTCTCCGTACCCTAAAGGTATTTAATAACAGCCAGATCGGGTATTCCCGAGTATGAGAGTGGACTTCCATCTCTCTGGCGTTCTTTCCCCAAGTCATATACAGGGATTGTGGAGGGTGGGATGGATATTGTAGGTTTCCAGTACACACTGGTAATTCCTATCTAGCGTATCTCTCACGCTATCACTCAACCCTTAACCCAAAGTACTAAAATTCTGACTCGGTACTTCCTAAGCTCGGTAATTCAGTCATCAGAGCGATACTTCGCTCTGATACCACTTTTTTGTAACACCCCATCCAACATTTACATACTTACAATAAACTGCAGCGGAAATACAAACCTCTTCACATTACTTAACTCGTTGGTGTTACACGCCGTTAGCCACCCACGTGGCTAACAAGGCTAATCCATATACATTGTACCGGTCTGATGGGCTAAATTCCCGAGCAACTACACATTATTATCCCTTTCCATTAACAACAACAACATACACCTTATCAACTATACCGAGTATTTATAAACTGGTGCCGACAACAATATCGGTCTTACTACACCTACTGTATATATATACTTAAATGAATACCCATGTACAATGACTACCCCGTCCTACTCTCGAACGGCTTCCAGCTCTCTGTACCTGAAATAGGAAAAGAAGAGAAAGGGTGGCCCCCAAGGGGCTCAGCACCTTTGCTGGTATGGTAATCCCGCAGCCCACATGCTACCGGGCCACGCACAACTAATTGTCGTCTTAGCATGCGATTGATTATATTTAAATCATGCATGCAACTGTAAACACACAACACATGACATTTCGCCTCAATGGGCTCAACAAACGGATAATACATCCTTACTTAATAAGTCACTCTTGGTATTCATTATCCCTAGAGTGTTCCTCCTCTAATGGAGCTACTTCCTTAATAGACGACGCTTACCCTTAAATCGGGTTATCCTTAAACGCCTCTTTTCTCAAACTGGGATTCATAACCATGATCCACATACTCCACATTATACAACATATAACATACACTACATAACAACACATAACCACACTTTGCACGTTTCCACGTGTACAACATAACACCGCAATAGATATTGCATCACAACAAAATACATAACATAACGGGAATGGTTCTCTTAGGAACCGACCCAAACATTGCTTATACACTGGTGAGCCTAGAGAATGTTGCCAGTCTCATGATAAGCTCGTTATACAATAACAACAACACTCATTACCGTCCTAATAGTCGGACGAGTAACTTAAGTTAAGGCGGTTCGGGTTTGGAGGCCCGAACACACCACACAAACACATGTTCCCCCTAAACCGATCATAAGTCAGAATAGCTAAGCTTTGGAATAAGCTAATGGGAGATCATAACCCGTGAGGGAAACAACCATAACAAAGAGAAGGGTAAGGCTAAGAAGGATACCCTCTCCCAAACAACGCGCGACCGGCCAAACCGGATTCCTCACTACTGTTAGTACATACTTACTTCAGATATTAGTTAGAACCCCACTATGGAGTCTATCATAACTACACACCATACAGTATTACAACTGGGTTAGACACACAAGGGAGATCCCTACATTCACATACACATATCACACAATCAACTCACGCATAGCCGTGGTTAGAACGCCCCATGGTTCGGGTCGTTTAATCCGAATACCGAACTCTCATGTGATCCTAGACTCAGTTAACTAAGGTTAACACTGCCGAGGTTAAATGGTATCGGAGTTGAACACGCCACATATATGAATTACTGTAAACTCATTACATGTTTTATCTTACAACGTGGCAAACATACAGAAAAACACATTGGCATACAAGCCGGTGTAATCGGTAGGACACAGGTTGCAAGAAAACCATACCTGTCACCGGAGTCCACTTTACCACGTCCACTTATGTTCCTCGAGCAATTCTCGAACAACTGACAACATTACATGTACTTTTATTAACATTGGGGTAACATGTTTGTTTAAAGTCTAATGCTTATAACTTTTCCCCGTTAACTTGGTTAAATAACTTTACATTTTTAACATGCTTCGCTCTTTCATTTTACTTCAACTTTTCACCCACCAAATTGTGACTATAACTTACCTAACATGTCCTACACAACCTTATAACATCATTATCCATCAATCTCCATCACTAGATATCACTTTCCAACCTTAAACAACATTTTTAGAGTGGTCCGGGACTTGGTCCTTACCTTAAGTCCCGGACCAACACATTGGAGTACTCTCGGCCAATTTTAATAGGGTGGTCCGGGACCTTGTACTCACCCCAAGTCCCGGACCACAACATGGAACAACTCTCGGCCTGTTTTTGATATATGGTCCGGGACTTCAACCATTAACCAAGTCCCGGACCCAAGCTACAGAATGCTATATTTGCATTTTTCTACCCTTGTTCAACTTGTTCTCTTCATCCATTAATTACCCAAACTTCACACATTAACTTAGGCATATTCTAATACCAAAATATCACTTTGTTTCACCTTACAACATTGTCTTTTTTTTTTGCATAATTTTGGGCCGTCGGACCCACAGCTGGGTCGGACCATTCCAGAAACTTTTCCCGTCTGCTAAATACTCATGTCCGACCCATGTCCGACCCAACCATCTGGGTCGGACCATTCCAGAGACATCAACGGGTGACTTAACAGAGGCTGTCCGACCCACCCTGGGTCGGACCACTGGGTCGGACAACATCAGAAGTTGTCCAAAACTTGTCAAACTTTCTCCAAACTTTTCCTCAAGCCTCCTAATGTGTTCTAACATCATTTGGCACCCTTAACCCTTCATATAACATCCATAAACTCATTTTATAACTCCTTAAACACTTACTCTCTTCTTACCAAAATTCCTAACACTTATATTGTTTGCTCCCTAAGATTTCTAAGTGGTATTTTACCTATAATAACCACTATACCAAGATGTTTCCTCTACACCTTAACATCTCCTCTAAATCACTTTAATACATGTTTTCTTCCCAAGTAAAACATTTGTTCACCTTTCACACTTCCTAGTTCACCAAAACCATTTAAAACACTTAGAACTTCTTACACATTTTCCCAAATTTGGCCATAGCTTCTCTTGTATATACTCACATCCAACACTTGGGTTTTTACCTTATTTCATTCAAGAACACCTAAAATCCATCAAACACATTTTTATACACAAACTTCACACATTTAGCACTACATCACACTATAGTGCATAACTTAAATTGCTTGGCACTTAGGCCCTTAACTTGCATAACCTTAAACACTGAATTTCCCACATAAATAATGCCTTTGACCTGCAAATACATACACCAATACATATGTTCTTTTACTAGTCTCCTTGAGAACACTTTACTAGGTCATTCACCATTTGTTGTTTAGGTAGTTTTAACAAGCATTATAAGCTCATTTCTCCTAAGGCATTAAACAACATTAGGTTAGTACATTTACCTCTTTTCCAACAAACTTCTTTCTCATTTCCTTATAAAGCCGGTAAGGTATTTGATTCCTTGTCAAGTTCTATACATTGTACAAACAACATAATGAGTATTCAAGCTTTAAGCTTCATCTCATTGTAAACCCTAGATTTACATTGTTTCAAAAACATTAATGTACTTGTTTTACCTTGATCTTTGAAGAGGGTTTGAATATCTATGAAGAGAGGACTCCACCTAGTCCATAAAAGATTGGAATGAAGCTAGAACAAAGTCACATAAAGAGCTCCATCAATGAGTATTTTCGGTCAACAACAAAACATGGAGGAAACTTGATTTTTCTTTGAGATTCCTTACCTAGAAGCAAAGGAGATCAATAATATGTGGAAATACAAGCTCAAGCTCCTCAATGGTGGAACTCCATGGCACCGAAATGGGGCTTTTGAAGTTTTGAGAAGATAGAAATGGAGAGCTTGATGAGAGGAAGAGAATGGTGGTGTTTGTTTTTGATTTGGATAAGTGAGCTAGATTTTACAAGAGATCAAAGGTGGACTTCCATGGTGGTGGTGCTGTATTACCGTGAGAGAACAGCAAGAAGGGAGGAAGAAGAAGTTGGAACCGTGTGAAATGGAGAAGGAATGAGAGAAATGAGATAAGTTTGCTTTTTAGAAGATATTTGTGTTTATAAAGCAAATAATAACTATATTAGTCATCTTTATTTCTTTAACAAGTTAACAAGTGAGTGATGAGTCACCACACTTAAGAAACCGGCCCCCTTTATTATAATGAGGGTGTTTTAGTCTTTATTTGTCAATTTAATTACTTATGATAACATATGTTACAAACTAGCTTATAAAAATCACTATTCACAAAACAAGGCACATAGAAGTGAAATTTTTTATTTCCCATTGATATAGCCACCCAAATGTTATACTATATAGTACACATGTTAATTAAAGAGTAATGATGGACATTTAGCCATTCAAAACTCATTTACAAGACAATTTTTCAAAACGTGTTTTAAGACTCCTTAAAGCACTTTTTGTGTTTTAACTTGTTTTCAAGCTTGGTTTTCTTTGGTAATTGATTTATATGTTCATTAACATATTTATAAGGTATAGGTATGACCATTAGGTCTTTTACAAATTTATCCCAAGCTTAGAGCACATTTTTGCTCTTATTGACTTTAAGGTATTTATTTGTGTTTTGTTTGGTTTCATTGTCTACCAAAGTTTCCTAAGGACTTAGTTTGCCTTATAAACTCATAATTGAATATTATTAAGTCTTGGTTGGCTCTTTGGGTCCTAACCAAGTTCACTCATAGCTTAGAGCATGTTTTTGCTCAAACTGTGTCTTAGCGTTTTATTGCATTTACTATGGTTTAAATTGTTCACTGATGTTCCTAAGGCACTTTTAGCCTTTACATACCATAGTTTAATATTTAAACCGCATATCAAGGTTTGGGGTATTTCAGATTTTGTGCTCGATCATTCACCTTTTCCTTTCTCAAGAATATCCCTCATCTCCATCGTCGGAGCGGATCGAGCTAAAAATCAGAGGCGCACCAACCCGTGGAGCTAGCCGAGCGACATGGAGACCGACACCAACCGTTCAATTACAAAATCAGAGGCGTACCAACCCGAGTGAAGCGACATGATGACTAGCGACACTAGTTCGAGTTCAAACTGTTGAAACTCAGAATAACACCAACCCGTTTTGTTTGATCACAGTTTTGCTTCGCTACAAAAGCCTGAAAATGAGCCAGCAGTCGGTCAAGAGCCTGAAGACTAGCGAGCAACCGATCAAGAGCCCGAAGATGAGAGAGCAGCCGGTCAAGAATCCAAAGACGAGCGAGCAGCCGACCAAGAGGCCGAACGTGAGTAGTCATTCAGAAGCCCGAAGACAGACCAGAGGAGTTCAGAAGAAATTTAGCTCAAAAATTCCCCTCTTTTAATGACTTTTTAGGATTGATGATGTATAGGATTTTCCCCGATGTTTCTTTTCTCTCTTGTCCATTTCTGAATAGATTAGGTGTATAGGTTTATACATTCCCTTTGAATTTATTTAGATCAATGTGTATAGGGTTCCCCACTCCCTATTTTATTTGCGAATGATCCAGCGTCAAAATTCATATTGAGAAAATCCACCACTTTGAAAGCACGCATTTTCAAAATTGTTTTCTAAATTGGTTTCTTTTGGCATGCACGTATAATAAAAAGAACGAATAAGGGACGAACCCTCACATCTATATATCATTCATCAACTTTGCTTTATGGGGTGAAAATTCACGGTACATACAGGAGGCATCCCCTAAGTAAACAACTCCAACAAATGCAACCGAGCATAAAACAAAAACCATGCATTGCATTCATGACAAAAGTGTCACATACATTTACAATCAGTCCAAAATCATCAACCATACATGAATCTCGTCCACACTCACGAGCATCACGCACTTACGTGTTTCATCGTCACTTGTCACACACCAGCTTTCATCCCAATATCTCGAACGCCAGAGCCCGGTCTCAGAGGGATAGAAAGGAAAACCGAGCTCAAACCTTTCCCAATCTCAAAGTGTATCATATCGTGGGGCTACCATATGGGAGTTGTCACTCCCCAAAATCCAAAAAAAATTATACATCACAAAATCCCAAAAAATGTAGTCGCCGTCATATCGTTGGGCCACCATGCGGGAGTTGTCACTCCCTAATAATTCAAAAATCCAGGAGCCCATCACCAAGCCGCCCTCACTCGAGAATTTCTTCTTCGACAACAACCCCGGCAGTTAGGCCACCTCCAGGACCAACCGTGACTGGATGAGCTTCATAAGCCGCGAGCTGAATACGACTCAAGCGAGACTAGGTGTAACCTCACCACTCATGCATTGCATCCAAAAAAAAAACAAAAAAAAAAACAAAAAAAAAACAAAAAAAAAACATTCAGTCAACCATCTCAATTCAGCATTTTCAGCATTTCATGCATCCTATACATAGTAATTCCATATTACCACTATATAATGCATTGTAGATAGTCACATTTACATACTCTCGTATCGAAACGACATCTTTGGAAAAAAGGTGAGAGATTGATTGAACCGAATGCTTGAATCACAAAACTCTTGACCCGTCAACGAACACAAGGGTCAAATCAAAATCAGCACCACAGACCAAGTGAGTACTGTGCGAAGAGCGGTATTTTCTCTTGAATTTCAAGTGAGCGTTTTTGGACAATCCACTGAGCGACGAGGGAAGGTAGAGAGAGCCAATCAAGGTAAAACCATGAGCGACTTGTGCTTTCCTTCAGCACATGAGAGGCATAATTTAGAGTGAGATCAATGTCGATAGCAAGATACGAACTGTGGTTCATGCAAAGATTTGAGAATAGTAAGAAAATAATTATTGACTAATGAGAATGACGAGGCACTTAGGAATAAAAATCTCCACAAAAACCAAAAAGCTTTGACTGCCCTCTACATCATCCCTTAGTGAGCCCCGCTGAGCCTTCCATGAAAAACTCTTTCTTCAAAAAAAAAACTCCATAATATGCCACCCCACATATACACACTTACCCGTGCAATAGAGGATCTCGAAGGAGCCGGAGCCATGGTCTCTCCCCCACCATCTTGCACAAGGACAACAAACGAAAATGTCCAAAGGAATCAGTGAGTCAATGCGACTCCAAAGTCAGACACCAAAAAAGAACACCGAAATATTTGAGAAGATTAGCGAGTCAATGAAAACTCCAAAGCTGAAAGCAAAGCTGAAAGCCAAAAAGTAAGCAGAAAATGCCCAAGAAGGTCGATGAGCCCATGCGATCCCAAAAGCAGGAAGCAGGAAAGCGAAAATCACACACCAAAGAAGGAGGAGAAAATAAGCAAAAGGACCAATGATGTCCCGAAGAAACCGATAAGGGGTTATCAAAACCCGTCTAATCATTCCACCCATGGCAAAGGTGAAACATGTCCTTTATTGCACAAAAGCTCCACAATTCCCAAATAAATCCCACAGTCCCATGTGACATGCATCATACCCCTCATCCCCGTTACAACCCAATAAAGACCTCTAACTCATAAGTTAATGAGCGTTAACTGAAAGTACCGGATCTGAAACATGAATCATAAGCTTCATACTCGTTATCAACATGTCCCATCATCCCAAAGGGACCATGAGCGAAAGAGTGTGACCTTACCCCACAAGGTCTTTAGAGCGCGAGTGACTCTTTGATTAAACCACCAAATTATGAATAACCTATCCCATTGCAAATGAGGAATTTGTGAGGATCGGAAAGTCCAGAACCTCGAAGGGAAATTCTCAGGGAAATACTGCTCTAAGCATCGAGAGTATCATCACACCGCTTTGCATACACAGCCAAACTCACGAGAGATTGACCCATATCCCCCCATGAGAGTAAAATGATTCACGCCTTCCAATTCAACAATCATTCAAGATCGAATCGAAGATGTCTTATATTCGTAAACCTCATATTAGTAGAGATAGGACCGTACCTTCTCTACAAAAACTACATATGCATTTTGCATCGTATCTAGCATTTAATATTTGCATGCATTATACGCATTCCATCATCAACATTTGATTTGGTAAGAACTCTGCCTAGTCTCGCTGAGAGTCGACTTCAGTTGCTGCAGTTGAAGTAAAACTTTCTATCAAAGGAAATCAAGCTGAAGCCATTTCAGGCTATCTTTGAGCTACGTCGAATCATTATGAAGCCACCCGGGGCCATCCACGAACTACATCGAAGCATTCAGAGCCATCCCAGGCTACCTTTGAGCTACATCGAACCAAACTAAAGCCATCCTAAGCCGTACGAAGACAATCTCAGAGCCATCCACTGTCATACTTGAGTCTCATCGGCACCCCTCCCAAAGCCAAACTAGAGCCATATGGGAGCCGTCCTCAGACATTGTGACCATCTTTAGAGCTACGCAGGAGCCATCTCAACAGTTTGAGAACAATATAGGAGCCACCTAACATCCCTGTTAGAGCCATTTCATCACCAGAGTCTTGCCTACACAGTTTCGAACTACGTATGGTCTGATCTCAATACGAAATTGAGTACGTAGGCAGCCCGCCCAGGGTGCGACCACCTCAAAGGAAAAAGCCCTTTCTTCCTCGCTATCACCAAATAGAGCCATCTCGTAGCCCTTCCCGGAGCCATCCCGAGCTATCCTGGAGCGTCATGAGAAACCCTGAAGTCATAACCGGGCCGAAGCCATCCATCCATGACCAAGAATTTCTACCACATCAAAATACGTCAAAACACAACACAGTCCACAAATCACATCAACACACCATTCGACTCAAAATCTCAATCCAAATCAAACCACCACAACCACCCTAGAGTCGTTGCTCATAATGGGTCATGAATCATGTCGGAGCCATCCGACCACAACTGGAGCCACCGACCGCACCAGAGCCATAAACGTAATCCGGAGCCATCAGTCCATACCGGAGCCATCACCAATGCCAAGTCATCTCAAAATTTCAAACAACTCTGGAGCCGTCTGCTCACACAAAAACCTACATCCACAAACAGGGAGTTTAATTCATTAAAACATTGGTTAATCACCTCACATCACATATCATCTGCATATACCAACAAAATTTGCTCACTGTCTGACGCATCTTATACCCGCTAGGCAGCTATTGCGCTACTAGTGCGGTCGATTTTTTCGTTTTACACCGCTAGGCAGCTATTGCGCGCCTAGTGGCGGTCGTTTTTTCATACACCCGCTAGACAGCTATTGTGCTACTAGTGCGGTCGATTTTCGTTTACACCGCAGAAGCTATTGCGCTACTAGTGCGGTCGACTTTTCATTTTACACCCGCTAGACAGCTATTGCGCTACTAGTGCGGTCGACTTTTCGTTTACACCCGCTAGACAGCTATTGCGCTACTAGTGCGGTCGATTTCATTTTACACCCGCTAGACAGCTATTGCGCTACTAGTGCGGTCGACTTTTCGTTTTACACCCGCTAGACAGCTATTGCGCTACTAGTGCGGTCGACTTTTCGTTTTACACCCGCTAGACAGCTATTGCGCTACTAGTGCGGGTCGACTTTTCGTTTTACACCCGCTAGACAGCTATTGCGCTACTAGTGCGGTCAACTTTTCGTTTTACACCCGTAGACAGCTATTGCGCTAGTGCGGTCGACTTTTCGTTTTACACCCGCTAGACAGCTATTGCGACTAGTGCGGAACTTTTCGTTTACACCCGCTAGACAGCTATTGCGTACTATGTCGGTGACTTTTCGTTTTTACACCCGCTAGACAGCTATTGCGCTACTAGTGCGGCGACTTTTCATTTTAAACCCGCTAGACGCTATTGCGCTACTAGTGCGGTCGACTTTCGTTTTACACGCTATGCAGCTATTGCGCTACTAGTGCGGTCGCATCTCATTTTACACCGTTAGGCAGCGATTAACGCTACTAGCCGGGTCCCGCGTTTTCCTCCACTAGCAGTATTACGCTACTAGTGCGAGATCGTGTTTCATTTCATAACCCACTAGTTAGCTATTACGCTACTAGTAGGTCTCGTCGGTTTTCCTTCACTAGGGCTATTCCAACTAGTGCAAGATCGTTTCACACCACTGCTAGGCTATTGCGCTACTAGTACGGCACAAATGAAAAAATATAGGCTCGTCATAAGTCCTCTAGCTAGATGTCAGAGGTCTAGTTGAGGCTCGTCCATAAGTCCTCGTACTTTCGATTGCCATTATAGGCGTATCAGTCCTATAGTAGATGTCAAGAGGTCTATTGGGCTCGTCATAAGTCCTCGTACTTTCGATTGCATTATAGGCTCGTCATAAGTCCTATAGCTAGATAGTCAGAGGTCGGTTGAGGCTCGTCATAAGTCCTGGCACCCCAATCAATCTAATTGTTAGTATATAGGCTCGTCATAAGTCCTATAGCTAGATGTCAAGAGTCTAGTTGAGGCTCGTCATAAGTCCTCGTACTTTCATTGCATTATAGGCGTCATAAGTCCTATAGCTAGATGTCAAGAGGTCTAGTGAGGCTCGTCATAGTCCTCGTGCACCCCAATCAATGTAATTGTTAGATTATAGGCTCGTCATAAGTCCTATAGCTAGATGTCAAGAGGTCTAGTTGAGGCTCGTCATAAGCCCTCGTGCATTCAGCAATCATATCATCTCTTATCGCATTCATACACTCACGGTCGCATCCCAATGCACCACTAAACCGCAGTGAGAATTTTTGGCGCCCTGTCAACCTTGATCCAATTCTGCAAGGGCTTGCAAATTGAATCAAGGGGAGCCATCTGTAGACACCAAAAATTCTCACCCCATAAAGTAAAATACAGAAAAAATAATTACAATAAGAGGGGTCGTCGCCTTTCTTTTTCAAAACGTATTAGCGTGCGTGCCGAAATGAAACCATCGTTTTATAATCTTTTTCAAAGCATTTCATAAAAATGATTTTCCGAAAATGAATTTTCAAATGACAATCCGGTTTTAAACCCATCCCTTTTGTCTCATTGCCTACTTGCTTACCTATTAGTTTTCTTTTATTTTGTTACTTTTTTATCTTATTTATTGCTACTTTTAATTTTCTTCTAGCATTTACTTTTTTTTAATCAACATTTTCATTGTTATTTATATCATTCTATGTGCCATTTACTATTATTATTTTTATTTGCGTACCTCATTTATTACTTATTTGATTAAGCTTACTCATATATTATTTTATTCTATTTCCTATTCATTCAATCTTATTTTCCGCTATTTGTACATATTTTATTCGTTTCCCATTTTGTTATATTCACTTGTATTTTTATCACCATCGTATTAATGTTATTTCATTATTTCATGTACTTGTTATTATGTTTTGTATTTTATCATCATTTACATTTCACAATTTCATGACGTTTAGAAAGAAAACAATTCATTTTATTAGTTTAAGCTCTCGTATTTTACAGTATATTTCCATTTAAAAGGATTTCATCCACTTCGAATTAAAGATTAAGTGTTATTTCATGCAATTGTGTATTGAGTTTTGAGTTGGCTTAATTGGTTTATATTCATTTTGGCACACGTTACATTTATTGTTGCTGCTCGTCATTGTTCACAGAATACTGTCTTGGTCAACTGGTTAGAGCATGCAAGGGAAGATGTTGGAGATCTAGGGTTCGAATCTCAGGGAAGCTGTGAAACCTTTTTATTTTGGGTGGGCCGCGGCCAAACTGGCCTAGAATGGACCAAACACGGGCCAATCTTCGATTTTGGTTCCGATTTTTACCCCAGTACTCCAAATAAGGCCCATATCCAGTAAACCCAATCAGAACTGACTTTTCTTACAAAACCCTAACTGTTTGTTATAAAAGAACATCTGGGAAACCCTACTGTTCCATTAAAAAAAGAAGAGCCAGCCGACATGTCGGATCCATTCAATTCTTTCATTTTGAGAACCCATTCTCCATGTGAAACCCAGATTTTTTTTTCCGACTTCTCCTCCTCAACTTCTTCGCTCCCACTATTGAATCACGACCAGTCCCCTGCCGACACAGTTTTTCCCGATCATCTTCCTTCGACAACGTCGATCTTCTCGTCCCAGAAACCAAAACGAGACTGAACTTCTCCTCCCCGACACTCCTTTCTTCTTCCTCTCGATCTTCAAACGAAGCTCTAGAATACACGGTAGCCATCGTTCCCTCACACTTTCAAACCCAAAAGCTGCTCCAACACTTCAAAAACCTGTGCCTGAACTCTAGAATTCCGCATGTCGACATTGCTACCCCCAATGATTTCCCGTGCGGTCGCCTTCTTCGTACGATAACGAAATGGATCATCACCCAACTTCTCCTCCACTATCTCCTTTGTTTACGAAAATCTGGCGAAGCAAGGAGTAGCTCTGCACTCCCCGTCATGCTCATGGTTACTGGCAATCATCGGTGACAAGGAACATACCTGCTCTGCGGCTTCTCCCTTGCTTCATCTACGCTCCAAGCTTCTTCAACTGCTTGACGTTGCTGGCGAACAAGGGCTCTGCACCTCCTTCCTTTTCCACACTTTTCCTCACGGTAATTAGCAATCCAGATCGGTGAACAAGGAGCATACGGCTACCCTCTCCATGTCTCTCCCCGATAGTAATTGTGCGAGCCACTGACGAACAAGTACGCAACTTCCTCTTTCTTTTTTGTTTATCGGAAATTTTGTAACTCACACCGGTGACCCAGGAGCGTAGGTGCTCAACCCTTCTTCGATTATGCTTATCATACTAACATAGTTGAGTTCCTGTTGGTGTTTTTTGAGTAACTTGCAGAAAATCTAAGTGTCTATTTTTGGTCCGATTGGATACCAGATCCACCGTGGATTCCTTGGCTCATGAAACTGATGGAAAATTTGGTGTGTGTATGTATCCTGAGAAGTTTAAGCTGTTAGGCTAGCACCTGGTTTGTTCTGTTGAGGAGGAACTGACTCCCGTTTACAATTTGATTATTGTGCTTCGAATCTCTTGTTTATTTTGCAGGAAATCTCCTCTGTTCATCCAATGGTACCCATTTCTAAACCTTTTGGGTCCATAATTTCCCTCTAAAAACAGCACTTGGATGTCTGTCTGATAACACACATTAGTTATGCCGGCTGTACTCATATTCTGTTTGGTTTCCTTTCGTTGTGAGCATCAAATTGACTTGCACTTGTGTTCCGCCATTTCTTTATTTCTCAGTCGATGCAGTCGGTTCGATATATGTCGTTTGGCTCATCTATTCGAAGACGTTAATGTTCGCAATGGAACAAGGGAATAAAATGTGGTTAACCGCAACAGTTTTGAGTTAGAACCTCTTGTTAGTCTATTTGGGTAATGTTGATCGGTTCTCAAAAAGGTTATCCTCAAATTAAACAATGCTCTCTGATTTTATCTTAGATTCAGATGTCTTGTCTATCCGTTTGGTGAGAGGATTAATCATTTCTCTTTTCTACAGAAGGGTCATACTCTCTTTGTCTAGTCTCAGAATAATGAACTTTTTTTCAGTTTTTTTTGGTCTCTTGGAGAATGAGTCGGTAATGGAAAGCGCTGCTACTTTGACAAATCTCCATGAAAACAGATTGACATTGACATTGCCTTAAAAGGGATTCTGCTAGAATACATCACAAAGTAGAAAAGGAAAACATGAGTTTAGTTAGATTTTGTTTATATCCGTTCTAACTCCACTTTTTTTGGTTGTTTGATTGAGGTACATATGCAATTTGTTGATCTTATACCGAGCTAGCACACCTTGCTGTTGGGATCAGATTTTGAGCTAAGCTTGTAACTGGAGCCCAACTGCTTCTGGGTCTCACTTCAGCCAATTGTTGGCTAGCGGTCAAGTTTTCCATCACAATTTTTTCCATGTGTTTTTTCATTTCCAATGAGTGGATTGCCCTATGCTTATCATTTTGCTTCAATTTGTATAATACGTGCATTTGATCAGTATTTTAATTCGAACTTTTCAGCACACCCATGTAAATATTTCACTTTTTCATGTTGCTACTAAGTAACCTTGTCATCGTCTTTTTTTATTGTCATTATTGTTAAGCCTTAGTTACTATCCTTTAGGACCAAGCCTTAGGATAGAGGGTGAACCCTAAGATTTAGGTGAGCCATGGTCCCACCTAATAAACTGGGTAATCCCTAGACCCAAACCACATCTTATTATAATAACATGGATTAATAAAAACACTTTCTTACGATTCATCTAATTTTAATTCATCATTTTCCAAAGCCCATTGGACCTAAAAATCAAAGGCTCAAAACAACTCAAATAAGGCCCAATTTTCCCAATCTCAATTAAGGCCTCCAATCTCAAATAAGGCCATAGGCCAATTCGGCCCAAAACCAAATCAAGCCCAAGGCCCAAATCAAGCCCAAGGCATAAATCAGGCCCAAAATCAAAATGAGGTCCCAATGACCCAATATCTAAAAGCTCGGCCCAATCCACCAGTGAGGCCCAAACTTGAGGCCCAAACACATGACCGACCCAAACCCATTTCAGCCTAATTCTAACAACCTAATTCGGCCCCAAACCCAATGCGGCCCATCAAGCCCAATTCGGCCCAAACCCAATGCGGCCCATCAAGCCCAATGCGGCCCATCAAGCCCAATGCGGCCCATCAAGCCCAATGCGGCCCATCAAGCCCAATTCAGCCCACAACTTTATCACCCCAAGGCCCAAATCACAATTGGCCCAAAAGTCCAATCCGGTCCGACTTTGACCTTTGACCTTTGACCCATCTCGACTTTGACCCCCAACTTTGACCTTTAACTTTGACCAACCTCAACTTTGACCCAATCCAACTTTGACCCGGTCTAACTTTGACCCGACTCGTTTTCCAACCCCAACCCGAATTCAATTAAACCCAATTCAAACCTAACTCATTTCAATTCGTTGCAATTCAGTCCAATTCAATTCAATCCAATTTCATTCAATTCATCTAATCCAAACTCAATTAGTAAATCCCATTAAACTCCAAAAATCACTTTTTTTTTCAAAGTTCAAACATTCATCTCATTCAAATTTTATCAAGTTTTCTTAGATTGCAAAGAAACTATTTCGTGGAATTTTAAAGGAAAAACTCTTCTCACATCACAGAAAACTCTTCTCAAAGCGCAGAAAGTTCTTCTCACATATACAGAAAGTTTTCTCCTAAAAACATTTCTCAAAATCAATGTTTCTTCATCGAGAATTCCGAACAAAATTCAGAAATTTTCTAACTCAGTTTTCTAACTCAAAACTAAACCGTTTTCGGGTAACATGGGATGTCTAACACCTTCAAAGAACGTTTTCTTCCTAGTTAGGCATCACTTGTCTCTCTTCTAAAATAAAAATCCGAGGCAGGGCACTGGGGTCGTAACCTCCCTTGTCGCAGTCTGGATCTCTTTAGGCGGGGCATTAGGGTGACAAACCTCCCCTAATTGCAGCCTAGATTTTTACAAGGCGGGGTGCTAGGGAAATAACGACCTTCCTAGTTGCAGCCGGGATTTTAGAATCGTCTAACTCCCTTCCACTCGATTTCAGTATTTTTGGCTTTTAATGTTTTAAACCCGGGAGTTAGAGACGTTATTAGGGTTTGACCGAGAACATCTCATTCATGGTGTTTCTCTTTAAATCTTATTTTCGACATAAATTCATTGCCCCATCTTTCGAGCCTTGGCACTTACCATCAATTGAGTGTCATGTTCGAGGGGGTACATAGGGTAATTCCTCGGGATTATCCGCCCTTTTACAACAAAAAATGATTTTTCGGTTTTAAAAACTCTAAGAGAGACAATTCTGAATAAACCAATCCAACCCTTTCATTAGAGCTTCAGGTCACATAAACACTCCCCAAACCCTCCTCTGAACGAACTCTAAGTCACATAGGACCTCCAATTCTCGAATACTCCCGACAACCTTAGTCATCTGAAACCCGAAAGATCCTCGAAATCCGAACACCTGCAAATTAAATATCCTTTCCTACACTCAATCATACCCAAAACCCGAACTCCTCTTCAACTCCGACAAATGATCCAAACATCCCTTAAGTCCACAAGAATGACCAAAATGCCCTTAGCCTCACAAAAGCCGAGACAAATCCAATCCCCTCAAAAATAATCAAAACCTCTCAACCCTTTAACCCTTCCCACGAACCGATAGTTCGAGACCAGCCTGTCCCCTCAAACTCTTCAAAATCACCTACTCCTCAATCCACACTCAATCTGATCCTTTGGCTTTAATTGAATCTCTCTAAATAAGGTTTTGAAAGAAGGTAATCCCGACAATTGGAGACCGAGGTTTCCTCGGGCACCAATCCAAGGTTGTGGTCATTGCCACTTCCAAGGGGTGTAACCCAGTGCGAACCCATATAAAATCTCTGGCTTGATCAGATAAGTCCTATCCATAGGCAATAAATCATCAGAGTCAATTAACGTTTTTTAGAACCCTTCTCCTCCCTTCCTAGTTCCTTAGGTCAAACTAGGTGGCGACTCTAGTCAACTCCGCCTTATAGAGGCATAAGTCCGCGTGGAGCCCATTGAGAGCGGGTGTAGTGCTCACTAGCATTCCCCTTATGCTTTCTGGGAAAGACGGACGATAGAGTAGGCATTTGAGGGATGCCGAGGTGACAGGTTTTCACCCTCCACAGAGTGGCATTTCTAGGATCTAGGCTTCTTAGTTAGACCATATTTAGATAGACCCCCCTCATACCGAAAAATCACCCTCCACAGTTACTACCGGAGGTTTGTTAAGGATTTTAGCAAGGTCGCGAAGCCGATGACCAGTCTGATGAAGAAAGATGCACCGTTCGTGTGGATGGCTGATTGTGAGAGTTCGTTTCAGAGTTTGAAGGACTCATTGACCACTGCACCGATTCTGACTATTCTAGACGGTACGGAGGGCTTTGAGGTTTACTGTGACGCATCCGGCAGAGGGCTGGGCTGCGTGCTCATGCAACATGGCAAGGTGGTGGCATATGCCTCACGCCAGTTGAAGAACATGAGGAGAACTACCCCACACATGATTTAGAGCTGGGAGCTGTAGTCTTCGCTTTGAAGATATGGCGCCACTACTTATACGGGGTGAGTGTGACGATCTACACCGATCACAAGAGCTTGAAATATATATTCACTCAGAAGGAGTTGAATCTCAGACAGAGGAATGGTTAGAATTTCTGAAGGACTATGACATTGACCTCCAATACAAAGAGGGAAAGGCCAATGTTGTAGCGGACGCCCTGAGTCGTCGAGCACACTCACTCCATTCGCTAGTTTCTTTCTCCAGCTTGGTTGATGAGGTGCGAGAGGCTCAGAGGACGGATGAGTACATGAGGGGAGTCAGACAGAAGCTGACAGATGGTACCTTTGAGAGTCAAAAATATGACTTCAGACTTCACGACGATGATCTGATCAGACTTAAGGGCCGGTTATGCATACCACAGGGCAACACGGATCTGAAAGACCGTATACTTAGAGAATCGCACTGTTCTTCAGTTTCCATCCATCTGGGAGAAAAAGACTGAAGAGGGACATGAAGAGGTACTTTGGTGGTCAGGGATGAAGACGATGTTACCGAGTTCGTCTTGAGGAGTCTCAATGCAGAAGGTGAAATTCGAGCACCGGCGACTGGACGGAATGGTACAGGTCTATGCCAGTTCCGGAGGGAAGTTCCATGATTTCTATGGACTTCGTAGTTGGATCCCACCTGCTAGGGGAAGTCTCAACATGATATGGGTGGTGGTGGTGGATCGCCTTACCCAAAGTGGCCGATTCATACCGATGAAGGATACTTGGAAGGTGACCAAATTAGTTGAGTTGTTTGAGAAGGAATTATGAGGCATCACGGGATACCAAATACCATAGTGTCAGATAGAGATACCAGATTCCTTTCGAGGTTGAGCGCTACTAGAGAAGAGTTGGGTACAGAACTGAAGCTGAGTACTGCGTTCCTCCTCAGACAAGTGGTCAGACTGAGCGTACAATTCAGACACTCGAGGACATGCTGAGAGCATGTGCCTTAGACTTCCTGGGCAGTTGGATCGACAAGTTACATCTGATCGAGTTTTCATACAACAACAGCTATCACACTTCGATCAAGATGGCACCTTTTTCAAGCGTTGTACGGTAGTGAACCAGTCGTACACCGCTCTACTGGGACGAGTCGAGTGAGACGGTCATATAGGACCAGAATATCTAGAACAAGTTCAGGCTGAAGTTCAGCAAATCAGGGAGAACATGAAAGCTGCTCAAGATAGGCAGAAGTCGTATGCTGATGTTCGACGACGAGACCTCGAGTTCGCAGTGGGCGACCGGGTATTTCTGCGAGTTTCACCGATGATGGGTGTATTCAGATTTGGGCAGAAGGGCAAATTGAGCCCGAAGTTTGTTGGTCCTTATGAGATTACGGAGCGGGTGGGCCCAGTTGCTTACAGGTTGAATTTACATACTGAACTGGGTAAAGTGCATGATGTTTTTCGTTTTCACAGCTAAAGAAATACATGCACCACACCCCCATGTGTTAGAACCTGAGGATTGACGTTAGAACCGAATATGAGATCAGTGGAGATTCCTTAGAGGATATTGGATAGTAAGACTAGGGACACTCGCCATAAGTCAGTGCGACTGGTGAAGGATCTCTGGTCTAACCAAGATGTCGAATAGGCCACGTGGGAATTAGAGGATAAGATGAGGTCGAAGTACCCTTTTTGTTTACCGACTAGATCGTCTGTATAGGGTACGGGGCGTCCCCTTTTGGGGGGTAGAGCTTCCTCGCTTTTTGAGTTAGTAAACGAACATGTTTGTCGTCTTGTTTGGTTTGTGTAAGTTGTGTAAGTTATTACCCTTGGTGGTAAGTTTGAGATATGTATAATACTTATGTATTGTATTTGTGGTAGACCTTTGAGTCTTGAGAATGTGAATGAGAATATAATATGTGGTGTTAAGATTGAGGAATTGAGTACCGTGAATGATTAAGTACACGTGTGAACTTTGGGGACAAAGTTCTTTTAAGGGGGGTAGATTGAAATACCCCAAACTTAGATATGATTTTTAAGCGATAAGCTAAGACGTAATAGGCTAAATAATGCCTTAGAAACATTAGAAACATTTTTAATCAAGGAGACATAAGGAAAAACACCATAAGAGCAGTTTTAAGCAAAAAACGTGCTCTAAGCGGAGATTTTGGGTGAGCACCCAAATATCACTAAGACCTTGGTAATATCCTAATGGTCATTTTAGTCAATTACCAACAAAACCAAGCTCAAAACCAAGTTTAAATACAAATGGTGCTTAAGGACTCTTAAAGCACATTTGAAAAAATGTCTTAGAAAGGGGTTTTAAGTGGCTAAATGCCCATGATTACTCCTTAATTAACTTGTGTACTAATTAGTATCACATTGGGAAGTCTAAAACAATGGGAAATCAAAAATTTCACAAATATGCACTAATTTGGAATAGTAACCAAATAGTGACTAGTTTAGTCTTTAGTCAATTAAGTTTAGTTAGTTGGTCAAACAGACCATGACTAGCTTAATAAAAGGGGTGGCCGTTTTTTAAGGTGTGATTCAACCACATGACAATAAGAAAGAAAAGAAGAGATAAAGTAAAGGTTTATTTGCTTTTAACATAACAATATCCTACCCTTGCTTACCTCTCTCCTCACCTCTTCATTCTCTTCACTTTCCCACCGGTTTCACCATCTTCTTCCCTTCTCCATTCACGTAAGAAGAAAACCCCATGCTATCTCCATCCTCCCTTTGACCACTACTTGCTCATTTTAGCTCCAAAACCAAAACAAAACACATATTCTTCTTAGTTAGCTAAGCACTCCCTATCTTTTCAAAACTTCAAGAGCTTTGATTGGTGCCAAGCCAAACCGCCATTGAGGAGGAAACTCAAGCTTGGAGACTCCATTAGCTTCTCCATTTCTTAAGGTAAGAATGTAAGAAAAATCAAGTTCCACCATTTCTTCACATGTCCGAAATTATCACTCATGGGGGCTTCATGTCTTATGCCTTGTTCTAGCTTGTTTTCAATTCTCCAAGGACTAAGGAGGTCTCTTGCTTCATATCCAAGCCTATCTAAGACTCCAAGGTAAAACAATCAATTTAATACCTTAAAGCACATTTTAACCTAGGGTTTGTTCCTTAAGGTTAATGTATTATCTAGCACTCATTAGAGTCATGGATATTGGTTAGAACATTGCAAGAAGAGTTTGGTTGGTGGCCGAGTTTGTCAAGGAAAAAGGCTAAGGAGGAAAGTTTGTGAAGCTTGTAAAAGAGCAAGGTAAATGTCTTACTTAAGGTGTTTAATGCATTAAGGGATGGGTTTAAATAGGTGATAATCTTAGCTTAGAGTCTACATTAGGAAAAGGCAATAAAACCTTGAAAAACATGACTATACTTGTGAACTTGACTAAGGAGCAAATGAGAAAGAGATAGTTTAAGAATGACAAGGTGAATTATAAGAGAAGTTATAATGCAATGTGAGCCTTGTTGTGTGTATTTGCAGGTTAAAGGTGATTATATGTGGGAAATTCAGTGTTTAAGATTATGCATTTAAGGGCTAAGAGCCAAGCGTTTAAGGGCCTAATAGTGCCAAGCAATTTAAGTTTGTGCACTAGGTTTGTGATGTAGTGTAGTTTTGGTCTGTATGTGTGTGTTAAGATGGTGTAATGAGAATTTAGGTGTTCATGGTTGTTTGATGGTGAAAAACTAAATGTTTTGGTGTAACAATATACTAGAGAACCCATGTCGAAATTTGGTAAAGAACCTAAGTGTTTAAGATGAGTTAAGGAGATTTCATGACTAAGGAAGCACTAGGAAACTTTAGGAGTTGTCTTGATGAAAAAGAGTGAGTTTAAGGTGTTCTTGAGAATTATAATGACTTAGGCATCATCATGGAGGATTTAGGAATCAAATGAATGTCTTGGGATATACTTGTGTATTTAGGACTTAGGCAAATATTGGTAAACAAGTAGGAAGGAAATAATGTGTTGGAAGAAGGAGGCATAAACTTGTGTAGGAACTTTAAGTAGTGGCATAAAGGAATTTTTGATGGTGAAAGATGCTTGGGAGATGATGTTATAGTGGTGAGGAAACATTTTGGCATGGTGGTTATAATAGGTATGAACCACCACTTAGAAGCCTAGTGAAAAGCATTACAAGTGTTGGCATTATTATAAGGAAAATGCATAATGACTAAGGTGGATATTGGTTAGTGATTTAATGAGTTTTGTGGAGGGCTTAAGGTGTATTTGAAGTGCTCAAAAGAGGTTAGAACATACTAGGATATATGGGGTGAAGTTTGGAGTCAAATGGGAATTTAGAAACAAAGGTCTGGAGCCGACCGACCTTAGGGACCGGACCTGCAAGGTCGATCGAGCCCAGTTTACACTACCGAAAAGAGATTCTGGAATGGACCGACCTTGGGGACCGGACTTACAAGGTCGGTCGGGCTTGTATTTTGTGTATGAATTGAGTCTCTGGAATGTACCGACCTTGGGACCGGACTTGCAAGGTCGGTCATGCCTAAAATTTTGTACGAGAATTGGTCTCTAGAATCGACCGAACTTGGGACCGACCTTGACAAGGTCGGTCGGGCCTAAATTTTCAACGGGGAAAACTCTCGGGAATGGACCGCCTTGGGGACCGGACTAGCAAGGTCGGTCGGGGTAAAAACTTTCAACGGTAATATGTCCTGGAATGGACCGACCTTGGGTAAGGTCGGTCGAGCCAAAAACATAAAAAAAAAGAAACCTTAAGATCAAAAGATGTTAATTGGTGTTAGGGTACCCCATTAAGAGGGTAATGATGATTAGGAACCTAAGGACCTAAGGAATTAAGTTAGGTTAATTATGAACCTTAAAGTTTAAAATTAAGTTTATAAGGTTAAGTGGTAAGGACTTAAGAGGGTATTGAATGGGAATCTTTAGGGACTAAGTGAGTCAAGTAAGGTGCAAATAACTAACGGCCTAAAAATGAATGAATGTTTTAGGTTTGTGAATTGGGACCCCAGAGAAGGTTAAACAAACGACAGTCGATGGTGAACGGTACAACCTTTCTTGTGACATGCTTGCTAACGAGGTGTCCCTCGGCTTGTGTGCTATCTGTTTATTTGCTATGACTAAGACAAGATAAAGCATGCAACCGGTTATACTTGTTCTCGTTGTGAATGTGTTTTCTTTACACTAACCCACGAGACTTGAGATTGTTACTAACCAAGTTTAGTACTTATTGAGTTAAGGAGAGGAGTTAAATATTGGTATCTGTTGGTTAATACCCGTTAAGGTTTAACTTACACATGGTCTGTAAGATTCTCACTAACTGGAACTTAAGGGGGGAGTGAGGAACCCGGGACTGACTCCGGTCATGCATGCTAAGGAAAGGGGGTCGGTATCTGAATCAAATCCGTCCTCCGCTTAAGGACTTGTCTTCGGACTTGTTGCCTAGGGTCGGTTGCCGGCTCAGCTACACTGGACTCCCGTCCAAGGTAGGTGGCATTAAGATGGTGCGGTAGGATCACCTAAATCCTAAGTTTAAGATAAGATACAACCATTTCCATTCTAGGAACGGTTTGTATACTGAGATTAAGATAAGGATAAGACTGAGGTAAGTTAAGGAGAGCTGAGGATAAGTGGAATCAGGTTGGAGGAGGTTATTACTAACCCGCCTGTTAAGGAAACACTTGAGTCGTTCATCTGTGTGTGAACTATGTATGTTCATTTGTGGTTTGTTGATTTATTGCATCTCATATTATGATTGTGATTCTAATCAACTTCCATGCTATCGACAATTAGTTGTCGTAGCCCCGTTAGCTTGGGGGACACGAGAGGGTCGTACCAGCATTCGTGCTGACCCCCTTTGGGGCTGTTTTTACACTTGCAATAAGTGGCCCATGAAGTCACACCATGAGAGTAGGAGCGGTTAGACTTAGGATGGGTTATTTATTTTGAGCACGGGTTGTGCTTGTGCGCCCGTCTGTTAATATTTAAACTGATGGAAGTTTATGTTGTCACTTGAGATACTCGAAACTCGGTTGGTCGGTGTGTATATTTTGGATAAGTATTGTAAATTAGTAAAGTTCGGTTTGTTCTTTTGATCAGACCGTGGCAAGGTCCCAGTGTTAGTTTATTCCCCTGTGATCATTGTGATTAAGTTGTTAAGTTTTGTGATAACCACGATTGGCTTTGGACGGGGTGTTACATGAACAGCTGAGATGACAGCCAGGGGCAGAAGCGTAAGCCCCCCGAGAAGGAGGCAGAGGTTGTGGCTGGAGGCGGAGGCAGCAAGAGCGGGAAGTAAGAACCGCTTTTAAGTTATTTAAATTTATTTGAATTACTTACTTGCTGCCTGCTTTTATACCTGCTATTCCTAATACTTTGACGATCACAGGAAGAAAAATTTCTCCTGGAGGGAGATGAAGAAGGAGCAGGCTAGCCAGAAGGGCAAGGAGAAGGTTCCGATGCTGACCGGGCCTACCTATGATGTCCAACCTCTCAGATTTGCACCCCCTAAGGGTAAGCGATCTAACCTCGTGAATGAGTTGTGAATTACACTATCCATTACCGCCCTTGTATTAATTAGATTGTTGTATGATAATAGGTTCTGCACCCCAGCGCCACTTTCACTGCAAGCGTTGTGGTAAAGACCACCCGGGTGTTGACTGCTCCGGGCAAGCGGTGGACTGCCACCACTGTGGGAAGAAAGGTCATAGGTCGTTCGAGTGCTTCGCAAATCCGGAGATCCGAGCGTACCGCCCATCGAAGGGGACTCAGAGCGCACCTGCTGAAGGAGGTGGAGCTCGAGGTGGCCAGAAGGGGCAGCCGCCCCCAGCCCAGAAGGGGCAGCAGCAGCAGCAGACCCAGAGGAACCCGCCGGGCAACCGTGTGCTGAATGCAGCGGGAGCTTCGGGCGCTGGTACTAGTACCCAGCGCGGTGAAGATTAGCTTTTGAAACCTTAACCATTGTTTGAGAGCATGACTAAGTGTTAAATGCTTTACCTTAGCATGAATGTGTGTTTTAAATACCGCTTTAAATAAACGACTTACCTAGGAAACCTTTTATCTCTTAGGAGACTTCGATATCTGCTATCCCACACTCACAAGACCGAGATCACCTAGACCCATGGACGAAAGACGGGAGTACCCTGGCGAGTTGTGTCATGTGGTCAGACCGGGCATGATACTTCTCAGAGAGTTCCTAACCTTAGATGAGCAAATCGCCATAGTGAACGAGTGTAGAGCTTTGGGTAAGGGCTTGGGAGGATTTTATACCCCTGTATTTAGTAGTGGTTCTACGATGAAATTGCACATGATGTGCTTAGGAAAAGATTGGGATCCGCAAGCTAGGGTTTATCGAGAGGTGAGGATGGTAGGTGGGTATCAATACCTAGGATACCTGAGAGTTTCCTAACCTTGGTGAGAAACACAATGGATATTGCTCAAGACTGTGAGACTTACCCATTACCCGACATGACACCTGACATCTGCATCATCAACTACTACGAGCAGGGAGGAAAGCTTGGGATGCACCAAGATCGTGATGAGACGACCGAGTCCATCACCAGAAGAATACCGGTTGTGTCATTCTCCATCGGCGATGATGCTGAGTTCATCTATGGAGACCAGAAGAGGATGGATCTAGCAAGCAAGATCATCCTCAAGTCTAGGGATGTGTTGGTATTTGGTGGAGAGTCAAGGCTAGTATATCATGGGATTAAGAGCATTAAGCTCAATACCGCCCCACCAGCTCTAGTGAATGAGACCCACATCCGACCTGGCTGTTTAAATTTAACTTTCAGACAGTACTGATGTAATAGTAGTAGCTAAGTGTGTAACCTTGTGTAATACCAGTTGGATGAATGAAATAAGAGTTTTTGTACCTTCAAGTATATGTGTTTAGTTTGTTGATACCGTTAATTCATAACTTCAGGCCATGAAAATGGAAAGGAGGGTACCATATGCATCCTAGATATGGCGCAAGCCAAGGAGTCCGGTAATTTCATCACAGGTATGACAATTAAATACCGACAGTAAATAAGTGATTTATTGGGACTTGATGCTAATACGAGAGGTGATCTCAGGTACCTTTGCTGTCGATGGTGTTAGTGCTTCCATATTGTTCGACTCAGGGGCTTCACATTCTTTTATTTCCTCGGCATTCGCTAAGAAGCTGGGGGCTGCTCCCGAACAGCTCTCTGACTTTTCTGTCACCCTTCCTTCGAAGGAGAGAGTTAGTCGCACCAAACAGTACACGGCGTTAGAGATCAGCATCATGATTGAGACCTTCCCCATCGACCTGATCAAGTTCAAGAACTTGGGCTTCGACGTTATAGTGGGCATGGATTGGCTGCAGAAGCATAGGGGCCGCCTACATTGTGCAGAGCATCGACTACTGCTGAAGGGGCCGAGCGGCAAGGCAGTGTCATACCGCAGTGTGAGGAGAGAGCCAACTGTCAAGATTGTGTCAGCGCTGTCCCTGATGAAGGACGTTAGGAAGGGCCGACAAGCCTTCCACTGTTATGTACAGGACATGAGACAGAGCGACGTGATGGACTCAGACATTCCAGTTGTGGTAGATTTTCTCGACTTGTTTCCTGATGAGCTACCAGGCATGCCGCCTGTGCGCGAGGTTGAGTTCGCCATCGACTTGTTGCTAAGTACGGGCCCTATTGCTAAGGCACCCTACCGTATGGCGCCGGCTGAGATGAGGGAGCTGAAGCTACAACTGGAGGACCTCCTCGACAAGGGATTCATACGACCTAGTGTTTCTCCTTGGGATGCTCCAGTACTGTTCGTCAAGAAGAAGGACGGCAGTATGCGACTCTGCATCGACTACCGCGAGCTTAATGCGGTCACAGTCAAGAACAAGTACCCGTTGCCACGGAAAGATGACTTATTTGACCAGCTGAGAGGGGCCAGTGTGTTCTCGAAGATAGATCTCAGATCTGGCTACCATCAGATTAGGATTGAGAGGGTGATGTGGAGAAGACAGCTTTCAGGACACGGTATGGACACTACGCGTTCACCGTTATGCCCTTTGGGTTATCGAATACGCCAGCCATTTTCATGGATTTGATGAACCGTCTCTTCAGAGAGCAGCTTGATAGTTCAGTTGTGGTCTTCATCGACGATATCCTGGTCTATTCAAAGACCCAGGAGGAGCATGAGTTACACTTGAGACAGGTTTTGAGTATTATGAGAGAGAACCAGTTGTATGCCAAACTCTCGAAGTGTGAATCTGGTTAGACAGCGTGTCATTCCTTGGACACATTATATCAGCGAGCGGGATATTTATAGACCCTGCTAAGATTGAAGCAGTGAAGAGTTGGCCGAGGCCGAAGACGGTTACAGACGTCCGCAGCTTTCTGGGTTTGGCCGGTTACTATCGAAGGTTCGTGAAGGACTTCTCCAAGGTGGCCAAACCGATGACGAATCTTATGAAGAAGGAGTCCCAGTTCTTATGGTCTGCCGAGTGCGAGCAATCCTTTCAGACGCTGAAGGATCTCCTGACATCGGCGCCCGTTCTTACTATCCCTGAGGGCACCGATGGGTTTGAGGTATATTGTGATGCCTCTGGAACCGGTCTAGGCTGTGTGCTTATGCAGCACAGGAAGGTAGTTGCCTACGCATCCCGACAGCTGAAGAAGCATGAGGTGAATTACCCCACACACAACCTTGAGTTAGGCGCAGTAGTCTCCGCTTTGAAGATCTGGCGACATTATCTATACGGTGTGACAATCACCATCTACTCTGATCACAAGAGTTTGCAGCATCTCTTCACTTAGAAGGAGCTGAACATGCGACAGAGAAGATGGGTCGAGTTCTTAAAGGACTACGATATAGACCTGAGGTACAAGGAGGGCAAGGCGAATGTTGTAGCCGACGCCCTGAGCCGCAGAGCTCATTCATTGTTTACACTTTTAGCGGGCAGCAGTCTGATTGATGAGATACGAGCTACGCAGGAGAGTGATCAATATATGCAGAGTATCAGGCAGAAGATGTTAGAGGGTTGTTTTGAGAGTCAGAAGTATGACTTCGAACAGTGTGATGATGGCATGATTCGACTGAATGGCCGGTTATGTATTCCAAAGTCTTCTCCTGACCTGAAGGAGAAGATACTCCAGGAGGCTCATTGCTCATCCTTATCCGTCCACCTCGGTTCTTCGAAGATGTACAAGGACTTGAAGGTCCATTTCTGGTGGAGCGGGATGAAGAAGGACGTAGCCGACTACGTGGCTAGATGCTTGACCTGTCAAATGATTAAGTTTGAGCATAGGAGACCCGGCGAATTAGTGCAGTCTATGCCTATTCCTTGCTGGAAATTCGAGGACATCTCGATGGATTTCGTTGTCGGTCTCCCACCGACTAAGGGAGGACTGAACATGATTTGGGTCATTGTGGACCGTCTTACGAAGGTGGCGAAGTTTGTTGCAATGAAGGATACCTGGAAGGTCCCGAAGTTGACGGACTTGTTCCAGAAGGAGGTGATCCGGCACCATGGTGTGCCAAAGACCATTGTGTCTGACAGGGACCCTCAATTTTTGTCCAGATTCTGGGGTCAGGTTCAGGAAGCCTTGGGTACGAAGTTGAAGCTTAGTACGGCATTCCTTCCACAGACCAACGATCAGAGTGTGAGGACCATCCAGACACTGGAGGACATGCTGAGAGCATGTGCCTTGGATTTTCAGGGGAGCTGGTTAGAGTGTCTACATCTGATAGAGTTCGCCTACAACAACAGCTACCACTCCTCGATACAGATGCCACTGTTCCAGGCACTTTATGGTAGACCGTGTAGGACTCTTTTATGCTGGGATGAGGCTAGCGAGACTACGCTTCTAGGACCAGAGTACCTAGAGCAGATCAAGGAGGATGTCCTACTGATCCGTAGGAACATGAGGGCAGCTCAGGACCGGCAGAAATCATATGCAGACACCATGGAGGAGGGACATTGAGTTCACTACCGACGACATGGTATTCCTTTAGTGTCACCCATGAAGGGGATCTTCCGGTTCAGGCAGAAGGGCAAGTTGAGCCCGAAGTATGTTGGACCTTATGCGATTAGGGAGCGAGTGGGCTCGTTAGCCTACAGACTGGATTTGCCAGCAGAGCTCGGGAGGGTACACGACGTCTTTCACGTTTCACAGTTGAAGAGGTATGTGCCCCATCCATCGCACGTTTTACAGCTAGAGACTTTAGAGTTGGACCCCGCTCTACGATATGAGGAAGTACCACTTCGCATTCTCGATACGAAATGATGCAGACTAGGAACAAGACCGTTATCTGGTCAAGGTTCTCTGGTCGAACCATGAGGTGGAGGAGGCCGTGGGAGTTAGAGGACTCCATTAGAGCGAAGTATCCAGCACTCTCGAGTAGTGGTTGTGATACTTATACGGGTCGTGGTCAAACCCTTTTAAGGGGGGGTAACGCCACTTGGCTTGCGCATATGTTATGCATTAGGTCTTGTTTTTGTGGTGTTTTGGTGGTATGCTGCGTCATACATGTTTGTTTGGATGATTGTATGTTTGATACATCTTATGTATGTGCCTTAGTGCACCTGTTTGAATATATATATAGTACCGCTGAGTACTTTTGTTGGTAAGTTGGATGTGCACCTTGTTTAGTGCTATGATATGAATGAGTTTATGCCATGAGTTTCGGCTATTTGATATGTGCTGTATCAATATGATACATATAGACTAGGTCTGAACCTAGTGGGAGTTACTCCCTAGCGATGGTCTGTTTGATTACTTAGTGGAACTGGATTCCTTAGGTGAACTGTAGATGAGTAAGGACTTCGGGACGAAGCCTTTTTAAGGGGGGTAGATTGAAATACCCCTAACCTTAAAAACTTAATTAAATGATCTATTAATGATCTAAGATGGTTAATAAACATCTAAATACCATTGGGGAACAATCTAAAGATCTCAACAAGGCAAAACATGCCTTAAGATCGGTAAAGCCAAAAATGTGCTTTAAGACACCATAGAGATTGTATGACCTCAAATAGGATCCAAAGTGGATTCCTAAGTATTATAATTAAGTAATACTATAAAACTATTCTCAAAGGAAACCAAGCTCAAAACATGTTCTAACACAAAATGTGCTTTAAAACTCCTTAAAGCACGTTTTTGAGAATTAGGCATTGGATTAGACCTTGTTATACTAATGTACTATAATGTACCACATTAAGGTCTAAATCCAAGATTTAAAAAAAATCAGAAATATGGCATTCATTTGTGAATAGTAATCCAAATAGTGCATTTTTAAGCAAAATTGACTAAGTCAAGTCAATGGTCAAGACTGACCATCTATCCTAAATGAGCGGAAGCTTAAGGGTGGAGGACAGCACATTCAACTTTAATCAAAATATCTAGCCAATTTGGTGAATCACCATTTACTATTCCATTTACTTTTCATTCATTAAAACACATTTTCTTTCTTTCTCTTTCCTCTTGTCCCATTCAGCCGAGCCATTAGCAGTTCCTAAACCTCTCAAGCTGTGTTCTTGAGCATTCAAGGCAAATCAATCTTTTCCACCTAAGGTAATGGTTTAAGGCATATTTTAGCTCTTTTTCTTCATCTCTTCACCTACACATGGAGCTTATAATCTATCACTTTCCATGGCTATTCTCAGTGTTTTAAACCTTGAACAAAATCCATTCTCGGCTGAAGCAAGCTTTGGGACCAAGGTGGTCAAAATTACATTATAAGGTAAAAACATACCTTAAGGATTCTTACTCTTCATCCGGTTTTCTTCTTCTGTTTCTATGAGTTTATTCACTCATAATCTTCATATTTTCATGTTGATTCAGTGTGTTAACCATTTGGAGCAAGGGTGGCCGAAAATCAAAGAAAAATCATTCTTTAAGGCATTTTGCCAAGGTAAAATCTATTACCATAGCATTGCTGTTGTCTAGCTATTCCCCATGTTTTATGGTGAATTTAACACCATGTGGTGTTCTTGATTCAGGCCGAAACCCTTTGGAGACTACCTTCATTTTTAAGGTGATTTTTTGCCTTAAATCTTACATTTAATTGTTCTTTATGGTTAGCTCATGCTTGGAGTGTAACCATATCTTATTTTGATGTATTAAACATGTCTAAGTGCTGTGGTGATTTTTCCTCCAAGCTGCTGAGTTGGTTTTAGGGCATTAAGCACCTAAAAGGTATAAACACCTTAAACTTATGATTTTAATTTTTCAGCATATAAATATGTGCCGAGAGTGGAGTATTTAAATGGGTGATTTTAACCTAAGTATGGAAAAAAATGACTTAGATAAATTAAACTAGTCATTTAAGTGGTTTAATTAACATAATGGTCAAATTATGACATTATGTGGAAAAATAAATAAGCTACAGCAAGGCCGAGAGTTTATAGTATATTTTGAGCTATTTATGTGTAATTTTATGTTATAAAGCAAAGTTGTAATAAGGCCATGTCATTAGGCCATTTTAATTTAAGTTTAAAAGCTTATTAATTTAATTTATGCTTATATAATTAAGTTTGGGGTCAAACGGTAATTACTAGTAAAATATAAAGCCGTGGGCTTAAATAGAGGAATTTAGGGTTTTTAAATGAATTTAATAAAAATTATAACATTTTATAAAGTTTTGGTCAAAATTGTAAAAATAGAAAAGTATAGGGTATAGTAGTAATTACCGAGAGTTTGGGTCCAATTTGGATTAGAAGTCAAAGTTGACTATATAGGAGACTTTGACCAAGTTTGGAGAGTTTAAGGAATTAAAATACTACCTTAATTAAGATAGTTATTAATTGTAAAAGATTTATAAGAGTTGGGGTGAGATTTGATTTCCGAAACTGGGGTACTAAATGGAGTTTAGAACAGACCTTGGTTATTAGGAATTTTTAGAAGTTTATTTGGTTAAATTTGGAGTTAATATGAATTATATAAGTATAATATATGATATTTATATCATTGTTACAAATGGGTAACATATGGGTATAAACCGTGAATATAGAAAGTATAAGGTTAGGAATGATATTTATAACCTTTTGGTATAGTTTGGTAATTTTTGGAGTTATATATAAGGTTTTATTAAGATATATGTATAATATATAGTTTTAATGACATTAGGAAACTATATATTATAAATTGGGGAGATTTGGTAATTATACAAAGTTAGGTGGTAGGAATTAAATTAAAACAGACCCTAGGGTCTGTTCGGTAATTATAAGCCTTTAAAACTATAGGTTATAATTATATTAAGGTTTAAGGATTATAATATAAGGTATATATTATAAGTGTAACAATGAATATAATTTGGGGTTGATTTGTAATTATGGAAGTATAGGAATAATAAAAACCGAGAGTATAAGGGGCTGTTTGGTATTTATAACAATTTATAACTATAGGTTATAATTGTTTTAATGACATAAATGTCATAATATATGTTATAAAACTATAATATAACATTATAAATTATGTGGTGGATTTTGTAAATATTTAAGAAAATAGTTGTTGTTCGGTAATAGGGCATTTTTGAATGAAAATTTATAATATGGTTTTAATGTTATAAGGGTTGTAACATTTATAATATAAGAAATATTCATTAAAAGAGAATAAATAATTATAAAGACTTACCATATAACAAATAGTCCCATAATACATGTATATAATAAATATATGTTATGGAGTGGAAAAATATAATATGGTTCAATAACCATAATTATCATAATTAAAATGATATAAGATAAAGAGAAAAGAATTACAAACATTAGATATGGAAATTCTAATGTTGTAGTATACATGAATAATAAGGATTTACATAATTCAAAGTATTTTTACATATGAATTATACACATTAAACTTGGAAAAACTAACCTTAGGAAAATAAATACTAAGGTGAAATGTATAATATATGATTAAGAATTATACATTCAATATAGAAACAAACTATATAATATACAAGGGTATATAGAATTACATGCGATAACCAAGTTCAAACTTTAAGTATATTAATATACGAGACCAGACTACGCATGTAATATAACATTTTTCCAATCCCGAGTTAAACCGAAAACCCGACAAACGTTGTTAGTTAATGACGGGGAATTAACCGGGAGGTATTAGTGACGGTACGGGGTACCGTAGAGTTATGTTGTTATACGGGATTCTAATTTGTAGCGTTATATATTATTAGACTGTTAGAGACGACACGAGGAGCATCGGATCTAGCTGATTCATACTCCACGGTTATATAATCAGGGTGAACGGTATGTTGTTACGTGTCTCTGATTGTCTCTGAGGGCTTCCTCAGTTCAAACTTCTGTGTAATCTGTGATAAGATTGTTTGTCTGATTGTGTGAATAAATATGCATGAACTTATTTTTAGCTGCTTATTATTTACTGTTGTTGCGTTAACAGTATTGGTTCGTATATATGGACCTATATATAAAACGAACTAGCGGCTATGGTGCTATCTTATATGTAATATAAGGATCGTCAGAAAAACGTTGTAGCACTAGGATAATAAGATATACATATTATCCGAGACTTTAATACGGAGCATTGGCCTTTCTAACGCCGCTCTCGTATCTAACACTGGATCCCGAGTTTACATACTCTGGATTGGACTAATGACCTTAGTCTGCTGTGTTAGAAAATTTGGTAATGCGATGCGATGGTATAATTAATTAACATAACAAAGCCAAGAGGATGTGGCTCTTGGTGCGCGCTGTGATCACAAAAACGATACCAGGATGTCCGTGTACGGGTCCGCAAGTATCAAGAAAATTTCCCGCGAGCTAGGACGGTTCGTTGGTCGGAGACTCTACCGCTGGAGTGGCTACTGCCGTGGGTGACCCGCCATAGTATATGGGTAATTTAGGGACACGTCGTTTTAACGAGACGTTGTCACTAGGTATAACCGAACATTTATTACAGTTGAGACTTGTACATTGGCAAACAATATTGGACTTTATGCCAAGGACGGGATTTAATACTTGTTTATTATCCTCGTTGTTTCGCTTTGTTGTTCATTGGTTATACTATGTGGATTATATTATGTGTGTTGATGGTTGTGTTATTGTATGGTTATTACTGTTAATTGTTTTACAGTTTAAATATTGAAACGGTATTGCATGTAACGAATCTCATGCTCTCGACCAATTAATTGAGGGGTTTGAGGAGGCATGACGGGGCATGTGATAACATACTCAGCAGGGGCTGATTCCATACCACAACTGAAATACCCCAAACCTTAGTATGTTGTTTAAACATTAAAATATGGTATAATAAGACTAAAAAGAGTCTTAGAAACATTAGTAAATACCTTAAAGTCAATTAGGGCTAAAATGTGCTCTAAGCTTGGGATAAGCTTGGTTAAGACCTAATGAGCTTACCAAGACCTTATTTATATATTAATGAACATATTAAACCAATTACCAAAGAAAACCAAGTTTGAAAACAAGTTAAAACACAAAATGTGCTTTAAGGAGTCTTAAAGCACATTTTTGAAAAATTGTCTTGTAAATGAGTTTTGAATGGCTAAATGTCCATCATTACTCTTTAATTAACATGTGTACTACTTAGTATCACATTAGGAAGTCTAAATCAATGGGAAATCAAAAATTTCACAAATATGTGCCTTGTTTTATGAATAGTAACTAAAATATGCTAGTTTATAACATAAGTCTATATAAATAAGTTAAATGGTCAACAAAGACTAAAACACCCCTAGGTTACTAATGGGGGTCGGTTTTTATGAGGTGAGTCACCACCTTGCAAGTTAACAAGTAAATAATAAATGATAAACAAGTTATTATTTGCTTTACTACTTAATATCTTCCAAAAGCAAACTTATCTTCATTCTCTCATTTCCCTTGCTTTCCCACGTCTTCTACCTTCCTTCATTCTCTCTTTCACGGTGATGCTACAGCAACAACATCAACCTCCATCTTCCATTGCCATTATCTCCTAGCTCTCTTTGCCAAATCAAAAACTAAGACCACCATCCTCTTAGTCTCATCAAGCTCTTCAACCTTGTCTTCTCAAAATTCCAAGAGCTCCATTTCGGTGCCAAGAGGAATCTCCATGGGAGGAGCTTGAGCTCATATTTTCACATATTATTGTTCTCCTTTGCTTCTAGGTAAGGAAACTCAAAGAAAAATAACATTTCCTTCATGTATGTATGTTAACCGAGAATCACCATTGATGGTGTTCTTTATATTTCTTTGTTCTAGCTTCATTTGAATCTTCCAAGGGCTTGGTGGAGTCCTCTCTTGCTACATATCCAAACTCTCTTTCATATCCAAGGTAAAACAATTATCTAAATGCTCTAAGACAATATATGTATCTAGGGTTTACAATGAGATGAAGCATAAAGCTTGTATACTCATTTCATTGTTTGTATATTGTTTAGAAGTTGACAAGCAATCAAACATCCTTACCGATTTTAATCAAGGAAACAAGAAAGAAGTTTGTGAGGAAAAGAGGTAAATATGCTAACCTAATGCAGTTTAATGTCTTAGGAGAAATGAGCTTATATTGCTTATTAAAACTACTTAAGGAGCTAATGGTAAATGACTTAGACAAATATTCTCAAGGAGACTAATAAAAGGGCATATGTGTTGTTGTATGTATTTGTAGGTCAAAGGCAAATATAATGTGGGAAATTCAGTGTTTATGGTTTATGCATTTTAAGGGCCTAAGAGCCATGCTATTTAAGGGCCTAAGTGCCAAGCAATTTAAATTATGCACTATATTGTGATGTAGTGTTAAATGAGTGAAGTTTTGTGTACAAGAATGTTCTTGATGGATTTTAGTGTTCTTGGATGTTTAATGGTGAAAACAATGTGTTTTGGCTTAGTAATGTTCTAGGAGAACACATGTCAAAATTTAGGTAATGTACAAGAAGTTCTAAGTGTTTAAATAAGAGTTGGTGAACTAGGAAGTGTTGGAAATGTTTAGGTGTTTTACTAGAGAAGAAATAATGTCTTAGGTGTTCTAGGAAACAAAAAGGACTTAGACATCAACTAGGAGTTTAGGTTGGTAAGAAAAGATGCTTGCGAAATGATGTTATGGTGAGGAGAAAGCATTTTGGGATAGTGGTTATCATAGGTGAGAAACACCATTTAGAAACCTTGTAAGAAATGTTATAAGTGTTGGTGAATTTTATGAGGAAATTGAGTAACAAGTTAGACAAGGAACTGGGTGTGTTTAAGAGGATATTTTGGCATTAGAATATACCTAAGATCATTTGGGAAGTCTATACATATAATGGGTAAGGAGAACCATTGCAACAAGACTTAGGAAATGTTAAAAGTGCAAATCTGTGGCAGTGGTCCGGGACCTAGGTTTTGGATAATGTCCCGGACCATGCATTAAAACAGGCCGAGAGTTTTCTGAGGCATTGTGGTCCGGAACTTAGTTTTGTACAAAGACCTGGACCACCCCCTGTTTTACCCCCGAGAGAATTTTCCTATATTGGTCCGGGACCTAGGACCCGTATGAAGTCCCGGACCACCCCATAAAAACAACCCAAGAGTTTTGCCTACATTGGTCCGGGACATAGGACCTGTATGGGGTCCCGGACCACTACCTGAAATCAGCCTGAGAGTTTTACAATGACACGGTCCGGGACCTTAGTTGGGGACCAAGTCCCGGACCACTTGAAAAGTAGAGTTTAAGGTTAAATAATGATGCCTAATGATGGGGATTAGTAAGTAATGATGTTATAAGTTTGTCTACGGCATGTTAGGTGTGTATAATGACAATTTAGAAGGTGAAAAGTTATAATAAAATGTGAAAGTAAAATAACTAGAAATGTAAAGTAATAAGTTATCGACGGACTAGTACGTAAAATTAACCGACGTTACTACATGTGTATAGGATTCTCCAAAGGTGGAAACCAGTCGAAGCAAGGACCAAGGTATGGTTTTCTTGCAGTCTGTTGCCTACCGGTTTACACCGGCTTGTGTGCTGTTTGTTTTTCTGTATGTTTATGACCTTGTAAGACTTAAGTCATGTAACGAGTTTACAGTTGTTTATATTATTGTATTGTTGAAGTGTGACTCATGTCCCTTGTGTGTGTCTAACAAGACTTAACCACTTGTTGCGATTCGTTTATTAAGTTCCAACATTGAACTTCTAACAAGTGCTAACTGGGGAGTAATGAAATACCCCAAACCTAAGAATGCTAAGTAAACATCAAATCATGATGTAGTAAGGCTAAAATATGCCTTAGAAAGATTGGTAGACAATTTAAACCAAGGAAAACGTAAGAAAATGCCTTAAGGGCAATTAGGGCAAAAATGTGCTCTAAGCTTGGAGAGACTTGGGTGAGTACCCAAATATCATGATAAGACCTTAGTAATATCCTAATGGTCATTTTAAATCAATTATCAAAGAAAACCAAGCTTGAAAACAAGTTAAAACACAAAATGTGCTTTAAGAAGTCTTAAAGCACATTTTGAGAAATTGTTTAGAATTGAGTTTTGAGTGGCTAAATGTCCATCATTACTCTTTAATCAACATGTGTACTAATTAGTATCACATTAGGAGGTCTAAATCAATGGGAAATCAAAAATTTCAGAAATATGTGCACTAATTAGTGAATAGTGCCAAATAGTGACTAGTTTAAGTTTTAATCAATATAAGCTAATTAGTTGGTCAACAAAGACCATGACTAGCCTTATCTAAGATAGGGGGCCGGTTTTCTAAGGATGAGTCACAATGGACTTCATCAAATAAGGGAAAAAGAAGAGATAAGTAAAGAAAGTTACTATTTGCTTTTATAAAGCAAATATCCTTATTAGCCTACCTCTCTCCTCTCTTCTTCATTTCCCCTTTCTTCCACGGTTTTCTTCTTGTTCTCTCTGTTCCAAACCGTGCCCAACCAGCTCCATACTTGTTCCATCTTCAAATGTCCATAAGTTACTCATTTTAGCTCCAAATCAAAAAGTGAGCATAGATTATTCTTAGTTAGCTCAAGCTCTAGCTTTCCATCTTTGCAAAATTGGAAAAGCTTCATTTTGGAGCCATGGGAAATCTCCATTGATGGAGGAAAATCAAGTTTGAAGAGCTCATTAGCTTCTCCATTCTCTTAAGGTAAAGGAAAATGTAAGAAAATCATGTTTCCATCACTTCCTCACCATGGCCGAAAATTTACTACTCATGGGGCTTTGTTTTTATGCCTTGTTCTAGCTTGTTTTATTCACCAAGGACTAGTGGAGGTCCTATTTTCATTCAATGCCCAAGTCTACTTTGAGAATTCAAAGGTAATCATCCACTTTTATGCTTTAGAACACATTTCTAACCTAGGTTTTCATTCCTTGAGGTTAGTTTTATTGTTTAGTACTCATATGAGTCATTGAATATTGATTAGAACATTGGCAAGGGGAATTTAAGTGGTGGCCGAGATCTATGCAAGAAGAAGGTCTAAGAAGAGATTAAGATAAGCTTGAGAAAACAAGGTAAAATGCTTACCTAATGGTGGTTTAAGTTTAAGAATGAGTTTGTAGATGGGTACCATGTAGCCTAGGGCTTACATTAGGTAATGGGTTATTAACCAAGAAAAAAGAACTTAAACAAGCTTATGAACTTGTGATTAAGAAAGCCAATGGGGAATGAGTTAGTAAAATAAGTTAAGATGAGTTTTAAGAGCATTATAATACTATGAGATGATGGGGTATTTGCAGGTTGAAGGCTTTTATATGTGGGAAATTCAGTGTTAAGTTTAAGTCATTTAAGGGCCTAAGAGCCATGTCATTTAAGAGCCTTAGTGCTGTATGCAATTAGATTATTGCAATATATTGAGTATGATGTGATAAGTTGATTTGGGTGAGAAAATAAGATGAGAAGGACTTGGTGTGTGAGAGATTGTGTGAGAAAAACAATGCATTTGCATGAGAATAACTAGAGGAGCTATGGCGAAATTTAGTAGAAAATAAGTGTTTAGGTGATGGTGGTGAATTAATAGGACCTAGGATTTACTAGGAGTCATTATGAAGAATTTGAGTGGAAATGAGTTAACTAAGGAGTTCTTGAGGATGAGAATGACCTAGAATGGTCTATGAGGAAGTTAGAGTTTAGATGGGTGTATTGAACACACCAAAGTCATGGTATGAGGAGTGGTAAGACTTGTGCAAGAATCTGGATGGAAAGGTGCATAATGCTTTAAGGTGATTTAGGTATGAACTAGAGAATAAAACAATGAGGAGTTTGGAAGCTTGTGTAAGTGTGATGATGCTAGTAGTGGACTAATGAGGTTTATTTTAGATGTTAATGAGTGGACTTAGGTGGTGGAAGAGAAAGGTGTGGGAGAATGTTGTCAAATGTCAAGGAAAATGACTGGGAATGTAAAAGAGGGTATGATCATGAGAATGGTGAATAAGATGCATAAAAGAGGTGGAAATGTCTAAGGAGGGTGTTACATGGTCAGGGTAAATGAAGGACCTTGTTAAGGTGTTAAAGTAATGGAAAGCAATGTATAAGTAAGCTCAAGAGTTTAGGAGTGTTGAGTAACAAATGAAAAGAAGAGAAATTGTGCATGGACATGCAAGATGACCTTGGAAGGATTGAGCAAAGCAAAGATGTAATGTAGTGATGTTAAGGAGGAGTTATATGGGTAGGAAAGAAACACTTTGGTTAGTTGAAGCTTTAGATAAAAGGTTAGGATGATCTTTGGAGGTTATTTTAATGAGTTTGGAGGATGATTAAAGGAGGGTTTAAAGGTCTAAATGATGTTAGAATACATTAGAAGGCTTTAGGAGAAGTTTGGTGAAGATTTAACAATTTTTGGACATGTTCTGGTGGCGTCCGACCCAGGGGTCCGACCCAAGTTTGGGTCGGACGGCCTCTGTTAGACGCTAGTGAAGGGTTCAGTAATGGTCCGACCCAGTTGGTTGGGTCGGACATGGGTCGGACAGGAGAGTTTTAGAAGACGGAAAAATTTCTGTAATGGTCCGACCCAGTTGGTTGGGTCGGACGTGGGTCGGACAAGAGGAGTTTTTCAAACCCGAGAGTCTCTGGAATGGTCCGACCTAGTTGGTGGGTCGGACGGTGGGTCGGACGACCCTTAAGACAAAAAAAAAACCCTAAGAGAGTTTGGTGGTATTAATGGTACCTCATTAAGGGGGCAATGATGATTAGAGGTATAAAGACCTAAGGGATTAAGTTAAGAATAAACTTAAAAGTTTGTAAGATTAAGTTGTAAGACTTAAGAGGTGTTAGGTTGGAATCATTAAGGGTTAAGTAAGTTAAGTAAGATAAGTAAGTTGAATTGAGTTAAGTGGTTAACAACCTAAAACTGAATGAATGTTTTAGGACTTGGAAATTGGGCTCCGGAAGAGATTAAGCAACTGAACGGCCAACGGTGAACGGTACAGTTCTCTTGTGACCTGCTTGCTAACGAGGTGTCCCTCAGCTTGTGTGCTATCTGTTTTTGTGTGCTCACTAAACAAGATAAAGCATGCAACCGGAATATTATGTATATTGTATTGTTGTGTGATGTTTGAAAACTAACACAACATACCGTGAGAACTTACTAACCAATGTTAAGTAAGGAATTGAGTGAGACTAAGGAACGCTCCCTAATATGGGCTGATATAAACCGAAAGAGGTTAACCAACAAACATGGTCTTGAGACTACTACTAACTGGAACTTGAGTGAGGAAACCCGGGACCGATCTCCGGTCATGCATGCTAAGGAAAAAGGGGGTCGGTATCTATAGCAGATTCGACTTCCGCTTAAGGACTTGTCTTCGGACTTGTAGCCTAGGGCCGGTTGCCGACTCAGCTACGCTGGACTCCCGTCCAGGGTAGGTGGCATTAAGATGGTGCGGTGGGATCACCTAAATCCCAAGTTTGGACTTAGGATACAACCATTCCCCTCCAGGAACGGTTTGTATACTGAGAATAAGTTAAGATCAAGATTAAGGTAAGGTTAAGATAAGTTGCAACCATTCCTTTTAAAGGATGGTTTGTATTATTAAGATTAAGATTAAGGTAAGGTTAAGATAAGTTGCAACCATTCCTTTTTAAAGGATGGTTTGTAATATTAAGATTAAGATAAGCTACATCCACGCCTTACTAAAGGATGGTTGTTTCTAAGATTAAGATAAGACTAAGATTGAGGTGAGATAAGGATGGACTAAGATTAAGAGGGAACATTACTTAAAGAGTTAAATAACTAACTCTCTAATTAAGGGAACGCATTTAAGTCGTTCATTGTGTGTGAACTTTGATTGTTCATATATGGATTGTTGTTTACAGCATTTACTATTATGTTGTGCATTTAATCAACCTCCATGCTATCGACAATTAGTCGTCGTAGCCACGTTAGCTTGGGGGCCATGAGGGGATCGTACCAGCATTCGTGTTGACCCCCTTTGGGGGCTGTTTTTACTACACAGGTACATCAGGAAGCGGCTGTCGCGAGAGTAAGAAGGGGTACAAGTGTTACGGGTTAAGTGTGGCCTACGAGTTGTGCATGTACACTCGTATGGCAATTTGAGTTAGTAAGATGTATAGGATGTGAGGGGGTTGTAAGAAGGATATGTAAATGGTTAAGATTGTTGTACTAATGTTCGGTATATTCTGTAGTCAGACCGTGGCAAGGTCCTGGATTGTAAAGAATTCCGCTGTGACATGTTTATATATATACTGTTAAGTTGCGAGACCACATCTGGATTGAGTTGGGGTGTTACAAGTAAGGAATCCGGTGGTCCGGTCACGCGTGTAAGTATAAGAGTAGATATCTGTATCAGATTCGACTCTTATAATGTTAAGATTGTCCTCCTTATTTGGCGTTCGATCTCCCGCTTGCTTCCTCCAAAGCTTACCTATTCTAACTTATGATCGGTTTAGTGGGAACATGTGTTTGTGTGGTGTGTTCGGGTCACAATATCCGATCCATCTGTGAGTTAAGTTACCTGTTCGACTAACAGAATGGTAATGAGTGTGTGTAACAAGCTTAACATGAGGGTGAACCATTCTCTAGGCTTCCGATGTTGACTAACCTTCTTGGTTTGTTGTTGTGGGAAATGTACTCACTATGTGTGTATTGTTTTGCTAAGCAATATTTCTTGCTATGCTATATATGTGGTTTGTGTAAAATGAATGTCATGTCATCATGACAATTAGTTGCGTGTATCCCGGTAGCCGATGGGCTGCGCGTTAACCATACCAGCCAAGGGTTGCTGACCCCCTCGGGGGCTCCATATTTATGCTGCAGGATGAGGATCGAAGAAGCAGAGTGGCTGTAGATCAAGGTCATGTCATACTTTTGGTTATTTTGGATGGTAGGCCAGGGATGCGCCTGTGCTCCTGTGGCGTTATGTTTTGTTTTCGTTGTACTACAGTGACGGTATATTGTCATGTTTACAGTGAAGGAATGTAATTAAATACTCGGTATTGTATGTGATGTATTTATGGTTTTAGTTCTATGCTCGGGAGTCTGATCATCAGACCGGTACACTTGTATTTATTCTGCCTTGTTAACCACGTGGGTGGTTAACGGCGTTGTAGCACCGAACCGTTTAGTTATTGTTTAGTTGTTTATTTCTGCAGCGATTTCAATTATGGTTAAGCGCGTAGTAGGGGTGTTACAAAAAGTGGTATCAGAGCGAAGTATCACTCTGATGACTAGAATACCGAGCTTAGGAATATACCGAGTTAGGAAACCTAACCACAGTTACCTAAGTGAGCAGTTATGTAAAGGTTAACCACTAACTAAGTGTGGAGATACCTTATTGTCGGGGAAATGTTACAACCGTTGGAACCGATAAGTGTGCAAGCACAATGCTAATGAATGTTCGTGTGAATTCAGATGTCAGGTAGACCACGAGGTCGAGGCCGCGGGCGCGGCATTGGTGATACCGGGAACCAGGGAGAGAACCCTACGACACAAGTCATGGCCGATGCTGTAGCGGCCGCCGTAGCCCTGATGGTCCCACAGTTAGTAGCTGTGATTCAGTAGGGGCAACAGCCCGAAGTTCAACCACCACCGCCACCGCCACGAGAGACCAACTGAGTCAAGGCGTTAGCTGATTTGAGACCTCCGTCGTTTAATGGGGAGACCGACCCTCGTAAGCTAGAGGCGTATATCTCCGAGTTGGAGACCGCCTACGAGACCTTGGATGTGCCTGCTGGGGCCAAGGTCCGTCTTGCCGCTTACTACCTGAAGGGTTCGGCACAAAGTTGGTGGAAGCTTGTGAGAGAGGACCAGATGACGGATCCTCAGTTTGGTTGGAGAGAGTATACGGCTCTGCTGCGAGCCAAGTATTATCCTGTGCATGTACAAGAGGCCAAGCGCCTGGAGCTGGATAGTCTGAGGTAGGGGGATAAGATGTCGGTTGATGACTACTACACCGCTTTCACCGGCCTTATCCACCTGTTACCGGACCTGGGATACTCGAACCGGGTGTTGGTGAACCGTTTCTATAACGGTCTCAGCCACCGTCTTCGCTACGGGATGGGGCCAGCTGAGTATACTACCTTGCAGGTAAATTGATTGAAGTGTGATGTGATAAGTGTAATCCATAAGTGAATATTAATGTGAGTTTGTGAGTTATTTGCGGGGCATGACTGACATCCTAAATTCATGAGTGCTATCATGCCGCTGCCAAGTTTGAGATTACCATCCGTCTGAGGGACGAGGAGAATGCGCACAAGCGCAAGGCCACGAGCGAGGGCCAGAGTCCGTAGGGGTATGGGGGAGGAAAGAAAAAGAAGCCTTACCCTCAGCCCCAGAAGAGTCAGCACCAGGGAGACAAGGGCCAAGCCCAGACCACCACAGCTGACGAGCCACTGAAGCTCACATACGCATATGCGGCGAAACCCCTACGCTCTTACCCGCCTAAGGGTAATTACTTAATCATGTGTGTCAAGTTGAAGTGTATGTTGTTAAGATATGAAGTGAGTATTGATTGTGTATTGTGATAGCAGCCAACACAGGTTCTGGACCGGAGCGCCACTACTACTGTAAATGGTGTAACGGAGACCACCCCGGTAAGGACTGCAAAGGGAATGACGTGCAGTGTCGCTACTACGAGAAGTGGGGTCACCGTGACTATGAGTGCTACCAGAACCCCAACAGCAGAAACAATAAGCCCGAGGGGCAGTGGAAGGGTAAGGCCACCGCAACCATCGATGGCCCGAAGTCGGCTAACCAGCCACCCACAGATCAGAGGAACACTGATTCCCAGAAGGGGAAAGGGGAAGGATCCGGCAAGGCCGCCCTAAATGTGGTGGACCGGTCTGAGGCGCCAGGGCCCTCTTCTAGACCAAGTACCACCTAAACTGTTGAGTGAAATAAGTGATTGCATACCGCATTTCATGCATGTGTGTTAGTGAGTCTAAATGTACAACCATGTGAGTAAAGAATTAAAGTATAATGTGAACAACACCTAAATTAGGTAATTTGGAAATCTAGGAACCTTCAATATTTGTTATCCAATCCCACCCACACCAAACCCTGAAGAAACCACCATCAACATCACCGACTTTCCAATGGAGCAATGTCAGGTCATCCAACCAGGTATGATACTCTTAAATGGATACCTGACACCGGAAGCGCAAATCCACATCATCAGACGATGCAATGAACTAGGAGCAGCACCTGGAGGTTTCTATACACCTGAGTACCCAAGCGGGTCAAAAATGAAGCTGAAGATGATGTGCATGGGTAAGGACTAGAACCCTTACACCAAAATATATCAAGACAAGCGAAATGAAGATGGAGCAACAGTACCAAGTGTACCCGAGGAGTTCCTTGCGGTCGTTAACCACGCCGTGGGAATTGCTCAGCAAGTTGAAACGGATTCAATTCCAAGCGTTAAAGCAGATATGTGTATTGTGAACTTCTACCAGAAAGGTGGACGGTTAGGGTTACACCAAGATAAGGACGAGTCACCCGAGTCTCTAAGTAAGAGTACCCGTGGTGTCTTGGTCCATTGGTGATACCGCAGTGTTTGTGTACGACGAGCAGAAGCGTGCTGATCTCGCAAGGAAGTTAGTGTTGAAATCAGGAGATGTGTTAATCATGGGTGGGCAGTCAAGGATGTTATATCATGGTATCAAGAAGATCAAACTGAATACCGCACCATCGGCAGTGATCAATGCCACACACATGAAACCCGGATGTTTGAAATTGACCTTCAGGCAGTTTTAAAGCCTTGTATAATTATGTAATGTGTTAAACCAGTGTATGTTAAGGATGTTGCATGTGATAGTTATGTCAGCAATGTGAACCAACGTATGTTGTAAAGAGTATGTTAATGAATAAAGTGGAGTTGTTTGAAGTATGTCAACCGTGTTATTACCGAATACTTATTAGTTTGCCAATGAATTAGGCTGTGCACTCGGAACGGGAGGTATACTGAGTGTCTGCAATGAGGCAGAAGCCGGCAAGAGCGGCACAATCCTCACCGGTACCTTTCCAGTCAATGGTGTGGATGCTTCGATCTTGTTCGACTCCGGAGCCTCACATACATTTATCTCGCTATCTTTTGCCAAGAGGCTGGGGTTAGACGGTGATGAGATGCCAGACTTTCTAGTCACTCTCCCATCGAAAGAGCGGATCAGGTGTACCCGCTACCACCGAGATGTTGTTGTACGAATTAGAGATGAAGAGTTTCTGATCGACTTGATAGAGTTCGAGGGACTTGGTTTTGATGTGATTGTCAGGATGAACTGGTTGGAGCGGTACAACGGCAGAATCCTATATGCTGAGCATCATCTGCTTCTTCGGAGTCTGTCTGGGGTTACTATATCATACCGCTAGAGGCCCAGGGAGCCTTCGACTCAGATCATCACCGCCATGGCCATGTATCGTGAGTTACGACGAGGGAATGATGTATACCTCTGCTATGTCCAGGACATAGAGAGAGACCCAGAGTTTAGCCCAGATGTGCCGGTAGTGTCGGAGTTTCCTGATGTATTTCCTAAGGAATTGTCGGGCATGCCGCCAGCACGGGAAGTTGAGTTTGAGTTGATTTGGTTCCGGGCACGGACCAATTGCGAAGGCGCCCTATCGTATGGCTCCAGCAGAGATGACAGAGCTCAAGGAGCAGCTGAGAGACCTACTTGACAAGGGATTTATCCACCCAAGTGTTTCAACATGGGGAGCGCCGGTCCTCTTCGTGAAGAAGAAGGACGGTAGTCTCCGCCTGTGTATTGACTATCGAGAGCTGAATGCAGTTACGGTGAAGAACCGTTATCCTTTACCACGCATCGACGACTTATTTGATCAGTTGAAAGGAGCATCAGTATTCTCCAAGATAGACCTACGATCCGGATACCATCAGATTGCCATCTGTGAGAGTGACATTGAGAAGACCGCATTCAGAACCAGATATGGACATTATGAGTTTACGGTTATGCCGTTTGGTTTATCCAATGCACCAGCCAAGTTTATGGACTTAATGAACCGCTTGTTCCAAGATCAGTTGGACAAGTCAGTGGTAGTCTTCATCGATGATATTCTTGTGTATTCAAAATCGAAGGGTGAGCACGAAAGCCACCTGAGGAGTGTGTTGCAAACATTGAGAAAGAATCAGTTGTATGCTAAATTTTCAAAGTGTGAGTTTTGGTTGAACCAAGTATCCTTTCTTGGACATGTGATTTCTGAGGCCGGGATCGCTGTAGATCCGGCAAAGATTGATGCAGTGCGCACCTGGCCTAGGCCGAAGACAGTTACCGACATCAGGAGCTTCCTCGGTCTGGCAGGTTATTATAGGAGGTTTGTGAAGGACTTCTCCAGTTCTCAAAGCCGATGACTTCCTTGATGAAGAAGGATGCTCCATTCGAGTGGACAGATGACTGCGAGAGTTCTTTTCAGAGGCTCAAGGATGCTCTGACATCTGCACCAGTCCTGACTATACCAGACGGTCCAGATGGTTTTGAGGTCTATTGCGACGCATCAGGCAGAGGTATGGGTTGTGTATTGATGCAACACGGGAAGTTCGTAGCGTACGCCTCCCGACAGCTGAAGAAGCATGAAGAGAGCTACCCTACCCACAACTTAGAATTGGGTGCCATTGTCTTCGCATTGAAGATATGGCGACATCATTTGTATGGGGTAAGCGTGACAATCTATTCTGACCACAAGAGTTTAAAGTACTTGTTCACTCAGAAGGAGTTGAACATGAGACAAAGAAGGTGGGTCGAGTTTCTAAACAATTACGACATCAATCTATAGTATAAACAGGGTAAGGCAAATGTGGTAGCTGACGCACTGAGTCGCCGAGCACACTCTCTTCATTCGCTAGTCTCTCATTCTAGCTTGGTTGAAGAGGTGCGGAGTGCTCAGATGACGGATCAGTATATGTTGGAGATCAAGCAGAAGCTTATTGATGGCACATTCGAGGGTCAGAAGTATGACTTCCGACTCCACGATGATGACCTGATTAGGCTGAATGGCCGACTGTGTATTCCGAGGAGCAGCGCTGAGCTGAAGGAGTGCATAAAGAGTGAATCCCATTGTTCTACGACTTCGGTTCACCCTGGAGCTTCAAAAATGTATAAGGGTATGAAACATTATTTTTGGTGGGCTGGAATGAAGAAAGATGTGAATGATTATGTATTGAGGTGTCTCACTTGTCAAAAGGTCAAGTTTGAGCACCGACGGCCTGGTGGTATGGTGCAGCCAATGCTAGTGCCTGAGTGGAAGTTCCATGACATTTCTATGGACTTCGTAGTAGGGCTTCCGCCTGCAAGGGGTGGTCTGAATATGATTTGGGTTGTTGTTGACCGACTGACCAAAGTGGCCCGATTCATTCCGATGAAGGACACTTGGAAAGTGGCAAGACTTGCAGAGCTCTTTGATAGAGAGATTGTTCGGCACCATGGGGTACCGAAGACTATCGTGTCTGATAGGGATACCAGATTCCTCTCGAGGTACTGGAGAACTACACGGGAAGCGCTTGGTACCGAGCTGAAGCTAAGTACGGCGTTCCACCCACGGACAGATGGTCAGAGTGAGCACACCATCCAGACACTTGAGGATATGTTACGTGCATGTGCACTTGATTTTCAGACCAGCTGGATTGACAAGTTACATCTGATCGAGTTTAGCTACAACAACAGTTACCATGCTTCGATCAAGATGTCTCCCTTCCAGGCATTATACGGTAGACCATGCTGCACGCCATTATGCTGGGATGAGTCGAGTGAGACGGTCATTATAGGACCAGAGTATCTGGAGCAAGTTCAAGCAGAAGTACGACAGATCCGGGCTAACATGAAGTCAGCTCAGGATAGACAGAACTCATAAGCCGATGAGCACAGACGTGACCTAGAGTTCACCGTGGGTGATCAGGTATTTCTTAGAGTATCCCCCATGAAGGGAGTGTTTCGTTTTGGCTAGAAAGGCAAGTTGAGCCTGAAATATGTGGGGCCATACGTTGTGACGGAACGGATCGGCCCGGTAGCTTATAGACTTGATTTACCCGTCGAGCTGGGCAAGGTACATGATGTATTTCATGTGTCCCAGTTGAAGAAATATATGTCTCATCCGTCTCATATACTTCAGCCTGAAAGGCTAACCTTAGAGCCGACCATGCGATCAGTGGAGACTCCAGTACGGATTCTGGATACTAAGACTCGAGACACTCGCCATAAGTCTGTGAGACTGGTGAAGGTTCTCTGGTCTAACCAGGACGTTGACGAGGCCACTTGGGAGCTGGAAGATAAGATGAAGGCAAAGTACCCGTCATTGTTTACTTCTTAGTATTTGTATGTATAGGGTACGGGGCGTACCCCTATTTTAAGGGGGTAGAGCCGTTTCGGTTATGTGTGTACGACATGTATTTGGATACATTGTCTATGTGTTATGTTGTTATCTTGTTATGTTACAGACCGTTGTGTATGAAGGATGTTATGTTGTTATGTTGTTTGGACCCTGTGTCTGGTGCTATGTAAGTATGTTGTTAATGTTGTTATGAAAGTATTGTTTATATGTATTCCCGTGTTCTAATATTTTGGATATGTGGGAAGTATGAACTTTTGGGACAAAGTTCTTTTAAGGGGGGTAGATTGAAATACCCCAAACCTTAGTATGTTGTTTAAACATTAAAATATGGTATAATAAGACTAAAAAGAGTCTTAGAAACATTAGTAAATACCTTAAAGTCAATTAGGGCTAAAATGTGCTCTAAGCTTGGGATAAGCTTGGTTAAGAGCTAATGAGCTTACCAAGACCTTATTTATATATTAATGAACATATTAAACCAATTACCAAAGAAAACCAAGCTTGAAAACAAGTTAAAACACAAAATGTGCTTTAAGGAGTCTTAAAGCACATTTTTGAAAAATTGTCTTGTAAATGAGTTTTGAATGGCTAAATGTCCATCATTACTCTTTAATTAACATGTGTACTACTTAGTATCACATTAGGAAGTCTAAATCAATGGGAAATAAAAAATTTCACAAATATGTGCCTTGTTTTATGAATAGTAACTAAAATATGCTAGTTTATAACATAAGTCTATATAAATAAGTTAAATGGTCAACAAAGACTAAAACACCCCTAGGTTACTAATGGGGGTCGGTTTTTATGAGGTGAGTCACCACCTTGCAAGTTAACAAGTAAATAACAAATGATAAAGCAAGTTACTATTTGTTTTACTACTTAATATCTTCTAAAAGCAAACTTATCTTCATTCTCTCATTTCCCTTGCTTTCCCACGTCTTCTACCTTCCTTCATTCTCTCTTTCACGGTGATGCTACAGCAACAACATCAACCTCCATCTTCCATTGCCATTATCTCCTAGCTCTCTTTGCCAAATCAAAAACTAAGACCACCATCCTCTTAGTCTCATCAAGCTCTTCAACCTTGTCTTCTCAAAATTCCAAGAGCTCCATTTCGGTGCCAAGAGGAATCTCCATGGGAGGAGCTTGAGCTCATCTTTTCACATATTATTGTTCTCCTTTGCTTCTAGGTTAGGAAACTCAAAGAAAAATAACATTTCCTTCATGTTTGTATGTTGACCGAGAATCACCATTGATGGTGTTCTTTATATTGCTTTGTTCTAGCTTCATTTGAATCTTCCAAGGGCTTGGTGGAGTCCTCTCTTGCTACATATCCAAACTCTCTTTCATATCCAAGGTAAAACAATCATCTAAATGTTCTAAGACAATATATGTATCTAGGGTTTACAATGAGATGAAGCATAAAGCTTGTATACTCATTTCATTGTTTGTATATTGTTTAGAAGTTGACAAGCAATCAAACATCCTTACCGATTTTAATCAAGGAAACAAGAAAGAAGTTTGGAGGAAAAGAGGTAAATATGCAACCTAATGCAGTTTAATGTCTTAGGAGAAATGAGCTTATATTGCTTATTAAAACTACTTAAGGAGCTAATGGTAAATGACTTAGACAAATATTCTCAAGGAGACTAGTAAAAGGGCATATGTGTTGTTGTATGTATTTGCAGGTCAAAGGCAAATATAATGTGGGAAATTCAGTGTTTATGGTTTATGCATTTTAAGGGCCTAAGAGCCATGCTATTTAAGGGCCTAAGTGCCAAGCAATTTAAATTATGCACTATATTGTGATGTAGTGTTAAATGAGTGAAGTTTTGTATACAAGAATGTTCTGGATGGATTTTAGTGTTCTTGGATGTTTAATGGTGAAAACAATGTGTTTTGGCTTAGTAATGTTCTAGGAGAACCCATGTCAAAATTTAGGTAATGTACAAGAAGTTCTAAGTGTTAAATAAGAGTTGGTGAACTAGGAAGTGTTGGAAATGTTTAGGTGTTTTACTAGAGAAGAAATAATGTCTTAGGTGTTCTAGGAAACAAAAAGGACTTAGACATCAACTAGGAGTTTAGGTTGGTAAGAAAAGATGCTTGGGAAATGATGTTATGGTGAGGAGAAAGCATTTTGGGATGGGTTATCATAGGTGAGAAACACCATTTAGAAACCTTGTAAGAAAGTTATAAGTGTTGGTGAATTTTATGAGGAAATTGAGTAACAAGTTAGACAAGGAAATGGGTGTGTTTAAGAGGATATTTTGGCATTAGAATATACCTAAGATCATTTGGGAAGTCTATACATATAATGGGTAAGGAGAACCATTGCAACAAGACTTAGGAAATGTTAAAAGTGCAAATCTGTAGCAGTGGTCCGGGACCTAGGTTTTGGATAATGTCCCGGACCATGCATTAAAAGAGGCCGAGAGTTTTCTGAGGCATTGTGGTCCGGAACTTAGTTTTGTACAAAGACCCGGACCACCCCCTGTTTTACCCCCGAGAGTATTTGCCTATATTGGTCCGGGACCTAGGACCCGTATGAAGTCCCGGACCACCCCATAAAAACAACCCGAGAGTTTTGCCTACATTGGTCCGGGACATAGGACCTGTATGGGGTCCCGGACCACTACCTGAAATCAGCCCGAGAGTTTTACAATGACACGGTCCGGGACCTTAGTTGGGGACCAAGTCCCGGACCACTTGAAAAGTAAGTTTAAGGTTAAATAATGATGCCTAATGATGAGGATTAGTAGTAATGATGTTATAAGTTTGCTAAGGCAGTTAGGTGTATAATGACAATTTAGAAGGTGAAAAGTTATAATAAAATGTGAAAGTAAAAATAACTAGAAAGTAAAGTAATAAGTTATCGACGGACTAGTACGTTAAATTACGACGTTACTAAATGTGTATAGGATTCTCCAAAGGTGGAAACCAGTCGAAGCAAGGACCAAGGTATGGTTTTCTTGCGTCTGTTGCTACCGGTTTACACCGGCTTGTGTGCTGTTTGTTTTTCTGTATGTTTATAACCTTGTAAGACTTAAGTCATGTAACGAGTTTACAGTTGTTTATATTATTGTATTGTTGAAGTGTGACTCATGTCCCTTGTGTGTGTCTAACAAGACTTAACCACTTATTGCGATTCGTTTATTAAGTTCCAACATTGAACTTTTAACAAGTGCTAACTGGGGAGTGAGGAATCTGGTGGTCCGGTCACGTGTGTAAGTATAAGAGTAGATATCTGTATCAGATTCGACTCTTATAATGTTAAGATTGTCCTCCTTATTTGGCGTTCGATCTCCCGCTAGCTTCCTCCAAAGCTTACCTATTCTGACTTATGATCGGTTTAGTGGGAACATGTGTTTGTGTGGTGTGTTCGGGTCACAATATCCGATCCATCTGTGAGTTAAGTTACCTGTTCGACTAACAGAACGGTAATGAGTGTGTGTAACAAGCTTAACATGAGGGTGAACCATTCTCTAGGCTTCCGATGTTGACTAACCTTCTTGGTTTGTTGTTGTGGGAAATGTACTCACTATGTGTGTATCGTTTTGCTAAGCAATATTTCTTGCTATGCTATATATGTGGTTTGTGTAAAATGAATGCCATGTCATCATGACAATTAGTTGCGCGTATCCCGGTAGCCGATGGGCTGCTCGTTAACCATACCAGCCAAGGGTTGCTGACCCCCTCGGGGGCTCCATATTTATACTGCAGGATGAGGGTCGAAGAAGCAAAGTGGCTGTAGATCAAGGTCATGTCATACTTTTGGTTATTTTGGATGGTAGGCCCGGGATGCGCCTGTGCTCCCGTGGCGTTATGTTTTGCTTCCATTGTACTACAGTGACGGTATATTGTCATGTTTACAGTGAAGGAATGTAATTAAATACTCGGTATTGTATGTGATGTATTTATGGTTTTAGTTCTATGCTCGGGAGTCTGATCATCAGACCGGTACACTTGTATTTATTCTGCCTTGTTAACCACGTGGGTGGTTAACAGCGTTGTAGCACCGAACCGTTTAGTTATTGTTTAGTTGTTTATTTCCGCTACGATTTCAATTATGGTTAAGCGCGTAGTAGGGGTGTTACAACAACCATTTTTATTTTCAGGAGACTAGCTGGAGGGTCGACGCGGGGCGCGACAGTTTTACTTACTTTTTGGTTAGACTTGGTATGGATTGAGACTACGATTATTTTGGACTCGGGTTTTGTAAACCAAGGAGTATATTTGGTTAGACGCTCACGTGTACGGTTTATGTATAAGACGGTTTGTTATATATATTTTAGTTTTATTTAAGCACTACTATCCATCTCTTGTGGTCACTGCGGGAATACGTTTCGTATGTTGATTATCATGTAGCTCGTTATCACCCGTATGGGCGAGTGATAATAGTGACACCATTAGAACGACGGTCTGTTATTTACCGCTACGATTTATTTACTAAGTACGACGATTATACTATAATTAGGAGCCAGATTAGTAGGGGTGTTACAATTCCCGTTGAATCGAACCACCAAGCACCAGATCAATTGAATTACAGAGAGGAAGAATTTGAAAAGGAGAAGCAAAGGGAGGAGGAAGATGTGCAGAGCAGAAGTTACTTCGTGGAGGAAATACCCCTAAATTAATCCATATTAATTTGGGGGATTTCTTTTATTAAAACCCTTAATAATATTAATAAACATCAAATTGTTATATGGTATTATTTAAAAATTATTTAGGGGATTTCTTTTGTTGAGTCCTAAATAATAATACCATTTAAATTAATTTACTATATGGTATTATGAATTTAATAACAAGATTTATAAGTCAATAAATCTTGGAAAAATTCCTAGACACTCCAATTATATTATAAAGATTTTAGAAATATTGGGAGCATTGATTTGAAGCATAAAAGTCAATATAAAATCCTAGAAACCCTAGAGCTTCTTAAGCCTTGCTAGGGTTGACTTTTTGAGAATGGTCAAACCAGCCCATGAAACCTATACCAATAAATAGGTTATGGAAAACCATGAAGATCGATAAAAAGAACGTCAAAAACGGATCATCCTAGCCAAAGTTATGATATAATGAAGTTTAGAGCCAAAATTTTAAAAACTGCCACGTGTTAAGCTCACACGGGCCGCCGGTACTTAGCACAAAAATCGCTGAGAATCCTAACTACCATCAGTGTTTTTGCCCTAACTTTAAACACCTATATCTCACTCATCGTTTCGAGTTTTTCAATGCCGTCTTTTTCATTCTCTTCTCTTTAATCTCCTCTTTGCAACCATAGCTCACACTTAACCTAACTCTTCCTAAATCCACTGGAAAATCAATCCAAAGTCGCCTCCTTACAAAGTCGTAACCCAGATTCCCAGTTTCCAGCGAATTTAGGTAAACTTCGTTTGATCATAACTTCTTTGTTTCTCATCCAAAATTTGAGTTCTTTAGCTTGTTATGTAGATCTCTAATCCCTCTACAACTTTCCTGTTTACACCCAAGGCTAATTCCCAACCGTTTGGAAGAACGAGGTGCCTAAATTTTGTGATCCGACATCACATAAAATCATAGGAAAAACGCAAGGTAAACTCGTAACTTTAGGATCAGATTTCTTTTTATATATAGCGAATTAGGGTGATTGCTTGCTATCAATCTGTAGAGCTATGTTTCATCTTTCGTTTGAGCCAAATAACATGTCCTAACTCGATCTGTACTGAAACTTATAGAGCTTCGAAGTTGGCTACTCGAACAGGCAAGGTTCAAATATTTTCCAGCAAACCGATTTTTAATTCTCCTCGTTTGTACAATTCCGGTGAGTTTTTCTTCAAATTCTTCCGATTTTGCTAATCTACATTGCATTACCGGTCTAACTCATGTATTAATTTAGTCTATTGCGTACTATATTGGAAGAATTTGTCAAATCAAAAACCGAAACAAACATAAACCCTAAACTCGATACCCAGATTCGTATTTCCGATTTCGTGCATCTTAGATCATAAAATTGGTATCAATGGAACCGCAAGAAGATTTCGAATTCAATGAAACAAAAATCACTCGATTTGGTTCTGTGAGTTGAGAGGAATCAAGGATTTAGTACTCGAACTTCGTTCCTCTTTCGCTGATGAACTCGAGAATTTTCGGTCGTCCGATCGTAGGTTTTTGAAACGGGCGGCCGAGATTAGATCTGGGGAGTTTAAGTTGTGTTAAGTTTTATAATATTTCCATAATTAAACCCTAACTTGTTGGATTTAGTTAATGGTCTCCCCAAATGTATTTTGACTTGAAATTTTAGCCATAGATTCCTTATAAAATCTTTTTTTGATTTAAAATATGGGGTTTTGAGTTTTTAAACGTAAGTTATAATTTTTGCAATTTATGATTATTATGGAATTATTTGGACAGTTTAAAAAGATATTTTTATGAAATAAAAATGTTTGAATATGTATAAAATGTTATAGTTACTATATATTAAATTTGGGAATTTTTGGACAAGGGTAAATGGGTTTAAAAATTGTGTTTATGAGTTTTTCATAAGATAACTTATAATATATGGTTTTTAATGTAACAAAAATTAAAGTATAGTTTATTATTAAACTCTTTAGGTTGAGAAAATATGAGAGGACTAAATTAACATCTAATAACAGTATGTTTATAAATGTTTGGGTATTAACTTTTAAGTGAAGTAAAAATTGTTACATATATATATATACTTATATGAGTGAAATAAAATAGAAACTTATGTTAAATCAAGGAATTAAATTAATCTACATTAATATTAATTATATAATATAGAAGTTAATATAATTAAATGAAACTAAGGAAAAAACTTTATTTTATAAACCATATATTGGATGTAGATATGTGTAAAAGTTAATATAAATAATCAAAAGCAATAAAACTACATAAAGAATGTCTTGAATAAATCCTAATATATATATACATAAAAAATAATAAATAAACAAAAGAAATAAAATACCTTATAGAAAATAGAATGTGAAGGAATTAATAAGTTAAACTAAACCTATACATAATACTATTAAAAGAATATTATATGAGGTGGTACTAAATTATGATTATGAAATTAAGCTCAAAGAGTTACCTTTGAATTTCTAAGATTTATGTAAACCATATTAAAACACATGTACAGTATTAGTCAATGACCACAATGTAAATATATAATTGGGTTAATCAATTAATAAGTTAAACTTAGGAGAATTTGTAATTGGATTACATGAAATGTTACACAATTAGATCTTGTTATATAATTGATAATATATAAATGAAATACTGTTACATTTAAATGTGAAGTGGATTAATAAGGCTAGATTTAATCATTTCATAACATTTATTAGTGAGTAATAACTTAATGTTTTAAGGTAAAATCATTAAAAGGATTAAGATATAAAACTATATTAAATATGACTAGGGAGTTAACCTAAATAATAATCCTTGAGTTCTTAGAATTAGTTGAGCCATATAGAATATATTTATAACATTAATTACCAATATTTAGGAGGTGAGTTTATAATTAAGTGATGTATTCAGTAGTTAGAACTTATAAAAGGTTTGTAAATAGGAATTAGGTACTTAAAACCTTTGAACCTTTAATTATGAAACCAAGTTACGTAAGAGATTATATTGGTTTACCTTATAACACTAAAAATATTAAAAGGTCATTGGAATATAAGGTATGAGGATTTTCAGAATAGATGATCTTATTAGATAATTGATAATTTCTCTTATGAATGAGAATTTACTTATGTTAAAATTTTCACCTTATGTTAAGACATAATACTTATCCTAAAACATATTAAAGGGAATTAATTTTCCTTTGTAACCTTTGGTTTTGTGAATAATATAAAATGTATTTAAGACATAAGTTTTTAAAAATTTAGTAAAAAGGATTATACATGATCTATAGAGAGAATGAGTGTAGAAATTAATTATTTAGGAAATTAAAATGTAAGTAAGGATACATAAAAAGGGTTATCTTAAACACCTTATTATATAGGTAATAATTAAGCGAATAATATACTTTGCGAATACTAGGTATAAGAGTTGGAAGGGTTTGAGTTAATTAAAATATAGTTGTTTCTGTGAAGAGTAATTGAACATCTTAAGACAAGATAATTAAATGGTTATAATATTAACTCGTTCTAAAGTAAAGATAAATAATTGAGTCTGGTAGTTGTCTCTGAATTCTAAGATCAATTAAGTTATAATAAAATGCGTCTACAACTATGATCCTGATATACAGATGTATATCTTAATTAAGTTAAGGGGGGAAAACTTAATCATAATGGATTATCTAGTAGATATTGATGAAATACCTAATTATTACCGTATGGAATAATAGTATGGTATTCTAAGATAAATCCATCATAGGTTATAATACGATGTTGTCCTAAAGAAAGAATAAAGGTATTGAGCTTAAGAGTTATTATTGAGATTCTAAGATCAATTGGGTAATATAAAATACACTTATGATATAAAGGTCTTAATGTGAGAATTACGGTTAAGTATTAGTAAGTGGATAAGAGTGGAACAATTAACAAGTGTTAGAAGAATACATCCCTTGATCTTACAACCTTGGGCTATACAACATTCTAAAACAACTCAAAGGCTATACTTAGCATTTAAGCGAAGGGCTTACAAGATGATCGAGGTTTAGAAATAAGAGTGAGGAATCTATTTAAGTTTAACTTAGGGTATGAGATATTAATGATAGACTACCTTTAATATTCTTCAAAGTACTGTTGATTGTTTGCGCAAGTTGACTAGAGCTGCTACAGTGTTATCCAGGTACGATTTCTTGTACTCAGATACTTTTGCTAACGGACTTTATGGAATGTTTTGGAAAACGCTAACTGAGCTTGAATGATTTCAAAGGGAACTGTTTGTGTGACTAACTCAGCTTGATGTGACTAACTGAGCCTTGAATGTGAAACTTACATGGTTTTTGGTTCCTTCTATTGGGTTATTACATTAGATATTAACTGCCTAGGGTTTACACTTCTACACTCTTAGGACTGAGTGTTTTGGTATTGCTCTGGTGTAGTTAGTGATCTAGTGGAAGTATGGAAAAGGACAATCTTGGTAAGTTCTCTCTTTGACTCTGGATATTGTTTCATCCATGAGCTGAGTCTTTGATGTGACGTGCGCACATCTTCAATGGTAACAGTGAGGAGCTGTATATCCCCTGTCCCAAAAGGGACATTGTAAACAGTGAGGGGCTGTATCCCCTGTCCCAAAAGGGACGTAGTAAACAGTGAGGGGTTGTATATCCCTGTCCTAAAAGGACGTACTTGGCGGTGGGGGCCATCTCTCCCAATTGGTCTTATTACACTCTTGAGTTTGGGTTCTTGGATCTATCTTTTCATTCCTAGTCCTTTGTGACTATCTGAGTCTTTCTCGTCTTAACCAGAATTGGTTCTAACATCAATAATGGATGTTTACTAACTATACGGTGTGACTTCTTAAGTGGTTGATTTGGTTTTAAAGTTCTTTGTCTCTATCTTTGCTTTGTTCTCTTTTCTCTATAACTTGATTGTTTTGAAGTGCTTTTTCTCTGTGTACTTTTAAGAGTTTGTTTTCACGTTACTGTCTTATTTGAAGAACTACGTTTTAATTTATTGTTTTAGAGAATTGTACCAGTTCCATTCCAGGGAACTGACTCACCCCTCTCGGGGTGGGCTGCTTGGTTTCATCTTGCAGGTACGAAATTGTTATACAGGTGGCCACGAAGAGCATGAGTGATTGAGATGGGAATTAGGAACTGTGGAGAGTTATTTTGTTTTACGTTCAGTTTTGTTTACGTTGTTTTCTTGAGTTCAGACCGTAACTTAGATAATTGTAATGGTTGTAATTGGTGAGGTTGGTACCGGGTGTTTGGAGCTCGATGGTCTGTTAACGCCTTTAGTATTTTATTTCCGCTGTAATTATGTTAAATAGGGGCGTTACAGTGGATAGCAGAGTGAGAATATAATTGAGGAAGGAGGAATGAATGAACATGAATTAAAATAAGAAAGAAGGAAGGAAATAATATAGGGGAATTAATAAATACCTTCATTTACAATGAATAAATAAATAATGAATGACTTTTCTAACCTCCTTCCTTAAGGCTAATATAATAATAATTCGAGAGATGTCATAAGCACATACTAATATAAGATCAAAATTTAATACGAACTCCCTTTGTGAATCAGAAAGAAAATAAAAAAAATCTGGGGCATAACATTGTCCTCTAACACATATTGGACCTTATGATTCCATGTGTTATAATTGTGCTCTGAGAGCTTGTCCTTCTTGGTAAGGTCGGCAACAATCTTCATATACTATTATTTCCAACCATTTGTCTACACAAAAGAAATGAAATAATAAGATAATGCAATCATCATGTAAATAATAAATCACATCGAATTAAATAATCACTTGCCATCAAATAAGTATTGAAAACAAAGACAAGCATATAGCATATAATCAATCCTAAATACTAGTGATCAAATAAGTAATTAAATAATTGATTCAACACATGAAACTCCCACCGGGAAAAACATTTACCCAGCTTTAGAACTTGTCAAGTGCCGGATATGGGTTACCTTTTAAATATATATATTGATAAGTATATATGTATTGATAAGTATATATATACTACACAAGTACATGACCAAACATTAATTTCATTGTTTTACATGAGCGTACTTATCCATATGCTTAGACCTTTTAAGTAGCCAAAAACATTTGGCTTCTTTGTATATATGTGTGCCATGATTTATCTACACAAGAAAATGTTACACAGACAACATGGTACATGTGGACACATAGTCTTAAATAATCACATAGATTATTTATGACACAAAGATCTAATATCTTACAAAAAGATATTTGACAAGTTATGAGAAAGATGTCTCCCTTTTAAAATATTCCTAATCTGTACACTAAGTACAGTATAGGTGAAAACCAATATGTATGGAAATACTGTAGGGTCCACCCAATAGGCTCGATTGAATAATCTGTAGAAAAATTATAGTACATTCATCCAAGCAATCTGAGAACATCAATAGACACATTGGATAATCTATATAAAAATATAGTAGATCCAATAAAGCAATCTAATGAACCAGTAGACTTAACTGGATAATCTGTAACATATACAATAGACCCCATCCAAGTAATCTGGTATAGAATTTTAAGTAATTTGTACTAAAGTACAATAGGCTTAAAGAAAGTAAAAAAAGGAAACAATAGAGAGTATATATTAAATTAATAATTATTTACTGTCATTACATAACACAATCATATGTTTTACATATAAGCTTTTGCACGACACATGAATATATATTGGTAATCATCATTATTATGAACGAAATAATGAAATGCATGCACGGTGAACTCAAAGTTATAGTATATATTAGTATAACTATGATGCATGATTAGACTTGATACTAGACAAATTAGTATTCAAATCTAAATGAGTGACAAGTGGAGGAGTCGCGACATGCATAGGAACCAATTTAATTAACTACTGTTCATTTTCATTGATGATAGAAAACTTTCATAATCAATCTGTCAAAATAGAATAGTCAAATGAATCAACGTGATGATACAAATCACAAAGCATAAATCATCATGTTAAGCATGCCGATTTGAGGAAAAAACATATGGCTGGTGAACTACTACTAACTTATGATAATAACCGCCTAATCAACATCTTGCTTGTCTTTGCCACTTCAAGCAATAAAATTGACTTCCAATTAACCAAATTATGATTAATTAATTGACTTCTAATTCTCACAATGAAGGAAATATAATGCATAAGTGGACAATGATTGGATACGATCTCTAAAAGATCAGTATGGGCAGTTATATATTTCAGTACCATTGTTGATGGAGAGGGAAAGCAAAAAAAAAACTTCCGCATGCACCCATTAGATCATTATTTAATATGGAACCCTTCCACATTAAAAACTGATTGTGCATCCATCAGTACACGCTAGAAGCAACATGCATGGGATTGTGTAAATTCCATGTTGTATTTAATGGAAGTATCATGCACCCTCGATGAACATGTTCATCATGTATATGTTTTCCGGGAACCACAACTTCAAAAGAAATTAACCCGTGCTCTAATATCAATGAAGGAAATTATTACTCGGAGAATAGCAATTGAGGATAACTTGGTCTTCCAAATAGAGATGGATCTTCTTCTTTGATCAATGGTATCCTGGTATTGACACGAAGACTCGATTCAATGTATTCACGAAGTAAATGCCTCCAATAACTAGCGTTAATACAAGCGTAATTTTGAAAAAATTTGTTGTGGAAATATATAAATCATTAAGCAAAAAACGTATATAAAAAAATGATCACAAGGGTAGGTATTTATAGATGTTGAAAGTGTCGCTATGGAGAGACGCATCTCAATTAGTGTCATTCCATAAAGATACAGTTCCAAAAGGTGTTTTCCTTAAAGACACCTCTTCATATAAAACTGTTTTAATATGGAAAGACATATCATTTTATTTATGACTTTCCATGAAGTCACAACCCTACAAATGTCTTCACACCTTATATTAGGCCTATTTGGTATTTCCAAACACCTAAAATATAACTTGCTCATGTGGGTAATTACCAAAATAACCTTTGAGCGTATAATTACTAAACTATCCTTATAATTTCCTACACTCCATATATTTCAATATAAATCACTCCCCATCACTCAAATGTGAAATGGAGTATCACACACTCCCCTATTCAAATATTAGGATGTCCTTGTGGCAAGATATAAAATCCAAGTCCTTTGGACCTCCTCTAAAGGTGTCACATAGTCCATCCGGTCACTCTCTTGAGCCCATATAGGTTGTTAATGCCAACAATCTAGTTCTCAAGTTATTTGGGTTGAAATTTAGTCGTTTTAATACATTTGATCACTTAAACCCTGAAAACGGATGATATTGTTGTTATAATCAACCAATATGTACTTATAAACAACGAAAAACACTCTCAATTCCCTGATATGAATGGGCATCACACATACATACAAGAGATAGAAACCACCAACAAGATGTCGGGCACTGATAATGGTGTTGAGCGAATTTTTAAAACTTTAACATACGTACCTACCATCTTTGTTGTCATGGATGTCTCGGTCTTTATTAGTTTCAACATCAAAATCGAGTTGTATTCCGTCCTCAGTAGCATGCATCACACGGATAATTTGATGAAGGATTCAAACTAGCTGATTCTAACTATGGACTTGGTTTGGCATTAATCAAACAAATTACTTCAGTTAGAAGATTTGTATTCGAATGTCAGTGAGTATTCTCATACTGTTGTATTGATTTCTGTGTTTTGTTCATTTACAACTGTGTGTCGGCTACCAAGTGTAGCTAGTATATATGGAAGACTAGGTCAGTTTGCTGATACTGACTAAATATAAGTATGGGCCTATTTACAAAACTGGACTTAACGGGCCTGTTTGTGAGTTGGGTTTTGTAGCAGCAACCATGCATGTGTGATGCATCTAATTACAGATTGATAGAGTTAGATTTCCAGGTTTTCTGTATCTTTATGATCCAATCATGCGTTTAAATCAAACAAATGGATACACGCATAGTAGGAAATTACAACTTCAACATTCGATTTGATCTATCCAGAAAAAGATTGTAATTCATAGGAGATCCGACATCTTCTTATTGCAAAGTAATCAAATGAACGACAAGATTCAAAGAGTAAAGTTGTTGGCTTGGATCAACGTACAACTTTGGATCAACATTCGATTTATTATCATATGATAATAAATTGCTTCAGTTTAAGAGTTGATTCATTGACATAAAATGAAATTGACTGAAAGACTCACTTGACGCGTAGAATGAATGAGTTGGACACAAGGTTAAAAAATAAAAAGAGGAAACAAAAACTTACAACTTTGGATATAAAAATCAAAATCATGAGTGATCCTTAATCTAATTTAGATTACAGTGTATAAGTAAAGATCATTTTGTAAAATACTCCAAAAAAAATGAAAATTATAATATAAAAAAAGAAAGTTAATTATCTAAAAAAAAACTCATTGAATACAGTGGAGTTTTAGTTACTTCCACGGTTAAAAAACAGTCGACAGTGTTGACGGAAAAATTATACACTGGCGTGCGCACTGTTTTATTTGCGCACTTTCGTCTCGAGTCGCGATTGACAACCTCTGCTGTTGTGTCAGTTTGTTGGAAAAATACCCCTAAGGACCGCTCTGTTTTTTATCCCAATTAATCTCACTTTTTATGTAAAAAAAGAAAAAGAAAAACGGACTTGCTTCCTAGTAGTAGTAGTAGTAGTGATTCCATTCAAACAGGCATCCAACATTGACTTTCATTTGTTTAATAATTCGCCTGTCGGGGATAATTGAAAAATCGATTTTGGCTTTCATTACATTCGTATATTAGCATATATTTATATTCATATCTGGCGGCGGTTATCTAACACTAGATCAGATTCATAATCGATTAAACAAATCTGTTCTATGTTTGATACCTATTTTGATGCTGTCAGTTAAAGAATAAAATACAATTTCGCCTTAATAACAACACCATGTGAATCTTTTAAAAAAAATTAAACAACAAAACCATGTGAATCAATATCCATCGGGGTTAGATTTAAATCTACCATTCTAGTGCCCTCAAGAGAAATTTGACTAAACGACTGAAATCGCCATAAGAAACTATATGTCACAGACCACTTTTCATTACTATTTGTGTATGCGTATATCATTGGGAGAGAAAAATGTACGCTAGGAGTTGTGCAGATAGAAAGAGCATTGGGGCAGTCGTTGGTGGTCATGTGTAGTGATTTAAGGTTAGGTGTAGCTAGCACCACACACCATCATCTTCTTGGTTGCTTCAAAAACAAGACCCGCCGGTCCTTTCGAAAAAAAAAAAACAAGACCGGTCGTGACAAATAGCCAGGCCTAAAATAAAGAATTATTAACACATGTACTACTATATCGTATAAAATTCTTCACGGGCTGGCTGGCTGGCTGGCGCAGTCTCACAACCATGATGACGGCCGTCGTCCTGGAAAATGTTTTAGCCAAATGCTTCTCAGACTATAAAATATCACACTTTTCAAAAGACTATAAAATATCACATAACTGAAAATCTGAACTATATACAAGTCGACCACCCTTCCCAAACCGTTGAGCTGATTCACTCGTTCTCTTCTACTTCGACCTTCCGCAACTATCTCGGCATCTCTCCCGCTTTTCTGGTTAGTCCATCTCTTCTCCTCCTTACCGGTCAAAAGAAAAAATCCTCTCTCTCTTTTCAACCGATAGCTTCATTCCAAAAAATCTTTCACGTAAACGTAAATATAGCATTTTCACTTTTCCCGGAAACGTAGTTATCTTTCTTTCATAAAAATATCGGATTTACACTCACCATTATCTGATTCTAACGACAGGCGTTTAATTTTTTCTGTTCACTCTGAGATCTAATGTTAATGTTTTGAATCACGCATTTCTTTGATTTGTGATTCGCTGTGTCACCAAACATCCAATTTCATCCTTCTCTGATTTCCAAAACCGCTATAGTAAATATCAGTAGTATATATGCTCGCTTTGTAATAACTTTGTGTTTCTGGTTCGGTTTGGTGGATGTTAGGTTTAGGACGAAATGGCTCGCAAGAAGATCAGAGAGTACGATTCGAAGAGGTTGTTGAAGGAGCATTTCAAGAGGATCGCAGGTTACGAGCTACCACTTAAATCGGCGCAGGTTAGTGGTTTGATATATGACAGTGTCATACAGCCGAAACCGGCTTTGGATTGCTGCTGTATCTTTGAGGGCAAAAAAATTGTTTAGCACTTGTGGTTGGCGTGGATCTATGTGTTGGATCAGGATCGTATTGCAAATATTGAATCAATGGGTGACTTAAAAGAGTTAAATTACTAGAAATTCAGGACGGGATACAAAGATAGAGACGAGTTGTTGGATAATGTTGTGTTTTTGTGCTAACTGCTATAAGAGATATGACTAATAATTGTGATCGCTTACGAAAAAAAAAAGACTAATAATTGTGATCGCCGTTGTTCTGCTGGTCTGTAATTGATATTGTCACAATTGTTCTCTTACTTCTAGTTTTGTTGTATCTTCTTCTTCTTCTCCGAACAAGCACGCTCACAATTTAAATTCTGTTTACCTCGTAGAGATTCACTATACTGACAAACTGGATCTTTTTTTTTTTTTTCTATTGAGCCCTATTTCACATCTGGATTTTTCTCTTCTGGTCTAGATCAATGAGTTCACTGATCTTAAAGAGTTAGTTGAGAAGGAACCATGGCTATGTTCAGAGAAGTTGGTAGTCAAACCTGACATGTTGTTTGGAAAGCGTGGAAAGAGTGGTTTGGTAGCCCTCAACCTTGATTTCTCCCAAGTAACTACCTTTGTAAACGAACGTCTTGGTAAAGAGGTAATTTCATCTTATCCCTTTGTAATTCGTGATTGTGTGTTCTATCAAGTATCGGTTACAGATGACTGGCTGAGTGCTTTTTTTTTTTTCTGAATATTATTGCTTCATTTTCTAATTCTTCTACTTGTTAACTTTAGGTTGAGATGAGTGGATGCACAGGACCTATAACTACTTTCATTGTAGAGCCATTTATTCCACACGACGAGGAATTTTACCTGAATATCGTATCAGAAAGACTTGGATCTAGTATAAGCTTCTCTGAGTGTGGAGGAATCGACATTGAAGAGAACTGGGACAAGGTAATTTGATCATTGCATTTGTCTCTTTGAGTTTATGTGTATGTTTTTTTGTTCAAATTACAACATTAAGTCACTGGAAATCTTATAATATCTTGATCCTTTTCTTTTCAGGTTAAGACCGTCTACATTCCCACTGGAACTGCCCTTACATTTGAAGTTTGTGCTCCTCTTGTTGCTACTTTACCGTTGGAGGTGATGCTCTACTCCTTATTATAACATGGAACTAAGTGATAGTTCAGCGTATGATATCATTTTATTCTCTTTTCTACTAAAAGGTAGGAGTACTAATTTTCTTTCCTCTTCCTTTTATTTTCTTAGCACAAAAACATCATTGTGGAATTCATTAATGTGATCTTCGCGCTATTTTCTGGTATGTAGAGTGGCTATCCCTGATTGATTGTAGATTGTGAATGTTAATTATGTACTGATAATGACTTTTGGCTTTAGCTTTGCTGGACTTGGATTTCACCTTCCTGGAGATGAATCCTTTCCCATTGGTGAATGGAAAGCCTTATCCTCTGGATATGAGAGGCGAGCTTGATGACACTGCTGCTTTTAAGAACTTTAAAAAGTATGTACTTCTTCTATTACATTGAAAGCTTACAGAATTCATAATCCTCAGTTATTGTCAGCTCAGTGAAGTTCCAGTCTACACACATTACGTTGCTCACCGTCCTGTATCTATTGTAGGTGGGGCACTATCGAATTCCCATTGCCATTTGGAAGAGTTATGAGCCCAACAGAGAGTTATATCCATAACCTGGATGAAAAGGTAAGTGTTTTTCTGCGCACACTGAATCCATCTTCTCCTTTTTATTGTTACATTGTCCATTGAGCTTCACCACTTATGTCTGTTCCACCTTTTTGGCTTTCAAATTGCAGACTAGCGCATCATTGAAGTTCACCGTATTGAACCCAAAGGGACGAATTTGGACAATGGTTGCTGGAGGTGGAGCTAGTGTTATATATGCTGACACGGTAATAATGCTCTGTCTCTTTTCTTGACTAGGGATTCAGTTGATTTAGAGACTTTTCAAAGCAGAAATTGGGCTACTTAGATGATATCGGCTATATATACAGGTTGGAGACCTTGGTTTTGCTAATGAGCTTGGAAACTACGCTGAATACAGTGGTGCCCCTAATGAAGATGAGGTTTTGAAGTACGCCAGAGTTGTCATTGAAGTAAGTAATTAAGAAAATCTTCATTTACTTTCAGAGACAGAAATCTCTATATTGAAGCAAATTTCATCTGTTAAAGGTCGGAATGGAGCAACTGTCTTTTCTGTTATAGCTCAGTCCCTATGATACAAAGCATCAACTTGATTGTTTACTTTGCAGTGTGCAACTGCTAATCCCGATGGCCGTAAGAGAGCTCTTGTGGTTGGTGGAGGAATCGCAAATTTCACTGATGTGGCTGCTACATTCAGTGGAATCATCAGGGCTCTCAGGGAGAAGGTATAAGCATAGCAATACTACTACTCATCTGTGCACATTACTCAAATTAAGTTGTCGTAACATTTTCTCACTGAAGGGAAGAAAAAACGGATAAAAGTTGTGTGACAATGTCGACCTCCTTGGTTTTCATAGGAAGCAAAGCTCAAGGCTGCAAGAATGCACATATACGTGAGGAGAGGAGGCCCAAATTATCAGAAGGGTTTAGCAAAAATGAGAAGCCTGGGAGAGGAGATTGGAATCCCTATTGAGGTATTAATGATAATTCATCCTCTCACAGAAAGTGCTTCCATATTGGCGTACTATTTGCATTAGGAGAAGAGTCTAAACGTTATATGTGCTTTGTTTGTTGTTTGTTCAGGTGTACGGTCCTGAGGCAACAATGACTGGAATATGCAAGGAGGCAATTCAGTGTATTAGTGTCACTGCTTAATCAACCAGTAGCAAGAATATCAATAAATTTCATGTTTTCGTTCTTTTGTCCATCCCCTTTTTAAACTATTTTGCTCATCCAATAACGATGATTTTTTAAAGTTCAGTCAGCTGGTGTTAGTGATTGCACAATTATTTTGGTGAAGGCCCACAAATCCATCTCAAGTTCCTCACAATTCTGCCTAATTCCGAAAATAAAGATCTTTGCGGATGGAGGAATGTAAGAATTGTTTGATGCGAATGTGTAGTGTTGAGTTTGAAGTTTCATATGAAGTGCTTATCGAGAGAGATGTATAATTTCAATAAAAGATTATCTCTATCTCTAGTGTGCCAAATAATGTTTATCGGATCATTCTTACCTAATCCTTTATCTCTTGGACCATATTCATAAAAATCAATCATTTTAAATTTTCTTGAACGCCAAATAAAATTAGTCTGGGCGGGACTGGAGTAGGCTACTCACTCTTAGGCCTCCCTAATAATATAACAAACTTATTAGTTCGTCTTTATATTCCTAATTTCCAAATAACTTTACAATCAGCTCTGATTCAAAATAAAAAAAAAATATCACAATCAGCTCTAGGTTTTAGCAATCTCCCAAACCACCAAAATAGACGTAGAGCAAAGGTTAGCGGGCTGGAAAGCTTCCTCTCTCTCTAAAGCAGGGCGTCTTGTGCTGATTCGAGCGGTTCTAGAAAGTATCCCAATTTATTATCTAAGCCTCTATAAAATTCCAAAGGCAGTTGTGAAAGAAATCTACAGGATGCAGCGCAACTTCTTCTGGAACAGTGGTAGCCGACGTGGTATGCCACTAATGGCCTGGAGTATGTTGTCTCGGCCTAAAGATAAAGGAGGTTTGGGAATAGTGGACATTGAAGCCAAGAATGCTGCCCTCCTCTTCAAGTGGTGGAAGTTTGCGAAAGATGATGGTAAATTATGGAAGAACACATTAGTTTCGATTTACAATCTCAACATCAGTCTACCAGTTACAGATGATAAATGGCGCAAGATTAGAAGAAATGGCTTATGGAAATCCATTATGACGATTTCTGCGTGGCATCCTATAAATGCGCAAGTTATGGAGGAAAATGTTAAATGGGTGGTAATGAAGGGTAACCGAATTCGCTTCTGGCATGAGGTTTGGATTGAGTCCAAATCACTTAAAGAAGTGTTTCCAAGACTGTACTCAGTTAGTGAGCAGAAATTTGCTACAGTGCATAATGTAGGAGTTTGGAATGGCACGGAATGGGAATGAACATTCATATGGAGAAGATCTTTATTTCTGTATGAGAGAACACAGGTTGAGCAACTCTTGGCCCTGCTTAACTCGGCTTGTACACGTTGCGTTGAGGAAACTAGAAGCGACCAACTTTCTTGGACTTTATCCTCGGATGGAATTTACTCCAGCAAGTCTTTCTATGAAGCTGTTTCAGATTTGAAACAGAACAACATGGTGGAATGGTGTCGAGCATTCTGGATGAAACATGCACCACCAAGAATTGAGTTACTAAACTGGTTTCTTCTGCATAACAGAATCCAAACAAAAGACATTCTCTTCGCAAGAAAATTGATCCCCCTGAATCAATTATTTTGCCCCTTCTGTAAGCGATCGATTGAAACAGCAGCACACCTGTTTATTCATTGTTCACATGCCCAAAAAATCTGGTGTCGACTCCTCGATTGGTGGGGTATTCCGTTTGTCTTCCCTCAGTCTCCTAGTGAATTGTTTATGGCTTGGCAAGGAATGGTTGGACAGCGCAGTAATGGCTCCCTGTGGTCGTCTTCATTTCTTCATACGATTGGAGTAGTGTGGACTCAGAGAAACAAGCTGGTCTTCGAAGGTAAAGCTGCTTGCTGGGCTGAAGCAGTTGATATAATCAAGCGTTCAAGCTTAGAATGGTGCAAACACGATATTCACCTCCCCTCTCATATAGTTTTATCATCTAGAGAATTGTTCTCTCTTCTGTTCTCCTGAGTTGTGTTTTTTCTGTTCTGATTCATGTTTTTTCTGGCGAGAAGGGCAATCAGCTTGAGTATCGCCCTTGTATCTGGTTTTTTATAACCATATATGTAACACCCCTCTCCATAAACACGATATAGTCTCTCACGTAGCAATAAATAAAACGTCTCGCAGCGGGAAAATAAATAACAATTACAATTCTCACTCGGGTGTCACCGGCCATTACTCGCCCATGCGAGTAACGAAGCCAAACTACATCCAACTTCCAACATAAACAAACTACTATCCGCCGTGATAACGAGAAACTCCTATACATTATACTAAGTCCATAAATCATAAACATTGACAAGTGAGCGTCTACCCAAACCTGAACATACATAACATTACCATAATACAATCCACTTCTTCATTGCCACTTAGACAAACTCCAATTACCCTGTTCCTGCTCTTCGGCTTCGTCAACAATCAACAACCTGTAATGGTGTAGTATCAGCGATAGACGCTGAGTATGCCGGGCCTGGACCCTATGGGTCACTTGTCATTTTAACCATCTTGTTATTAGATTGGTTTCATGCTTTACCATTTTACAGTTATAAACAATACTGTAATGTAAATGTACAATATACATAATCATCCATCCAAATATCCATAAACATTTAACCATCCACCCAATTCAAACATTCATTTAATATCTCACACAACATTTATATATCGAACGTATCGAGTAATAACAATATAATGTACAATGTACAATCGCCGTAGCGTTCACCATCCATTGTTAATTTATTTTAGTTTGGCCTTCAAGGCCCCATCCACATGTACAGTGTACAGTTTTCATATTTAATTTACCTTAGCCTTGTAGGCTCCATCCAACCATGTTTAATTATTACCAGTTGGGCGTCATGTTAGGACAACCCTATAACCTCACCATGGACAGTAGTCCTCCCGTACACACAAAGGTGCTCATTTCGCCAGAGGTCCGGAGGCCCCTGACTCTCTTATGTCTCGTAAGACGTCCATAAAAAGGCCGTAGCCACCTGACCCACGATCCAGTTTGGGCTCGTTGGGTATAACCTGGAGCGGAATCCAATTAGGAAACCCCTCAGTGATCACAAATGCGCAACCAAGTAGTTCGTAAACTACCGGGATTCCTCACCTCAACTCATACCATCTCTCTCTCATAATGTTTAAGATCTGCTCTTAGTCTTATGGAGAATAATTATTAGTTAGCTGCCCAATGGGTCTCACGCATACCTAGAAGTAATCTAGGTTATATTCATGTTCGAGATCCATGCTCTAGAGACCGACAATGTCGTGATTCATCCCTAAGTGTTTTACTTAGGTTACCATATACTTAATATTAATACTATGGTATTATATCAAGTAACCGTCATTTTATCACAACAACGCATATGTATGTTTATATAAGTCGATCTATAGTCGACGTAGTGTTAGTCCCGTAGGACGCTCGTGCATAAATAAATAATGCAGTAACACTTAATCACATACATGTATCCACACACATAACACACAAGTTATATCAACCAAATCCGAGCCCAAGGAGCTTCCTTAGGACAACTCGGATCAAACCCCTTTACATACCGTTCACCCTGATCGTATTACGGTGGAGTATGAATCAGCAAGATCCTACGCTCCGTGTAGTCCACTAGCTCGTCAAGCGTCTTGTCAGAAGTATACTCTAAACGACAATAAAACTATAAGTCAGTCTCCATGACTAACTATATCCGGTATTTCCGAATAATAAGTAACCCCGACGGTTCACCCCTGTTTTCTACAGTTGTTTGTTACGGGTTTCTCTAAACCGGTCGGCTTGTTACTTTAAAACTCGTATGTCAAAATATTTCAACTGTTAAGTTTAATTCCATATATTTCTTTTAACCTTATCCACCATCTAGTTTAGGTACATAACCTATAGTTGCATGTATGCATGCATGATTATATTATATTATATTTTTTGTATTGTATCATTTATTATATTGTATCATTCTCCCACCATCCATTACAATACAATGTATTATATAATCCATTTATCTTTAGCAAATAATATTTGCATCCAAAACTCTTAACTTATAGTTCGTAACTATTTTTTTTAAACAACCACCACCATTATGTTATATGGTTTCCAACCATAACATATACCCACCTTATATACATTATTCTTGTGTATGTATATATATTTGCCACGTAGGTAATTCCCATGAGTTTAATAAACTCTTATATTTTATGTTACTTTTTATCATCTTTTATTAGATGATTATTCCCATTAGTTGTATTATATTGTACAACTTATATTAAGATTATTATCCTAACATGAGTAACATTTTTATGTTGTATAATTACAACTCCTAAGGTTTATTCAATAAATACCTTAGTTCATAAACCCCATTTATTATAGGTTGTCACATTATTTAATGTGAATATCCTTACTCATATTAATCCCATCTAAACCATATAATTGTTATAACATTATAGACCTTAGTCTAAAATTCATTTTCCAACCTTATATATTTCGGTACGGCCCTTGAATTTATTTAAATTCTATTTTGACCACATAACATTATGTAATGTTATTCCATATGCTAATATCATTTGATATGATATTCTTATTTCCTTTAATTTATAACCTATAGTTTTTATACAAAACTATTTTATATTGCCGCATAGGCACATATATTAAACCTTATTCTTTTCCATAATCATAATCTCCTTTATTTACAAAATCATCCCATAATTTATACCATGTTATATATTCCATTTAATATAACATTCTAACATTAATATAAATATAACCTATGGTCAATATTTATAAAATACCGAACAGACCCAAAACTGTTCAATAATTGCCATTTGGCCCTATTCATAACATATAGTTTAATAATTCATTAAAACTATATATTATACATATATCTTAATAAATACTCTTATATAATTCTAAAAAATCTCCAAACTTCACCAAAGGGTTATAAATATCCTTATTAACCCATATATTTTCGGTATTTACCATTCCACCATCTATATTTCTCCAAAGTGTCATAATGACATAATAACTATATATTATACATATATAGTTCATTTTGATTCCAAAATCAACCCAATAAATTCCTAAAAATTCCTAATAGCCCATGGGTGTTTATAATACCATTATACACCCTTAATTTTCGGTAATAATATATTTACCACATATGTTAAAAAATATTACCATTAAGTACTTACCTTATTATAAAGCCTTAAATAAGTTATCTAACTTATCTAATTTGGTCAAAACCTACCATATGGTCAAGGTTGACCTCCTTAATATTTCCTTGACCATTAATTCCTAATAATTATGGTTTTAACCCTTAAGTTTCCAAAATTCACCATTTAACCCCAAAACTTTATAAATCTTAAAACTTTATTTTAAATCCTTTTAACCTCTAATTTTCGGCCTTATCATTTTAGAGCCCCCAAATTTAATTTAATTACACTATAACCCCTCATTTTTTTTGGTAATTATAATTAACACCTAAAACCTACTTTAAACTAAATAAAATAAATAAAATGGCCTAAAGTACATGGCCTTATTACAAACATTTGCTCACAAAATAAATTACACATAAATGTCCCAAAAATACTTATAAATCTCGGCCTCACCACACACTTTTTATTTAATTACCAAACTTCCACATAATGTCTTAAATTTGACAATTATGCTTGTTTAATTAGTTATAAAATTTATTAAACCATTCCTTAATCACCTAAGGTCAAAATAAGACCTTAATGTACTCTTCACTCACGGCATATATGTGTACACATGTATAAACACATATTAATATACCAAGTGTAGATTTAAGTGATTTATACCTTGATTTAGCTTAGGTAAATCCTTGTTTGGATTCGGCCACCTTAAGGAGAATTTCTCCACAGCTTGATTTACTTGTCCTCATGTAGAAAAAAAGACATGATTAAACTCCAAACATGAGCTAACCATGGGAAGTAATTTAAGTCATGAAAATCATGGATTTTTACCTTAGATCTTCATGTTTGTTGGAGATCTACCTCGGCCCTATTTTCCAGTAGAGAAAGAGTATCAAAACACTCTTAAAAACAAGGTATAAAACCGTGGGTAACTAGCTTGGAAGATAGCTAAGATTTACCTTGTTTAAGATGCCAAAAATGGTGTGTTTTTGACATGGATCTAGCTACTTCCTTGTAGATCTTGGTATACCAACTGAATCCACATGAAAGGAGAAGAAAAATAAGGCTAGGGAACCAAGGTTTACAACCGAAATTCACAAGGAAGAAGAGATATGTGCTTAAGCACATTTTTACCTTAAATGGTCAAGACTTGAACTTTACTCCTTAGATCTTGTTATGGCTGAAATTTATCCTTCCTTTAACCTCCAAAACACTCTACATAAATGTATAGAAATGGTTGGAGTCTAGATCAATGGAAAAAAGGAAGAAAGATGAAGAAAATGGGCATTTTTATGCCTTAGGAGCTTACCTAGAGCAAGAGCTCTCATCAATGGAGCTTGGACACTTACCTACGGTCAAGGAGGAGCCAAAGAGAGCTCAAGGCAAGAGCAAACTCGGCTGAATGGAGCAAATGAGGAAAGAATGACCTAAATTGTCCTTAAAGTCATTTTTGCATTTTTTTGATTTTAGTGACTTGATGACTCACCAAGGCTTGATTGGTGTTGCTTAACCGATGGAGACAAGGACAAGAGGCAGCCGTCCTTGATTGAGAAAGGTGGTGAATGATTGACACTAATTTATTCAATTATGGAGTAATAATGTTACTTTAACCAATTATTGAAAGGTGACTCATCATGCTTGTCTTGTTCTTGCTTGGAGACAACCGTAAAACAAGGAGGAAGGAGGCTCCTCAATCGGCTGGCTCACATGGGTAAGCAAGTGGTAAGCTACTTTTGTGTTTTAATATGTTAAAGTTCACTTTTACTTATTTTATGCAAAAGTAAAGAGGTATATTTAATTGTCACATGGAAATTGTCACATGGTCTGCTAGGAGACTTAATGAACCGATTTATGAGGTCCAATTCGTGGTCAATGGTCAACATTGACCAACTTAGTCAATGTTGACCCAAACAGGCCCACTTTTAGGGTTTTATTAATATTTTAATATTAAATTTGTAAAAATTTGTAAATTTCTGGAATTAAATTCCTAATATGATATAATATGATATATTATCATATTTAAAGGTAATTATAACCTTTTAGCCCATTTAAAACCAATTTAGAAGGTAATTACACAAAAATGTGCTTTAAGGAGTTTTAGTGCACATTTTGTGTCGCAAGGTGTTTCTGAGCTTGGTTTTCTTTGACAACGGTTTTGTTGTGTTCCTTACATGATATTTGATCATGGTATCCAATTTTATATCAATTATAGGTCATTAGACGTTTAAGGTATTCTTAGAGCACATTTTTGCCCTTTTTGACCTTGAAGCATGAAAGTGCTTGTTCTTTGTGTTGGAGTGTTGTCCAATAATTGTAATATGTTTAGTAATGTGTTAATATGCTTAGGACAAATTTTTAGGTCCTAAGTAGTTCATTTGGGTATTTATTTACCCTAAACAGTCAAAGGGTGCAACATCTTGTTTTGTGTTGACCACTGTTGTTCTCAGTTGACTTTTAAGGCATGTTTAGGCCTTAATTAATGTGATTAGATATTTAATCCATATTTTATTAGTTTGGGGTATTTCAATCTACCCCCTTTAAAAGACTTCGTCCCGAAGTCTCTTAATCAAGTAGGTAAGTATATATAAATGTATAACTACCCATTGTTCCCATAATGTATATCTATGTGATATATCATTTACACACATCGTATTGCGCTTATACAGCACATAGCCATCACGTTGTGGCGTTAGTTCAATCATATATGGATATAGGTGATCCATCAGCACCATCATTTCCTATCAGTTCTACCAACCCTGACAACCTCCCTGAGGTGTCCATAACATTCCATTGTTCCGAATTCCATATCTAATGATTCATTTCGTATCTAGGCGATACCATATCTAATCATTCTATAAAGCAATATGAATACATATCACAACTAGCATAAGGAAGGTATTACACACATGGTGTAAATACAACATTCATACAGGTATCTCATAAGATACATACATACAAGTGTACATCACACACCAACAAACCAAACAACGCACGCCCCGCGTACCAACCATATGTAACACCCCTACCGCTAATACCGTCATTACCGTACCATACTTACCTTCACAGCGGATATTACTTACTCAACGGCGGGTGTACAATGCCGTTAGTCACCCACGTGACTAGCAAGGTGAGTTACAATTCTACATACTATCGGTCTGATGAATATGAACATACCGAGTACTCTACACAATACAATACTTCCCATTGCTTACTTACCCATAATTCAATTACAACGTCAATACATTACTATACCGAGTATACTACAATCCTTAAATGACCGATACAGCTTGGACTTCCAATTTCCCGATACATTACGAGTACAATCCCTTTTATACAACTACCCATGCTTACGTAGCAGTCCCCGTCCTACTCTCTCGAACGGTGGTCAGCTTCGAGTACCTGCACACTAAAAACGGTCCCCCTAGGGGGTCAGCTTACGCTGCATATGAAATTCGCATATACCGCGTGCTAACCGCGGTACGCCGACTACTTTAGGTCGGATATACATGGAGTTCATTTTACATGCATACATACATACTATTACTACACAATACATTCATCAATACTTACATACACATACAATGTTCAATACTTGCCAAGGAAGACAATTCTATAGTCAACCGTTCGTACTAATTATTTATTCAATACTCTTTCATTACGTTACTCATTACTCTGTTCGTACTATATTCGATATTCGCTACTCTACTCATACTCACTCCTTACTCTTGCATACTTATCACTCCATGTTCAGTACCTTACTCGTACACGATCCGTACTCTGTACTCGTTACTATACTTGTGTATACTTGCTACTCAATACTCCATACTTACTCACACATACTCAATACTCAGTACTTACTCATACTTACTCAATACTCGGTACTCATTACATACTCATACTCACTTCTTACTCAGTACTCATTACTTACTCATACATACGCAATACTCATTACTTTGGTCTCTGGGCGGAGTCATACACAAGACTCGCCACCAGACCTACAATACGAGGGCTATACGCTTAGCTCCTCAAATACTCTTATGTCCGTTTTTACCGGACTACTCAAATTCCCAACACTCTTCTCTCAGAGTACATTACAATCTCATGGATTAGCCTAGGAGTGTCTCTCTCGATAACCTCCACTAGCTTAGGGAATTACCACCGACTAGTATCCTTAGATTTAGGGGTTTCCCCAACGTATCGAATACTCTCATGTTCGGGACATACTTACATCAGTCGGGTCCTCTCATTATGGGTCGACTAGTTGCTAAGGGGTTTGGAGATCCCTCATCATTCTTTACTACTCTCATGGTTCATGTTTTGCACCAAGATTAATTCCACTATTAGAGGTTACTTATAGACTTCCACTACGCTTTGTTTGTGGATTATTCAATTCGGTTCTCCTACCGTCATCGGAAGGTTACTACTCCCGTACACTCTCTCACATTCTAGTGAGTTTCATTGGGTTGCGTTATCGTTTATTGATTCGTTAGTTTAGTGCGTTGCTACGGTTCCATTAGTTCACAACATGACTCTTACTACGAGTCACTACACAACAAGACTCATCTATGAGTCGTACTACGCACTACATGAAGCCGCACAATCAATCAAGAAGGGTTAGCTCACACAACATACCCAAGACATACAATGAAAGGCAATAAACCGTTTTCATGGTTTAGTCTTGATTAGCCGGCATACAGCACACAAATCAACGTAACTCGGTTAGCATACGGGGCATGAGAAAATCATACCTTTCACCGGAGTTAGCTCTACCATGTGTTCCCTCGTTCCTTGGTTCACACTTGTTCCACTGATAATGTTCCAACGATATTATTAATAATATACTCTTACGATACACAAATAATTACTATTCCCGTACTTACCCCGTTATCCCGGTATACTTAATGTTCTCATACTCTCAACCTACTTAATTACTTTTCATACTGTTTTTCCTACTCCCATACTTACTTCCTTACCATTGTTGTCACATTAATGGTATATTACTAAGGTCCTTTATTTATGTACTGTAACACCTCATCCAACATTAACACACTTACAATAAACTGCAACGGAAAAACAAACTTCATCACATTACTTAACTCGTTGGTGTTACACGCCGTTAACCACCCACGTGGCTAACAAGGCTATTACATACACATTGCACCGGTCTGATGGACTAGATTCCCGAGCGACTACACATTTCTGACCCTTCCGTTAACAATAGAAACAACATACACCTTCCAACTGTACCGACTATTCACAAACTAATGCCGATAAAAATCTCGGTCTTACTACACCTGCAGTACATATACAATTTAAATGATTACCCATGTACAATGACTACCCCGTCCTACTCTCGAACGGCTTCCAGCTCTTTGTACCTGAAATAGGAAAAGAAGAGAAAGGGTGGCCCCAAGGGGCTCAGCACATTGCTGGTATGGTAATCCCGCAACCCACATGCTACCGGGCCACGCACAACTAATTGTCGTCTTAGCATGCGGTTGATTATATTTAAATCATGCATGCAACTGTAAACACAAACACATAACATCTCGCCTCAATGGGCTCAACAAACAGATAGTATATCCTTATTTGATAAGTCACTCATGGTATTCATTATCCCTAGAGTGTTTCTCCTCTAATGGAGCTACTTCCTTAATAGACGACACTTACCCGTTATTCGGGTTATCCTTAAACGCCTCTTATCACAAACTGGGATTCATATCCATGATCCACATACTCCACAATTTACAACGTATAACATACATCACATAACAACACATAACAACACTTTTCACGTTTCAACGTGCACATAACAATATCGCAATAGAAATTGCATTACATCAACAACACATAACATAACGGGAACGGTTCTCTTAGGAACCGACCCAAACATAGTTAATTCACTGGTGAGCCTAGAGAATGATGTCACCCTCATGATAAACTCGTTATACAACACTCATTACCGTCCTAATAGTCGGACGAGTAACTTAAGTTAAGATGGTTCGGGTTTTGTGGCCCGAACACACCACACAAACACATGTTCCCCCTAAACGATCATAAGTCAGAATAGCTAAGCTTTGGAATAAGCTAATGGGAGATCATAACCCGTGAGGGAAACAACCATAACAGAGAGAAGGGTAAGGCTAAGAAGGATACCCACTCCCAAACAACGCGCGACCGGCCAAACCGGATTCCTCACCACTGTTAGTACATACTTAGTTTAAGATATTAGTTAGAACCCCACTATGGAGTCTATCACATCTACACACCATACAATATTACAACTGCGTTAAACACACAAGGGAGATCCCTACATTCACATACACATATCACACAATTAACACACACATAGCCGTGGTTAGAACGTCCCATGGTTCGGGTCGTTTAATCCGAATACCGAACTCTCATGTGATCCTAGACTCAGTAACTAAGGTTAACACTTCTGAGGTTAAATGGTATCGGAGTTGAACACGCACATAAATGAATTACTGTAAACTCATTACATGTTTTATCTTACAAGTGGCAAACATACAGAAAAACACATTGGCATACAAGCCGGTGTAATCCGGTAGGACACAGGTTGCAAGAAACCATACCGTCACCGGAGTCCACTTTATCATGTCCACTTATGTTCCTCGAGCAATTCTTGAACAACTGGTAATATTACAATTACTTTCATTAACATCGGGGGTAACATGATTGTTTAAAGTCTAAAGCTCTTAGTAAACCTTGTTAACTAGTTAAATAACTTCACATTTTTAACTTGTTTTTCTTTCACATTTTTCTTCAACTTTCCACCTACTTAATGTCCTTATAAATCACCTAACAAGTCTTAAACAACCTTATAACATCATTAGTAATCAATCTCCCATCATTACATATCATTTTATAACCTTAACATTTAAATCATCTTACTTAACTTAATCTCTCAAGTCCATATATTTTATCTTTCTAACCATCAATACTCTCTTAATGGCATACCACTAATACCACTTAACATTCTTAAAGTTAATTTTTTTTTAAGGTCCGACCGACCCACCCCCTGGGTAGGTCGGCTGCAGAGATCATCCAAGTTCACAGTTTCAGCCCGACCGACCCAGACTAGGGTCGGTCCCCTGGGTAGGTCGGCTGCAGAAACTTCCCATACATTGTCAAACTTTCTCCAAATTTTTCCTCAAGCCTCCTAATGTTTTCTAACATCATTTGGCACATCAAACACCCTTTAGCCATTACTAAACTCTTTAAATCACACACCAAAACCATCTTATCATTCACAAATTCCTTACAAATTCCTAGCACTTGGAATGTTTTCTCCTTAAGATTTCTAGGTGGTATTTCACCTATAATGACACTATACCAAGGTGTTTCCTCTACACCTTAACATCATCTCTCAAACTTCTTTCTTACTAACTAAATCTTCTTTTCACATCTTACCTAAACATCATTTCTTCCTTGTACATCAACATTCTCAAAAACACACATTGAATTCCTAGAACTTCCAAGATAATACCTAAATCCTTGTATCACTCTAAATCGCCTTCGTACATGTTTTCTTCCCTAGTAAAACATTTGTTCACCTTTAACACTTCCTAGTTCACCAAAACTTATTTAAAACACTTAGAACTTCTTACACATTTTCCAAAATTTGCCATAGCTTCTCTTGTATATTCTCACATCCAAACCTTAGGTTTTTACCTTATTCCATTCAAGAACACCTAAAATCCACCAAGAACTTTCTCACACACAAAACTTCACCAAATTTACACTACATCACTATATAGTGCATAAACTTAAATTGCTTGGCACTTAGGCCCTTAAATAACATGGCTCTTAGCCCTTAATTGCATAACCATAAACATTGAATTTCCCACATTATATTTGCCTTTGACCTGCAATTACACCCAACAATACATATGCCCTTAATAACTCCTTGAGAGCATTTCACTAGCTCATTTACCATTGGCTCCTTAGGCATTTTATTAAGCAAATCAAGCTCCATTTTCCTAGGCATTTAAACCACATTAGGTTAACACATTTACCTCTTTTCTTTCAAGGCTTCCCACTTGTTTTTCTTTGTTCTACCTTGATAGAAAATCGCAAGGGCTTTTATCACTTGTCAATCTTCTAATCAATACACATATAAGGGTAATGAGCATTAAGTTTAATACTCCAACTCATAGTTAAACCCTAGGTTTACATATGTGTCTTAAAACACCAAAATTTGATGATTACCTTTGGAATTCGGAAGAGAGCTTGGTTAAGTAGCAAGATAGGACTCCTCCTAGTCCTTTGAAGTTTGAATAAGCTATGAAGAGAGCAAGAAAAAGCACCATTGTGAGGTGATTTTGGACACATACAAAAATGAGAGGAACCTTAGATTTTCTTTGGTTTTTGTTACCTTGAAACAAAGGAGAATGACAATATGAAAGAAGATGAGCTTTTCCCCCTTCAATGGAGATTCTTCATGGCACCAAAATGGAGTATTGAAGATTTGAAAAGATAGAAGTGAAGAGCTTGGTCTAACTAAGACAAATATGGTCTTAGAATTTGATTTGGAGCATTAATGAACATTTGGTGAGCAATTGAAGTTGGAGAAGAGAGGTGCTGCACCATGAACGGTTTTGGTTGGGAGAATGGACGAAGATGACGGTGGGAACAAGAGGAAATGAAGAAAGGTGAGGAGAGAGGCAAGTTTTGAAGATATTTATGTTGTAAAACAAATAGTAACTTTACTTTATTTTCTTTTACTTTTCTTAGTTGGATGGCCAAGTATGGTGACTCACACCACTAAACCGTGCCCCCTTACATATTAGAGATATTTATGGTCTTTGTTGACCAAATAATGACTTATGTTGACTTAAGTCAAAACTAGCACTATTTGAGCACTATTCACAAACTAAGGCACATATTTGTGAAATTTTTGATTCCCATTGATTTAGACTTCCAAATGTGATACTATATAGTACACATGTTAATTAAAGAGTAATGATGGACATCTAGCCATTCAAACTCATTTACAAGACAATTTTTCAAAAACGTGCTTTAAGACTCCTTAAAGCACTTTTGAGTTTTAACTTGTTTTCAAGCTTGGTTTTCTTTGGTAATTGATTTAATATGTTCATTAACATATTATAAGGTATAGATATGACCTTTAGGTCTTATACAAATTTATCCCAAGCTTAGAGCATTTTTGCTCTTATTGACTTTAAGGTATTTTCTTGTGTTTTGTTTGGTTTTAACAGTCTACCAAAGTTTCCTAAGGACTTAATTAGCCTTATTAAATCATTATTGAATATTATTAAGTCCTGGTAGGCTCTTTGGGACCTAACCAAGTTCACTCCAAGCTTAGAGCATGTTTTTGCTCAAACTGTGTTTTAGTGCTTTATTGTTTTTACTATGGTTTAAATTGTACACTAATGTTTCTAAGGCACTTTTTAGCCTTTAAATACCATAGTTTAACCTTTAAACAACATATCAAGGTTTGGGGTATTTCAATCTACCCCCCTTAAAAGAACTTCGTCCTCGAAGTTCACACTTCCCACACATCATTAGATTAGAACACAGGAATCACTTGGAAATAAACTTCCATAACCCAAACATATTTTACAACACACCCTCGGACTTGATTGTCCGGGTAACACATTCACATCCATACATAACATAACATATTCACTTGATAACCTCGGACTCAATGGTCCGGGTATCTTAACAACATTTACACACACATAACAACCCTTAGACTCTCTGGTCTTGGGTAACATAACAACATTTAGACACATAGGTCTTGATAACATAACAGCCTTTAGACACATAGGTCTATGTAACACAACACATTTAGACTCATAGGTCTTAATAGCATACACTTTAGGAACTCAAGGTCAAAATAATATTTATTACACATACCACACAACATGTCATAGCATGTATAGCATAAAAAATATCTTTGATATACACTGTGATCCCGCAGAACCCGGTCGCGATGGACACCTTCTGGTCCCCGTTCCTTTGGGAGATCAAAACATTCACTTAAATTTAAAAATTTTTCCTTGTGAGGTTAAGTAAGAAAACTTTAATCATGTTAAGTATCTATCGACGTTTTATAAATACCAATTCAAAATCCTTTTTGAAAAACACACAACTCCAAGTCCAACTTATGCTCTTTGCTTCTTTTCTTAGCGTGGTTATTGTGACCACTTATAGGGAGCTTCAAGAATCCTTCAACCCTAATGTGATCAGCATCAGTGTCGAACTATCCTTCCACCCCAATTTGTGTTCGGCTTCCTTGATCGCATGCAAATCAAGTTCCACTTCCCACTTCATTTTCAAGCATCAAATAAATCACTCATTTCCAATTTTCTATCTTTTGATCATTCTAATCATGATCATAACATCTCCAAGGGATAGAACTTCATCTATTAGTTATTTCCATTCACTTTAATGTTGTTACCTAGGGAATCTTATTCTCACTAGGTTCTATGTCGGTATCATGCCCTTTCATGAATCACTATATAATATATATATACACATATATTTTATCAAAATACAACACACAGTTTCACGTTTGTACACTGTCGGGGTTTTTGTTCCCCGGGAGTTTCTCTACTCCCCACACTTGTAACACACAACTGTTAACAAATCAACGCACTTATCACAATAGTATTCGCATCTTCTGTGCGCAATCACCACAATTAAACCATGAATGAATGCATATGTTTACATAACACACACACACACACCATCATCAAAACAAATTATTTTATGCTATGCACAACATAAGTCACATACACTTGTACGGTAATACACACTAAGTGGTTTTGCGCTCTACCCTCCTTAAAAGGGATTACGCCCACGCAATCAATCACTAAACATTTGCTTAAAATGTTCTGCCGTCGTGAAGTGTTTTAACTTCCACGCGGCCTATTACACAATGGATTCAAATTAGAGGATCTTAACCATATTGGCGGTTTAGTTCCTAAACCAGGAATTCTCACTGGAGTTTGTTTAAACTCTTAGTTGGTTTCGATTCTGGCCTGTTAGGCTTCTAGGCGTTAATAATTAGCCATTCACTCTTGTTCACCATGTACATTCAACACTTGAATCACTGGCTCACTAGTTTCTGCTGCGAAACTCTAATAACTGTAGAGCTTAATTGCCCCTTTTTTATTCTTACTGTATTGTACATCCCCAATTGTCACCTTCATCTTGGTAACAATGGTTTCTCAACCGACGCGTGGTATCTCTTACCGTTAGCGAATTCGGTGAGTTATAAACTTTCTATCCACTTCCATAACAATTTACTGTGTATACAGCTATGTATTTCACAATGATTGACTTGTTCCCTTCCGACTTACTGTCGGTTGAGATTGAGCTACTACCTAGTGTGTAGTGCTCTCTCAGCTATTTACAACATTTGGGGTATATTCCATACCGATATTTGGCAGTTAGTGCTACTGTAGTCACTTACTGTTAATCATGTCTCCACATTTGGTTTTGTACAAGTACTCTTTTATTGGTGCGGTCTTGCATTTCCTATGCATCGGCCATTATAACATTATTCCCCCACAATTAACATGTTTCCAATTCCTAGCTATCCCACTCGATCATTACTGCGCAAGTGCAATACCAAAACACTCAGTCATACAGAGTGCAGAGGCGTAAACTCTTGACAGTAAATCCCTTATGCGATTCACCATGGAATTCACACTGAGCTTCTCATCACATAGTACCTACCACTGGCTTATTGCCCAGTCTGTTTAACATCGCTTATCTTGCACCTCTACTAAGTTTAACGCATAACTGGTCTTATCTGCCACATCATTCAACAACACTTATACAACGGTCGCTTGCTACGCACCGTGCTCTTTGTATAACACTAACTTACATGGTATTTACTGTCACATTAACTTCCACACATATACTTACATCATTCGTATTATGGTTCGTCCTTTTTTGGATGGCTACAGTATGCTCCTTGAGCATTGATCATTAAGTCGCATTATTCAGCTCGGTGCTTCACTTATGCACACATACTACTAAACTAACTGCTCTCAAAATAATAATATTGTCCATCCTTAACATATTTCTTGAACTTGGTACACCTAACTACCGCTCTTGCGGTCTCACAATATCGAGAGGTATCCCCACTCTTAATGCAGTGATTCGTTTACCACTCTTTTCACTTATATAACATAAACTTCTGCAATCAATCTAATTACATAACACTTTATTTGTGGCCTATAAGCCTATTTGCCTTGAGCTGCGCCATGGAGGCTGTCCACACACATGTACTTCTCTGACAACATTACATGGTTTGGATGTTATATTGAGCTCCATGACAAGGTCGTTGCATTCCGTCTCCTTTCATGGGATGCCCCTTAGGCTGTCAGTCCGTCTCACTACTCTTCTCTCCCTCTTGCTTTCCTGTGCTTATCCAACTTCGTCCAATTATCTTTTTCACTCCTCTTTACCGTTTCACTGTTTTTAAACATTATCCTCTATTTGCATCTTGTTACCTTTTCCGTCTTACTCTCTGTCTTACTGCTTCTTACTACTTAGCTCCCTTATTCATGGTCGTTTATCCTCCTTCATGGTCACATCCCTTAGCTCTTATGTTCTTTCTGTCTAACAACTATGTCTAACTGGGTGTTAGTTTCAACCCTTGTGCTTCTGTCATGCCATTTCGTGCAACAATTATTGATGCAAACACCCTTTAAGGATTGCTCCTGGGTGTTACTAAGTTATGCCATTACATCTGGTTCACACTTATTGACATTCCGTTAGCTACGCCGTTTGCGTTCTTAACTGGCTTATTATCTCCTTCTATGAAGATCAACATTCCTGGTAGTGTAGGTACTTATTCTGGGAGTTTCATCCGTTCTTTGCACATTAATGTGTCCACATTAGGCATCTGCTTAGCCATGGACAGGCTGTCCCGTTCCTGCTAACATGTTTATCCCTGGATCCTTAAGACATATGCTATGTCTTTACATAACAGTTAGTGCACTTCGTATTCCCTGACTCTTAACATTTCCTTGAAAGGATTCACTAATTCTTTTAGTCTCGTTAACTTGACTTGTTCCTTTACTTCAACCATTCATGGTAATCCTTTGCTCTTGATTGACTTACACTGCTGACCGTAGTACGGAGTCGACTACTTCCCGTGTTCCGGACTCTACTTGTATCATATTCGGGGTACCCTACTGATACATTACTACTTACCCAACTAACCCATAAGTAGGTCTGTCAGGCCCACAAGCTCCTATCGGAGTGCGGTCGTCCCACAATTCAGTTGGTACACTCGAAGTGTCCGTCACACGCCTAGGTGAAGTATTATGTTGTCAACTCCCTTATATTGTCCTATGACAATATACATTCTGTGCTTCCCGAACTTAATCAAGGGAAAGTCTATCCACTGTTGTATTACCATGAACTCAATCCATTCCCTCGGGTTGTTACCCTTGGGTTTACCGGTTTCCTTCCGGTTATTCAAAAGTAAACTGGGTATAACTTACCTACCGTGTGGCACTGAGGCCGGTGTAGGTCCTCTGGTTTGGTTTTTTTAAAAGAAGGTAGAAAATGAGTATGGGTTTGAAAGAAAATTTGGTTTTGAAAAGAAAAGAGTTTGAATAAATCTGGGTTTGAAAGAAAATTTTCATGGTTTCACAACATCTTCTTACCTTAACCAAGTCTAGCTTCTTGCTGACTGGTATACTTACAATTACAGAGGTTAGGCTAACAGGCCCTTCCACTTTATGACGATCACATTTAACTTTATGGTACTTTACCAAGTACTTTGTAGTGGTTATAAATTTCCCGAACAGCCCTGTTATAGCAGCACTTGCTATAGCAAGTGCGCCATGCTAACTGGCTATCGGTTAAGCACACGTACTGGTTGCGGTATTGTTCTTACTCGCACTATTATCAGTGGCCTCGTTGGCCCTCACTTGATCTTACCGTCTTGATAATAATTCCTCCGGATGACTTCTCACTGTCTTTACATGATAATCACAAACTAGGGTGTTTCCCATTCTGGAAGACCCTTTTTTTATTGTTTCCTCTTCGTAGCCCGTTCCACGCATTGTCGTGGTTACTGAGACTTGTCTCTTGTTTGGGCACGACGTTATAGTTCCTTTGTCGGTTGGTATGCCGTTGGTGTATCACTTAACAACTGTGGTCCCGTAGACACTCGTCTCGGGTTTCATTAATCCACTTCTTGCCTGTTGCATAATTAGTGCGTTGCAAGCTGGTTGTTCTCGACTGCTCGGCATGTCGACCCAGGTTGCCGGAAATTCTATTCTCCTATGCATAGGATTCTTCATCATTCGCTATTAAATGTGGTTAACATTGTTCAGATGGAAATCGTCTCCGGGATTCCCAGTTTTCGGGATCTACCGTATGTCAGGTTCTCCGTACCTTTAGAGGTACTTAATAACAGCCAGATCGGGTTTCCCGAGTATGAGAGGACTTCCATCTCTCTGGCGTTGTTTCCCAAGTTATAAAACAGGGATTGTGGAGGGCGGGAAGGATATTGTAGGTTTCCAGTACACACTGGTAATTCCTAACTAGCGTATCTCTTACGCTATCACTCAACCCTTAACCCAAAGTACTAAAATCCTAACTCGGTACTTCCTAAGCTCGGTAATTCAGTCATCAGAGCGATACTTCACTCTGATACCACTTTTTGTAACACCCCATCCAACATTAACACACTTACAATAAACTGCAACAAAAAACAAACTTCATCACATTACTTAACTCGTTGGTGTTACACGCCGTTAACCACCCACGTGGCTAACAAGGCTATTACATACACATTGCACCGGTCTGATGGACTAGATTCCCGAGCGACTACACATTACTAACCCTTCCGTTAACAATAGAAACAACATACACCTTCCAACTGTACCGAGTATTCACAAACTAATGCCGATAACAATCTCGGTCTTACTACACCTGCAGTACATATACAATTTAAATGATTACCCATGTACAACGACTACCCCGTCCTACTCTCGAACGGCTTCCAGCTCTTTGTACCTGAAATAGGAAAAGAAGAGAAAGGGTGGCCCCCAAGGGCTCAGCACCTTTGCTGGTATGGTAATCCCGCAGCCCACATGCTACCGGGCCATGCACAACTAATTGTCGTCTTAGCATGTAGTTGATTATATTTAAATCATGCATGCAACTGTAAACACACAACACAAAACATCTCGCCTCAATGGGCTCAACAACACGGATAGTATATCCTTATTTGAAAAGTCACTCATGGTATTCATTATCCCTAGAGTGTTTCTCCTCTAATGGAGCTACTTCCTTAATAGACGACACTTACCCGTTATTCGGGTTATCCTTAAACGCCTCTTATCACAAACTGGGATTCATATCCATGATCCACATACTCCACAATTTACAACGTATAACATACATCACATAACAACACTTTTCACGTTTCAACGTGCACATAACAATATCGCAATAGAAATTGCATTACATCAACAACACATAACATAACGGGAACGGTTCTCTTAGGAACCGACCCAAACATAGTTAATTCACTGGTGACCCTAGAGAATGATGTGACCCTCATGATAAAATCGTTACACAACACTCATTACCGTCCTAATAGTCGGATGAGTAACTTAAGTTAGATGGTTCGGGTTTTGTGGCCCGAACACACCACACAAACACATGTTCCCCCTAAACCGATCATAAGTCAGAATAGCTAAGCTTTGGAATAAGCTAATGGGAGATCATAACTCGTGAGGGAAACAACCATAACAGAGAGAAGGGTAAGGCTAAGAAGGATACCCACTCCCAAACAACGCGCGACCGGCCAAACCGGATTCCTCACCACTGTTAGTACATACTCACTTTAAGATATTTGTTAGAACCCCACTATGGAGTCTATCACATCTACACACCATACAGTATTACAACTGGGTTAAACACACAAGGGAGATCCCTACATTCACATACACATATCACACAATTAACACACGCATAGCCGTGGTTAGAACGTCCCATGGTTCGGGTCGTTTAATCCGAATACCGAACTCTCATGTGATCCTAGACTCAGTTAACTAAGGTTAACACTTCTGAGGTTAAATGGTATCGGAGTTGAACACGCCACATAAATGAATTACTATAAACTCATTACATGTTTTATCTTACAACGTGGCAAACATACAGAAAAACACATTGGCATACAAGCCGGTGTAATCCGGTAGGACACAGGTTGCAAGAAAACATACCTGTCACCGGAGTCCACTTTATCATGTCCACTTATGTTCCTCGAGCAATTCTTGAACAACTGGTAATATTACAATTACTTTCATTAACATCGGGGTAACATGATTGTTTAAAGTCTAAAGCTCTTAGTTAACCCTGTTAACTAGTTAAATAACTTCACATTTTTAACTTGTTTTTCTTCACATTTTTCTTCAACTTTCCACCTACTTAATTGTCCTTATAACTCACCTAACATGTCTTAAACAACCTTATAACATCATTAGTAATCAATCCCCATCATTACATATCATTTTATAACCTTAACATTTAATCATCTTACTTAACTTAATCTCTCAAGTCCATATATATTATCTTTCTAACCATCAATACTCTCTTAATGGCATACCACTAATACCACTTAACATTCTTAAAGTTATTTTTTTTTAAGGTCCGACCGACCCACCCCCTGGGTAGGTCGGCTGCAGAGATCATCCAAGTTCACAGTTTCAGCCCGACCGACCCAGACTAGGGTCGGTCCCCTGGGTAGGTCGGCTGCAGAAACTTCCCATACATTGTCAAACTTTCTCCAAAATTTTCCTCAAGCCTCCTAATGTGTTCTAACATCATTTGGCACATCAAACACACTTTAGCCATGTACTAAACTCTTTAAATCACACACCAAAACAATCTTATCATTCACAAATTCCTTACAAAATTCCTAGCACTTGGAATGTTTTATCCTTAAGATTTCAAGGTGGTATTTCACCTATAATGACCACTATACCAAGGTGTTTCCTCTACACCTTAACATCATCTCTCAAACTTCTTTTCTTACTAACTAAGTCTCCTTTTCACATCTTACCTAAACATCATTTCTTCCTTGTACATCAACATTCTCAAAACACACATTGAATTCCTAGAACTTCCAAGATAATACCTAAATCCTTGTATCACTCTAAATTGCCTTCGTACATGTTTTCCTCCCTAGTAAAACATTTGTTCACCTTTAACATTTCCTAGTTCACCAAAACTTATTTAAAACACTTAGAACTTCTTACACATTTTCCAAATTTTGCCATAGCTTCTCTTGTATATTCTCACATCCAAACACTTAGGTTTTTACCTTATTCCATTCAAGAACACCTAAAATCCACCAAGAACTTTCTCACACACAAAACTTCACCAAATTTACACTGCATCACTATATAGTGCATAAACTTAATTGCTTGGCACTTAGGCCCTTAAATAACATGGCTCTTAGGCCCTTAAATTGCATAAACCATAAACACTGAATTTCCCACATTATATTTGCCTTTGACCTGCAATTACACCCAACAATACATATGCCCTTAATAAACTCCTTGAGAGCATTTCACTAGCTCATTTACCATTGGCTCCTTAGGCATTTTATTAAGCAAATAAAGCTCCATTTTCCTAGGCATTTAAACCCACATTAGGTTAACACATTTACCTCTTTTCTTTCAAGGCTTCTGTTATACCCAAAATTTTGACCCCCTGGTTAAGGTCTACGAGGTTGTGAGAGCCATCTCCATCAAACAGTAAGAGACTCCGGCCCGATCGGCGTGTTCCAGGGCCTGAGGAGCAGTTTTGTCGTTGTCAGGGGCGTTTTCGTAATTTTTAAGGCTTCTGAGTTCTCCTATAGGCTTTCTCTCTCCTCCAAAGGGTGCCCAAATCAGCTCGAAATGCTTTGATATTTTAACCCATGATAGAGGATGACATTTTAGCATAATGGCGTTGGAATTTTGATTTTTCGAATTTCCAATAATTTTCTAGCAATTTCTGATTGAATCTGACGAGAAATTCAATTTAAAAATGCTCCAGCATTTAAAAAATTCGTTTCCACCTCAGAAAATTCATAATATCCATTCTTGACATGTGGTTAAAATTTCATAGCAAAATTCCTTTGGGAAGTTACTCAGTTAAAATATCGAAAAATCTTACATTTACTAGATTCTCTTTTATCTTTAAGAAAGTCTATATAAGGGGATAGATTTTTGGATAAAATCAGAACCTCCATACCGAAGAACCCTAGAGAGTCAGAACACGGCCTCCTCTCTCTCTCTCACGTTTTCCAAACCCGGCCACCCAAATCATACTGAAAATCCCCCGAAATCACCATCTAAACACGTTTTCCAATCCAAGCAAAATTCAGAAAAATAAACCCCAAAAAAACACCAAAACGTGAACACCAAGAAACACCCCCCAGCAAGAAGCTTGGGTCGAAATCCTCTCGGGTCTGCCATCAACGGAGCACTCGACGAATCCCGGTGTGAAGAAACGTTGCGAATCCGAAGGTAAAACAGGTAGAAACTCCACTTCCCTAATTCACCACGGTATTATCTGTCTTCCCTCAAAATTTGGGCTCAAACTAACCTTCGTACGCTTCTGTATTGCTGTTTATTCAAGCTTCTGTCCAATAACTTGTTTACCAAGTTTCGTGCATAATTCGAATTCAAATTGAGAACTTTCGACCACTAACGTATTGTACATCTTTCAGGCTACGCACCCATAAAATTTGAGCCGAAAACACCTTCGGGAACAGCCTCAAAGCCGCCGTCCGAGGGCTGTCCGCACCCACGGACGTCGTGTCCGGGGTCCCGGACTCCCTGTCCGTAAGCTCGGACACCCACGGACGGCGGCGGGATTTTAAAAATTTAAAAATTAGATTTTTTTTAATAGTGTCCGGGCCCACGGACAGTCTGTCCGAGGCCCCGGACTTTACAATTTTCTGTTTTCTGTTTAATTCGACTTTTTTGTTATGTAGGTTAACTGGGGTCCGTGGCTTCGGACATTAGGTCCGTGGCTACGGACGGAAACAAAATTTGACCTAATTCTGCCTCCGAAACCCTAGTTTAGGTATTTTAATTTATTTCCACTTTAATTTTCTGTCAAAAAACGTTAAAAAATAAAAAAAACAGAAGCGCGCACCTAGGTTAAAAACAACTTTGTAGAAAGCCGTAATTGAACCAAGTAGAGGAAAAACGACCTAGGAAGGTAATGAAAGTAATTGAACCCTAAATAAGTCGAATATCAAGCCCCCGAACCCGAACTCTCCTTTCCTAATTTGATCTAGGTTAAAATTAGGTGGCGACTCATAATAGGTTCCAGTGAGCTAGCTTAGGTTTTAATAATTATTGTTTTTATGACATAGTTATTAATCTTAGGCTATAAGTGGACCCAAAACCCGATTAGATCCTAATCACTTTAATCAACATAGGATAGGGGTTTAAAATCGAGGCTCACAGACTGGCGACTCTGCTGGGGACATACTTCTTAATTTTAACTTGTTTTAATTTTAAGAAAGAGGGCTTAACTCGAAAATGTTTATTTATGGCCTTATTACTCTGTTTGTTTACTTGTGCGCACTTTAATTTTCTACACCTTGGCATCATATGAGAGCGAGGGTCCACACAAACCAATTTCACCCCGGGACCCGTTTGAGGGTCCCCTGTCAGGGACTCACACCTTTTAGGTGATGTGAATAAGCGGGGGAAAAGAGGAGGGTGTCGTCTAACCACACCCCTTAATACCTGGGCTTTAGCCCCAAGCGTTTTCCTGGCAGTGCCCTTACCTAGCCCTTTTGTTTGGTCAGTCAAAGACCCGACCGTAGACGCACACCTTCAGGTGATGTGAAAAGAGTGGGGAAGCCCAAAGGAATAGCGTGCAAGCCCTATTCCTTTGTGGTGACCTGGGCCCACGCCCCAAGCACCTCTCCGGATCGATCCATACCCGGTTTGATTTAAACGTCTAGTGAGGACATGTTGAATTTTTGTGGGCCTTGTTTGCTTGTATGATCGGCCCACTACCCAACCTAGAGATTGATAGGAACTTTTCCTACATCAACTCAGCCCAACCCGATATCGCGGCTTTATTGTTTGTGGCCCAAAGGCCTTGCTTGATTAGAATGTGTGAGTTATTTGCTCGGGCTTCAGCCCAAAAGTTTAGATTTAGGTGATTTCTCTTTCAGCCTAATTTGAATTATCAATTTAGTTCTAGGCCTATGAAAAGCCAATCTACCTAAAGCAGTCCATAAGACATGAAAATCAATCAGGTTTTTCCATTTCGGCCCATGGCCCATTCTAGTCTAGGTGAACTTTTTGTTTGGGCCCTGGCCCAAAGCCCTAGATCTAGGTGTCATACCTTTTAGGCCCACTCAAAACCATTGTTTAGGTTTCAACTGACTCGAATTCAAGATAATTTTTCATAACTCATTCATTCTAGTTTCTGGCCTCAAGGCCCAGCAGGGACATCAAACAAGTCTTAGACTTCAAAGTTTCTCTCTCAGCCCAGTGGCCCATTCATAGTTCATATGGCTTCCTTCAGCTTGTATGTATCACTTCCAGATTAAGGGCCTTCAGGCCCACACATCCATTCCAGTCTAGAAGTCCCTCAGGCCCATATGTCTTACTTATAGCCCAAACACTTTCCGGCCCAAGTGCCACATTCTCAAACACTTTCGGGCCCAAGTGCCACATTCTCAAACACATTCCGGCCCAAGCGCCACATCCTCAAACACTCTTTGGCCCAAGCACCGTACTTTCAAACACTCTGGCCCAAGCGCCACATCTTCCCAACATTCCGGCCCAAGCGGCACATCTTCACAACAATCCGGCCAAAGTGCCACAATCTCACAACACATTCCGGCCCAAGTGCCAACCCACTTATGAATCATCATGGCCTGTGTGCCTCACCTTCAATTCATCCAGGCCCGAGTGCCTATCCACATCCATGAAGTCATCCAGGCCCGAGTGCCAATCCACATTCGTGAAACCGTTTCAAGCCATGTACCTCACATTCAGGCCCAAGTGCCTCGTGCGCAACTTATAGGCGTTCCTAGTTCAGACTCTTCACGGAGCCCACACAGAGTCCAAGAAGAGGACAGTCACGGTCATCTTAGCGACATCCTGGCAGTCAAGAGCTCGGGTCTTCAGCATGCCGACATCAGACAGTTCAGCAGAGCTCGAATTCAATGGAAAGTTTAGGGTTCCCATGCATTCTACTGCATAACTTGTTAAAACATCCATCTTTCAAGTGCATCGTTCAAAGTTTTCAAAGAATGATCGTTTTCAAACCACCAATAAGAAGTATCGATTTTTCATCTTCTTCCTCATGTTCACAAATGGATGACTTTTTCGAGTCTAAAGGGGTAACAAAAAAAAAATTTTTTTTCACACAAGTTTCTTTTGAGAAAATGGTTCATGAAATAATTATTTCCTGACAATGGCATGCAAAGACTTGTATTTTGTTTCTGAAATTTGGAACATGCCCTTCTAAGTCCCACAGTCCATTCCAAAATATCCACAAGGCATTCCAAAATTCACATCTGTTTAAGTGTTGTCATAAACCCCAGGTCAATACTGGGGGCAATCTGAGTTCAGGATCGTCATCTTTAATCTTTCGTTTAAGCGTGTGAACTAGTCTCTAAGTGAAATTCACGAAAGTGTCTTAAGCGGAAAAACCATGAGTGAACGAGCGTGTCATTTTTACACGACTCTGGTGAGACCACATACAAAGGAAAAGGTAAATGGCATAACTCCGACCGAAGGAGATAATTTGTAAATTTACTATTAGACCTGCGAAAGTAACAAAGAGCGGATACACAACTATCAGGAATGACGAAGCACCTAGGTACAGCACCACATAGCCAAAAGCTTGTAAACCCTGACATTAACCCTAGGCACCCCCGCTGAGCCTTTCATATATCCCTTTTGATATTACGAGCTCCACAAAATAACCCGCCAATGATGAATGTCTGACCCGGTGACCAAAGGAAGCGAGGAACCCGACTCTCAGATAACATTCTCATCAGTCCAAAGAAGCGATGCCGCTATCAGCAGACAAAGTGATCCGCAAATGGTCCCAGAGTGACACAGGATCCAAAGAGCTCACATCAAAACAACTCTTGAAGCCCAAAACCGGGAAACACAAGAACCCCGAAGGCAGAGTCAAGAAAGGATAAAACGAAAAGGCAAACCCGAAGTGCCTCGAAGAAATCCAGATGACGAAAAGAGAAATGGTGTATAGGAAAGCTTCAAAAGTCCAAGTCCAGAAGCTCAAAAACACGTCAACACAAAGCAGCCAAATTACTTCAAAGACAAGGAAGATAATTTTGGGAGAAAACGCAAGTTGCAGCTTGGGTCACCCATTTAAGCTCCACATACCTCAAACATCCCTCCATGGTCCCGTTGTCTTTCATCACACCCCATGGCCACGTTATAAGCTTTAAAGACTTCCGACTTGATAGTTGTGTGTCCAATCACGTGAAAGTAACAGATCAAATGCGTAAATTCATCAAATATCGAATTCATGGTCTAGAAGTTGTGACCATAGGTGAGGAACGAGTGCAAACACCAAACACGCCGAGTGTAGGTTAGGAAGCACCACATAAAAACATAAGCCTTGACCCTGTGAGTACGAGACTCGTTCGCACATTTAATAAAGAAAATACTGGGGGCAATCGATCGTTCCGATCGATTGCTATGAACTCTAGCTCAGATTGTCTTAAGGGAAATACTGGGGGCAATTGTTGGTTCCAACAATTGCTATGACAACACCGATTGGAACCCAGAGCTCAAACATCACCACCACCATCCTACACAGGCCCAAGAAAGCCCTTACCTCCACGTCAAACACCTCAGGCCCACATAAGCCCTTACTTTCACACCATACACCACACAAGCCCAAACCACTACACAGGCCCACATAAGCCCTTACCTTTACATCATACACTATACCCCACCGATGGCATGTTCATCTCCTAGGAGATAAATTACAAGTCCGAAATCTATGGTCAGGAAATGATAATTTCACCTTCCTTTTCAGTAAACAGAATTTCTTCAAACACTGCCACGTTTGGCACCTTTTCCAAAAAATTCCTGTTTTGGACGAGTATCTTTCATATATTTTGATTGTGTACATCTTATCATCATTGCCATGTTTGGCACTCCAGTGATCATTTTTACCATTTGCACGAGACCATTATCCTCCTAACTTATTTTGAGTTCGAGACCCAAAATCGGTGCAAGGCCCTGCAGATTCCTCTTCAGTGCGAGACCCAGCATCTTCATTCAGTACGAGACCAAGAATCAGTGTGAGATCCAGCTTTTCCTTCATCCATTTAGTACGAGACTTCAGTGCGAGACCCGTCATCTTCTTCAGTGCGAGACCGAGCGTCATCATCCAGTGCGAGACCAGTACGAGACCTAGTATCATCTTCCGTGCGAGACAGAGCGTGATCTAAGTTGGCGGGGCAGAGGCAATAAGTCCCCATCTTCATGTCAACTTCTTGGGAGAAACAACTAGTGGGCAGTGGCAATAAGTCCCCTTGGTAATCTAGAAGTTATCCCAGCACCCCAGTTGGTGGGCAGAGGCAATAAGTCCCCATAGTATACCAACCAGGAGCATTGGAACGGGTTTCGGTCCCCAGAAGCATCCGAGCATCATCAGCATCGTTAGCATATCATCATCATATCATCTTTTCTGCATGACATCTACATTTGCATTACAGGTTCCCGACACTTAGAATGTTCGGCATACTTCATTTCATTTTAGGTGGTCAACGCCTTAGAATAGCTTGACATCATCTCATTCGTTTTAGGTAGTCAACGCCTTAGAATAGCTTGACATCGTATCATCCTTATAGGTAGTCGGCACCTTAGAATAGTCTGACATTACCTCATTAATTCAGGTAGTCAGCGCCTTAGAAAAGCTCGACAATGCTTTGTAGCTTAGGTAGTCAGCGCCTCCGAATTGCTGGGCATCGTTAACCCGGTTTCACACAACGTGGAGGATTCTGTGGAGTCCAAATTTTGGGGCCACCACTCAAGCATCACCAGACTTTTCACATTCGTTACAAAGTCCAGTTGACGGGGGGCAATCTGTTATACCCAAAATTTTGACCCCCTGGTTAAGGTCTACGAGGTTGTGAGAGCCATCTCCATCAAACAGTAAGACTCCGGCCCGATCGGCGTTGTTTCCAGGGCCTGAGGAGCAGTTTTGGTCTTGTCAGGGGCGTTTTCGTAATTTTTAAGGCTTCTGAGTTCTCCTATAGGCTTTCTCTCTCCTCCAAAGGGTGCCCAAATCAGCTCGAAATGCTTTGATATTTTAACCCATGATAGAGGATGACATTTTAAGCATAATGGCGTTGGAATTTTGATTTTTCAAATTCCAATAATTTTCTAGCAATTTCTGATTGAATCTGACGAGAAATTCAATTTAAAAAATGCTCCAGCATTTAAAAAATTCGTTTCCACCTCAGAAAATTCATAATATCCATTCTTGACATGTGGTTAAAATTTCATAGCAAAATTCCTTTGGGAAGTTACTCAGTTAAAATATCGAAAATCTTACTTTTACTAGATTCTCTTATCTTTAAGAAAGTCTATATAAGGGGATAGGTTTTTTGGATAAAATCAGAACCTCACATACCGAAGAACCCTATAGAGTCAGAAAACACGGCCTCCCTCTCTCTCTCTCACGTTTTCCACACCCGGCCACCCAAATCATACTGAAAATCCCCCGAAATCACCATCTAAACACGTTTTCCAATCCCAAAGCATCAATAGTCATCAAACCCCCACAAAACACCCCTAAAACGTGAAGAACAGCAAGAACAACCAACAAACCAGAAGCTTGGGTCGAAATCCTCTCGGGTCTGCCATCAACGGAGCACTCGACGAATCCCGGTGTGAAGAAACGTTGCGAATCCGAAGGTAAAACAGGTAGAAACTCCACTTCCCTAATTCACCACGGTATTATCTGTCTTCCCTCAAAATTTGGGCTCAACTAACCTTCGTACGCTTCTGTATTGCTGTTTATTCAAGCTTCTGTCCAATAACTTGTTTACCAAGTTTCGTGCATAATTCGAATTCAAATTGAGAACTTTCGACCACTAACGTATTGTACATTCTTTCAGGCTACGCACCCATAAAATTTGAGCCGAAAACACCTTCGGGAACAGCCTCAAAGCCGCCGTCCGAGGGCTGTCCGCACCCACGGACGTCGTGTCCGGGTCCCGGACTCCCTGTCCGTAAGCTCGGACACCACGGACGGCGGCGGGATTTTAAAAATTTAAAAATTAGATTTTTTTTTAATAGTGTCCGGGCCCACGACAGTCTGTCCGAGGCCCCGGACTTTACAATTTTCTGTTTTCTGTTTAATTCGACTTTTTTGTATGTAGGTTAACTGGGGTCCGTGGCTTCGGACATTAGGTCCGTGGCTACGGACGGAAACAAATTTGACTAATTCTGCCCCGAAACCCTAGTTTAGGTATTTTATTTCCACTTTAATTTTCTGTCAAAAACGTTAAAAAATAAAAAAAACAGAAGCGCGCACCTAGTTAAAAACAACTTTGTAGAAGCCGTAATTGAACCAAGTAGAGGAAAAACGACCTAGGAAGGTAATGAAAGTAATTGAACCCTAAATAGTCGAATATCAGCCCCCGAACCCGAACTCTCCTTTCCTAATTTGATCTAGGTTAAAATTAGGTGGCGACTCATAATAGGTTCCAGTGAGCTAGCTTAGGTTTTATAATTATTGTTTTTATGACATAGTTATTAATCTTAGGCTATAAGTGGACCCAAAACCCGGCACCCGATTAGATCCTAATCAACTTTAATCAACATAGGAATGTTGAAACTCATGGAGTTGAAACTCATGGAGTTGAAACTCATCCTTTTCGAATTTTGAAAAGAGGGAATGATAGAGGAGGATGGGGGATTACAAATATGTAATTTTTTTGAGTTTGGAGCATGAATGGAGCTTGTACAAGGAGAGGAAGTAGAGGCCAGCCATGGAGGGGATCCATTTTTCGCCCAGCACAGAGAGAGAGAGGGAAGAAAAACAGTGGAGAGAGGTGAGGAAGAAGAAGAAGAAAAGTGAGAGGAGAGAGAGGGAGGGAAATATTTTATGCTTTTGCTTTTTACTTTCCTCTCTCTTCCTTCTCTTTCTTTCTTTCTTTCTTTATTACTAGCTTAGATGTGTGTGAGTGGGTTGGCTCCCTAATAAAAACCGTCCCCACTATATATTAGTAAGCTGGAGCATTTTTCGTCTTTTACAGAAAACGCTTGTTATTTTACCCGGTTTGGATACTATTCACTAACCGGGTCCGTTTTCCGGAATTTTCTTGTTTCTTTATTTTATTGGTTATTAAGCTTCCGTTAATGCTTATAATAGTTATCTAATGATTCATAATTTTTACGGGTTCGTTTGACCACTTAAAATCACGTTTTCGGGTTTCCTCGAAAAACGTGCGCTAAAGCTCTATTAGCGTTTTAATACCTTATTTGAATCCGGTTTTCTTCGAGAATCATTCCCGTATACTAATTAGGCATGAATAAGCCTTAGTAATACTTACGATACTATAACCGAGGTTTCGTACCACCTATGGTTATTTAACGCTCATTTTAGTGTTTTCCTTTCCGCTTTCTAAGCGTTTTTCTCATTTCTTTTGGGATTTATTTTCTTTACCAAAATTACTCAGGCACTATTAGGCCCTTAAATACCATATTAAAATAATCTAATCACCATATTTAAGTTCGGGGTATTTCAATCTACTCCCCTTAAAGAACTTTGCCCTCAAAGTTGGTGAATCTAATATGGTTACTTGTATAAATACTCTATGCTAAGGTTATGACCTCTACATATAACTTGTCAAACTCCAAATGTCTGACATGATGCATACTACGCATCCAAACAGCACGTCACTGCATGCATAGCAACCAAAAATATCCGTTTTACTTCTCTCCAAGGGGGTCCATCCGCAGACAATTAGTACAATCCTCCCTCAATGGCGAGTGATCCCTCAGGCACCGTCACGTTTGAACACTTACGCTTTCTGGTTCACGGCCGTCATGACTCGAGCACTTACGCTTTCTGGCTCTACGGTCCTTTGGTTCTGATCAAATTCATTTGCACATATAGAGATCCTCAGGCACTTACTCATACTTACTTACTCATACTTTACTCATACTTACTCATACTTACTCGGGACTACGCCGCCCTAGTGCCTTTGGAAAAATACAAAACACACACTGTCACCGCACGAACGGTGTAGTGGTTTCAAACTACTCTACACTACTTCCACAGACTCAAAACTAGCATCACCTCCTATGGTTTCGACCGGATACCCGTGCCTAGGCATGGAAGATCCACTAGCGCCCGTGGGAGCGGTTTTAAAAACTGATCCTCATTCTCAAGTTTGAAGAAAACGTTGTACCAAATTAGTTTTGGAAATTCATTTGAAAACTTGCATACATCTCCCAATTTCAATTTATGATGATTATTCCTATTACTAGTGTTATTATTGTGGCCAGTTAAGGGAGCTTCCAGAGTCCTTCAACCCCAATGTGATCAGCATTGGTGTTGAATTATCCTTCCACTCCAATTTGTGTTCGGTTTCCCTTGATCGCTAGCAAATCAAGTTCTACTTCCCACCTCAATACAAACAGACAGATTGTCAAACATTATTTCGTTTTCTATCTTTATAATCTTGCTACTACTCATAATCACGCACATACATTTTCCAATTTATATGATTCACTTACTTACTTACTAATCGTCTCACGATATTACTACATCTTCTCCAACTACTATACTTAGGAAATTCATGGGTATAATGTCCCATTAATTTACTATACTCCAATTTATACTCATAAAATACATCGGTTGTACACCGATTTATACTCATTACATACATCGGTTCCATACCGATTTATACTCCTCAAGTCTCCCATACTACTCATTCTTCATACTATTACCAATCGGGGTTCTCATTCCCCTAGAGTTTCTCTACTCCTTTTCCTATACTTACTTCCCAAATAACCATAATTACACGATGAGTGAATACAAATGTTATGTAACATAAGTATCAATCATCAAACAAATACTTTTGCGCTATGCGCATTGTAGTTACGCACCTATCACGTGAAACGTACATTTCGCGGTTTTCGCTTTACCCCCCTTAAAAGGGATTACGCCCACGTAATCTACCATGTGTCATCATTGGACATTGGTCGAAGGCATTCAGCCGTCATGGAGTGGTTCAGCTTCCATGCGGTCTATTATACAATGTTCCTTGATCAATGGGTGTTACCGTATTATCGGTTAGTCCCTTCATCAAGAAATTCCATCGGAGTTTATTTACCTCTGAACCGGTTCGGTTCTAGCCTAAATGGCTTTAAGGCATTGATGACTAACCTTTTATTCACTTGGAATTCTAGGTCACACTAGCTTCTGCTGCGCGACCCTGATAGCTTGGGTTATTCGCCCTTTTTGTTATCTTAATGTGTTACACATTACCCTTTTATCCCCTCCTATTGTGGAATTAAGGTTTATTGACCAAGTGTGGTGTTCTATATTTACCGTGCTCGAACTCGATGAGTTTTAGATTTGTAACCAGCTCTCTGGCAATCTATATACATACTGTTGTGTTTGGTAGTGCTCATTCACTTGGCTCCTCCGACTTATTGTCTGGTGAGGTTAAGTCACTACCTAGTTGTAGTGCTTCCTCTATTGTTAGTAGCTTCTGAATTATACCAGTTTCTCTGGTTCATTACAAGTGTTCTTTACTTGTATGACCTTGCATTTTCAATGCGTCGGTCCTTGTGACTTTCTTAGGTCGCCTTTCACTTTTATTCCAATGGAATTCACATCTTGTGATTATTGGTGTGTTTCACCCTCTTCGTGCTTCTTTGGCATTGGGCCGCACGTTTGTTTCTAAGCTTTTGCTTAACTGGCTTAGCCATGTTATTGGTGAAAGGAAGAATTCACCACTACTTATATTTCCATATTCCTAGCTATCCCACTAGATCATTAACTACACAAGTGCAATTCCAAAACACTCAGTCCTACAGAGTGCAGAGGCGTAAACTCTTGGCAGTCACTCTCTTATGAGATCGCAATAGGAATGAACATTACTCTTTCGGTGGTGCTTCATCATTTGGTGTAGACTTCTGGCTTTTGCCCGGTCTGTCTACCATCTTGTATTAACAACCTCATAGCATTGGTGATTATTCGCATACGTTGGTCGCCTGCTGCGCACCATGTTCTTACGGATTCCACAATATTGGTTTACATGGCGTCCACTGTTGCTAGCTTCAGCTCATGCATCTCTATCATTTATACAATGGTTCCCCATGTATTTGGAAATACAGAATATGGTATTCCTTTAGTTTTTTTTTTCTGAGCTCCCTGAGCATCATTGGTTTTAACCGGGTTACTCTTTGGTTGTCAACAATTGCTGTTGATGCTTATTTTACATTGCTTGCAATAATTGTATGCTCAAGCTTGACCACATTAGTAGTTCGGAAAGGAATATATTTCCCGACAGTTATTGATGATATCCCCTCTTGGGGTCCATGTGTTCACCGCTCTTGCGGTCTCATATTTATGAGGGGATTCTCAATTTTGGTTGTTACTCTTTTATCGGTGTCATCCTTGACCACTTTCCATATAGTTCACATTGGTTTGCACCGTTGGGTTGTGTGGCAAAGTTTCATGGCCTACTAGCCATATTGCCTAGAGCTCTGCTCATCATAGGTCATTCCCAAGTGATTACTTCTCCATAAGACATTACTGGGTTTGGAGGTGATACTGGGCTCCATGGTAAGATCGTCGCATCACGCTTCCGTTCGTTGGAGGCCCTTTTGTATCTTGTATGATCGATACCATTTCTTAATTTTGGTATCCTCCATCACGTAGGATCCCTTCGGTGTCTAACCGAGTGTTCACTTCAATTGTGGTGTTCTTATCACGACCTTTCGTTCAACAGTGTTGACTTGGTACCCTTTATGGATTGCTCCCGGGTAGTACTGGTTATATGGCAGCATCTGGCTGACATTTATGAGTATGTTCGTTTATTGTCCTACCTTGCGGTTCTGGATCTGAGTTATCCGTTAAGGGTTGTAACGTCTCTCGTTCTTAGGGTAGACCATTGGTGTTTTTCCTTATGTTATAACGGATTTGATATTCCTTTTTGGTGATGAATGGTAATTTCGGTACCCTATAACATCACCCTTTGTGTTTGTGGTAGTTGTTCTGGGAATTCTATCCCGTTCATTGAACACTGATGTGTTAATGTTAGGCATTTGCCTTACTGTATTTAGACTGGGTATTCCTCCAGTTATCATGCTTTACTTCGATATCTTCGAGACATATCCAATGTCTAATTCCGTTGTTAGTGTTTCTTGCATTTTCAACTCTTAATGTTCCTCCTGGAGTGAGTTTCTGACTCCTTAGCTTGTAGCTTATCTGAGTTTCTTTTACTCGTTTTGGGTGTCCACTGTTCTGTTTTGAATTACTTATGGTCCGTAGAACGGAGTTGACTACTTGCCGTGTTTCGTACACTACATGTATACATACGTGGGGTCCGTCTTGGCACGTTACCACTTACCTAACTATCTGTCAGGCCCGCAGGCTCTTCGGAGTGCGGTCGTCCCACATCCCGTATCTGGGTACACTCGTAGTGTTCGTCACACGCCTAGGTGAAGTATTCTATTGTCAACTCCTCTTGTATCATTCTATGATACTCACCGTAATTTCGTCTGTTTGGTTTCAAAAATCCAGGTTTAAAAGAACGGTTCGTAGTTTTGAAAGAAAGTTTTGGGTTTTGAAATAACGGTTTGGTGTTAAAAGGAATTCTTCATGGCGTTGCCATGATCGAGGTCTTGACCAAGTTCAGCTTCTGACCGGTTTTACTCTTAATACAATGGTCGGGCCGTTAGGCCTTTCCAAGGCTTCTTTGTTTCAATCTCTCAGGATTAGTGATCCTATAGTTTACTTCAATCCTTACGGTGGTACTTAGCAGGTACTTGTGGTCATTAGAAGTCTTCTAACCGTCTTGTAGTTGTTGCACTTGCCCTGGGCAAGTGCGCGGGTAGGTTGTTTTTTGGTTAACGTATACCGGTCACGACATCGTTTCCATCCATATCTGGTGATCTTATTAGATCTTCCTTTGATCCTTTGATCTTGGTGATCAGTCTCCTGAGTCGTTTCTCAGTGTTCTTGACATGGTTGTTGTCAATCCGGGGGTCTCACACCTTCCCTGTGTTACGAGACTTGACTTATCCCTAGGAACCATGTTGTAGTTCTATAGATGTATGGTTTTTATGAATACTTTCATAGTATCTGCACTATGTTGTTCAGTTATTACAGCCTCTTGCGTGTAGGTTTGGTATTAATCCAACCTTGACTAATTCCTAGTCGGTTTGTATATACCGTTGTTGGTATCGTTAATATAACATTATTTCAGAGGGTTACTCCTATGGTTACAGATTTGTTTTAAAGCTAAGACCAGATAGACACCTAACTTACTGAGTCGACAGTTTGGGGAAGAGTTGTAAATAAGGTTGAAAACAGACATAGAACGAAATAAGAAAATGCATCAGTACAGTTTTCGGTTTTTCCTTCCAGTTAGTATTTGATTCTGTTTTTTTGGTGGACTTAACAATATTGTGTTGGGTTAATGATAGAGCCAGTCAGTACTAGTACATTGCCTAAGTTGTATACCCATTTGAAAGACTGGAAGACATTTTAACAACTAAGAGAAGGAATGAAGAGGAAATAAAAAGATTCTGGTTTTCAGATTTTCCAGTACCTGATTGTTTTGTATAACTTGGTACAGAGAGAACCTAGCAAAGGAAAGAATACATCGTGGGCAGATGCAACTCTATCTTATATAAGCTTGTTACACGATGGCGCTTAAAACGCTCAAAAGCAATAGTTAGGGGGAAAAAGGGACTTAGTTAACGTGTGAGTTGGCAACGTGAATGTCCTAGGGGTAAGATGAACCTAAGGTTAATACTTGGGAAGTTCTAAGGGTAACATATGATTTTGGTATGATAAATAAACCTTGAATGAAAAATAAAAGTGTGTAATGTAAGGTTTCATACTCCATTGTAAACCGAATATTAACTCACACTACGAATAAGGAGTTTTTTAAAGATAACGATACCTTAACTAGTAACAGTTGAAATCCGGGGTTATTGTACCGGGAGTACAGACGTTATTCGGAAATACCGAATCATACTGTCATGTGGATTGACACTTAGCGTTCCATGAATTTCTAGATCGCCCTTCAGACGTGCGCACTCGAGAAGCTTAGTGATCCACACTGCGCATCCTAGGTCCATGGTGTACGGTATGTAAAGGGATTTGATCCGGGTTGTCCTGAGGAATTCCTCGGGCTCGGATTTGTTTGATAAATAACTTGTATGAATGTATGTGTGTGATTTTGTGTATGATGGGTAGCTATGATTACTGCATTATCTATTTATGCACGAACGTCCTACGGGACTAATTCTACGTCGACTATAGATCGACTTATACAAAACTACATATGCGAAATGTGTGATTGTGACCACTGTTGCTTGACCTAATACACTAAGTATTACAAGTATGTAGTTAAAACCTAAGTAAAACACTTAGGGACGGGACACGACATGGTCGGTCTCTAGAGCTTTGACTCGAACGTGAATACTACCTAGAATAATTCTAGGCATGCGTAAGACCCATAGGGCAGCCAACAAATTAAGTGATGCTCTCCATAACTAAAACTGTAACTGACTAACTAACTAACAAAGTTAACAGTGGAGTGTGAATGAAAGTGATGATGTACCTTAATCCAGACAGTCACTGGCTGCTGGTCGCGCGTAGAGATCTCTTGGGTTATCCCGTATCGGGTTCTCCCTAGTTAATCCTGATCGAGCCTAGATAGATCGTCAGGCGGAGTGTGCTACCGTTGGCACCAGGCCCTTGGCCACCTAAATGGACGCCTTTACAAGGCAAAGTGAATAAGTCCCAGAGTCTTCGGATGATCAGGGCTGTAACACCCCAACCGCTAATCCTTCCATTATCCTCTAATCCTTCCCATAGTTGCCTTACTCGCAGCGGAATACTTACCTACTCCCGGCGGGTGATACAATGCCGTTAACCATCCAAGGTTAACAAGGCTACTACTACTTACCGTATCGGTCTGACGATTAGAATGAATACATACATACTACATACTTTACAATACCAAATACTTAGCTTACATTTGATTACCGAGTATACCGAATATATGAATTACATTCCATGTCTACTTCCCAAAAATGATGAGTTTATACAACTACTCCTTCCTAACCAATCAAGAATTCAATATCCCAAAAAAAAGGTGTACCACATGGTACACCGGCTACCCAAAAGCTCTAGCCGTGTACAACTCGGTACACTATTCCAATTCCTACTAACTACTGCAAAAAGAATTACATGCGGCCCTTACTCTACCTTCACGCCTCGCGGGTACCTGTGGAGTAAAAACATTCCCCCTAGGGGTCATCTTACGCTGCATATGATAACCGCATACCCCGCGTACTAGCGAGGGTACACACAACTATTTGGTCGGGTACATGCGGTTCGTTTCATTCATACATACATACATGCTTTATACAATACAATACAATACATTCATTTTACCAAGCATACATACGTACAATGCATACAAGGAATACAATACAAGTCATTCATTCACACTTACCATACTCACAGCATCACGGAGATACAATTCTCCAATACATACAAGGTCTTGTTAGCCTTATTACACACCGGGTTAATCGGGTGTTCAATACTTTTACTCCGGGTCAATGACTTACAATAGTCAAGACCAATACAAATACAATACATACTTTTTACATACTTTACTTCCAGTTAAGTCGGTATGACCTCCGGGCAGGGAATACTACTTCCCACCACCGGGCTTTAGGGTGGCCCACTAATCCAGGATGCTACCCATACAAAGGGAATTGGTCCAAGGAAAAGATCATAGCCAGGATTCGGTTCCAACCTCTTGTGGTTCCTTATCCTCACGCGTGGCCGAAACTATATCGGGCTTCTACTCATTCCATTTTACTCATTACTCATGTTAGGAGTTAGGTTGTTAGGAATTAGTAGAAGTCCATACTTACTTCCATACATACATACATACACAAGTACTCATACTTACACATACACTCCATTTCCATCCATTCATTTCATGAATTATACAAACTATGAGTTCAAGAGCAACAAACAAGAACAATATAGTTCAAACACATATAAGTGCAATATAAATCCGATTCATGCATTTATCTTGTTGGTGATCACATAAACACACAAATCGGGGTAACCAAGTTAGGATACAGGGCATGCGGAAATCATACCGTACACCGTCGAATACGTACTACCGGTTCCTTTGGAGATCAACTATTTGATTCCTATACATACATGAAGTAGTATGATCAATGATCTATTATTGATCTAACTTACCCTTCATTGTTACTTTCAATGTATACTTGCTACTTTATTACTTTCTTACTTGGTTATAAAACCATCTTTTCTTTACTACTTCTTACACTTGTTTCCTTACTCATTTACTTACTTCCCTACCATTATTACTTCATTAATGGTGCACTATATATATATATGCATATATGTGTGTAGGCATATATATATGTACACATGATAACTATAATCATATAATTAAATTTTTTTTTTTTGTCAGGACCGGACTTGCGACCTACCTTGCAAGTCCGGTCCATTCCAGTAGCTCAGGTTACGGAAATTCTTCTGGCCGACCGGACTTGCAAGTCCGGTCGCAAGTCCGGTCCATTCCAGAAGGTTTCGTCGGGGAATTTTTCTGGTCCGACCGGACTTGCATGTCCGGTCGCAAGTCCGGTCGATTCCAGTAGCTTGCATGACGGGAATTTTTCTGGCCGACCGGACTTGCAAGTCCGGTCGCAAGTCCGGTCTATTCCAGTAGGTTTCCCGTCTTTGTAATCTGGGCTCGACCGAACTTGCAAGTCCGGTCGCAAGTCCGGTCCGGCCCAGTATTTGCATTTTAATTTCTGTTTTCAATTGCATTCTTACCCATTGCTTCCCCAATCTTTACCAACACTTCCCCACATGATTTAGCACTAGTTAAGTACTCTAAATCACCTTAATTCATCCCCTAAACTTACTACACAATACTTACACTCACTTACCCAATTTTCCAACATCTCATCTCAACACTTACATTGCTTTTCTTCACACTATTGCTACAGATTTTAGTTTCTTCCATTATGCTACAGATTTTCATCTCAACTCTTGCATTCCAATACTCCTTCAACTAATGCTATACCTAGCATCCAAAATGCATCACCTTACACTCTAGTTTCATTCCCTCAACATACTTCTTTCAAAATCTGTTACAAACTACAAAACTCTCCCTTTAAACTCTCCAAGTATTTCCTCTTCTTAAACAACTTAAGTCCTCTCCTTTCTACACAAATTTTGACATGGTCTCCCCTATAATTCTTACTTTCTCCACACATTATCTCAGCTCACAATTCACATCCTCACAACCTGTTTATACCACACACTATACTCATTATCCACATTTCAATACTACTACAACATCATAAAATCCTGCACACATACACATTTACTACCCAATGTTTCCCAAGTTTTAAACATCATTTAAAACTTCAAAACTGTTACATTCTTTTCTCCAATACATTACTACATTACCACTACTCATTACTCAATCCATTAATCATTTTACTTACTCAAAACTGTTACAATACCACATACACAAACTAGTTCAAGGTAAGCACAATTACCTTGTCTTGCTAGTTTTCTTTTCTTTCTTTTCCTTCCTCTTCTTTTCTTCTCCTTTGTTCTCGGTCCCAATGAGATTCACACACACAAGTGCTACAGCACATAACACATACACAATACCATTTAGCATTCATTTTTACTCTAACCCTAGAATTTAATGTTTTAGGGTTTAGACAAGGGTATTCCTTTCAATGGATGAATGGAGTTCTTGACTAGCAACAGAACAATATTCCTAGCCCAAGGAAGAGCCAAAATCGGCTGAAGCAACAAGGGAGAAAGCATTCAAAAACTGAAAATTCTTAAAATGCTAATGAGAGCTAGAAACGATGGATTTTCGAACTCCTTTTTACCTCAAGATGACAAGGAGGTGAAGGTGCTTCTAATGGTGGACTTGAAGCTTCAAATGGAGAATACCCACCGAAATGAAAGTGGTCGTTTTCGATTTTTGAAAAGATGGAAATGCTCTCCTTGCCAAGGGGATTCTAGTGGTATGATTTTTATAATTTTTGGGCAAGGGATGAAGACACAACAATGGAGAGAAGTTGTGGGTTGTGTGAGTTTTCTAAAACTCCATGGGAGCTCGGTGGAGAAGGGAGAAATTCAGAGAGAAGGAGGGAGTGTTGTACGATGGGAGTGAGGGAGATGGTAGGAGAGAGAGTCTCTTTTCTTTCTTATTTCTTTGTCTTCTTGTGAGTTACAAAATAATAAAGGGAGTGAGTGAGAGGGGAGGCTGGCCGGCCCCATATGCACACACACACACAGAGATTGTAAATTTTTATTTACAAACTGGACACACTAAGTTTCTTTATTTGCACTCTCACCCCACATCTTCTCGGTTTTGACCGTTTTTACTAACCGGAACCCGTTTTCCGGAATTTTCTCGTTTAATTAATTTTATTGGTTCTAAAGCTCCACCAATATTTATTAGTGACCATTTAGTTGACCAAAATTGTTACGAGTCTATTTGACCCGCTTAAAGTCACGTTTTCCCGGTTTCCTCGAAAAACGCGCTTTAAGGTTCGTTATGCTTTTAACCCATTTTAAAGGTCCGTTTTCTTCGGGATTTGTTCCCTCATATTATTTTAGTGTAATTAAGCCTTTAAAATATAATTAGCCTAATTAATCACTGTTTTTAATACGGGGTATTTCAAGGGCAGTGAGCACCTTTGTGTGTACGTGGGACTACTGTCCAAGTGAGTATATTTTGGGTTGTCCTAACTGACGCCCGACTGTGCTAACCAAAACAAACGAAAAGTTTTCAACAATGAAATAAGGTTCTTGGGTATAACCTCATCCTATCACACTTTTAATGTACCTAACGACATCTAACCTTCCCAAGTTGTTTTGTAAATTTAGCTGGGTGCAGTATGAGGGTCTTGGATTCATTATCAATCTAACATCACACTCATAACACCCATGTAGACTAGTTATACAGAACTACAATATTAATGAAATCTGAAACAACATTTTACATATTCTTTCTGGGTTTTGTACCTATTCAGTTCAACCTATGTTTCATTCTTTCCACAGTACCTACTCATCTATCTGAAGGTGTTAACAATCACTTAAACTCACGACTAACCCAGTACAACACTCAAATAGCTTCTGTGATCAGTTACACAGAAACACTTACAAAAAGGTAATCAAAACCAAACCGGACTGATGCATTATCTTTCCTTCTGTTTTCCTCTCTTTATTATGGCTTCTAATTTACCCAATGCGCTCATAACTTACTAAGGTACATTAGAGGTGTTTTAGATTCGTTGGCAACCCAATACACCCCTTCCAGCCATTCTGTACAGAGTTACACCGAAAACAGATTTTCAGAATTATAAAACAACAACATTCAATCCTGTTATCTTTTCCTTTATTCCCTTCTGTTATTCATCTAACTATCTCTCAATCTTACCCCACTAGCCATAAGTGTTAACAATGTTTTAGACTCAAACTAAACCAATGAGACACCCAAATAGCTGTTGTGATGAGTTACACACATATGAGATCTACCTAGACGCTCACTTGTCGTTAGAGTACTCTGGTTTTAGGATGATGTATAGGTTAGTATCTCGTTATCACTGCGGTTATATTTGTAATACCAGTGTTACTTCTTAGTTTATTTATTTATGTTCCTTACTCGTATGGGCGAGTAATGGCATGTGACACCCAAGTGAGTTTTATTAATGTGAGATTTCCGTTGTGAGACGCTATTAATTAAATGCTACGTGAGTGATTAATACGTGACTATGAGTTGGGTGTTACAGTCAAGGATTAAAATCCGTAGACTCTCTTGTCTCGGCTTGTTACTCCATCTTATTTGCTTCATTGCGCGATTGTGCTTCTCTTTTGCTGGCTACCCATGGTTCTCTCGACTGCGAAGCATGTCGCCCCATGGTGCCCATAAATTCCATTATCCTTGTGTTTAGGATCTTCACTTCTCCGCCATTAAGTGCGGTCATCGTCATCCAACGGGAACCGTCTTCGGGACTTCCAGTTCTTGGACTCTACCATATGACAGGTTCTTTTTCTAATAAGGTTCGTTTTGCAACTGCCAGATCGGGTGTTACCCGAGTGTGAGAGGTCTTTCCATCACTCTGGCGTTATTCTTCCAACTTAATACCGTGGGTTGCGGAGGGCGGGGTATGGTTGTTGTAGGTTTCCGGTTCACGCGGAAGTTCCTAACTAGCGTACCTCACACGCTAACACTCAACCCTTAGCCCTAAGTCTCTAATTCCTAACTCGGTATTTTCCTAAACTCGGTATTTCATCCATCAGAGCGAAGTATCGCCCTGATACCACTTTTTGTAGCACCCCTACCGCTAATACCGTCATTACCGTACCATACTTACCTTCGCAGCGGATATTACTTACTCAACGGCGGGTGTACAATGCCGTTAGTCACCCACGTGACTAACAAGGCGAGTTACAATTCTACATACTATCGGTTTGATGAATATGAACATACCGAGTACTCTACACAATACAATACTTCCCATTGCTTACTTACCCATAATTCAATTACAACGTCAACATTACTATACCGAGTATACTACAATCCTTAAATTACCGATACAGCTTGGACTTCCAATTTCCCGATACATTACGAGTACAATCCCTTTTTTACAACTACCCATGCTTACGTAGCAGTCCCCGTCCTACTCTCTCGAACGGTGGTCAGCTTCGAGTACCTGCACACTAAAACGGCCCCTAGGGGGTCAGCTTACGCAGCATATGAAATTCGCATATACCGCGTGCTAACCGCGGTACACCGACTACTTTAGGTCGGATATACATGGAGTTCATTTTACATGCATGCATATATACATACTATTACTACACAATACATTAATCAATACTTACATACACATACAATTTTCAATACTTGCCAAGGAAGACATTCTATAGTCAACCGTTCGTACTAATTATTTATTCAATACTCTTTCATTACATTACTCATTACTCTGTTTGTACTATATTCGATATTCGCTACTCTACTCATACTCACTCCTTACTCTTGCATACTCATCACTCCATGTTCAGTACCTTACTCGTACACAATCCATACTCTGTACTCGTTACTATACTTGTGTATACTTGCTACTCAATACTCCATACTTACTCACACATACTCACTACTCAGTACTTACTCATACTTACTCAATACTCGGTACTCATTACATACTCATACTCACTTCTTACTCAGTACTCATTACTTACTCATACATACGCAATACTCATTACTCATTACTTTGGTCTCTGGGCGGAGTCATACACAAGACTCGCCACCGGACCTACAATACGAGGGCTATACGCTTAGCTCCTCAAATACTCTTATGTCCGTTTTTACCGGACTACTCAAATTCCCAACACTCTTCTCTCAGAGTACATTACAATCTCATGGATTAGCCTAGGAGTGTCTCTCTCGATAACCTCCACTAGCTTAGGGAATTACCACCGACTAGTATCCTCAGATTTAGGGGTTTCCCCAACGTATCGAATACTCTCATGTTCGGGACATACTTACATCAGTCGGGTCCTCTCATTATGGGTCGACTAGTTGCTAAGGGGTTTGGAGATCCCTCATCATTCTTTACTACTCTCATGGTTCATGTTTTGCACCAAGATTAATTCCACTATTAGAGGTTACTTATATACTTCCACTACGCTTTGTTTGTGGATTATTCAATTCGGTTCTCCTACCGTCATCGGAAGGTTACTACTCCCGTACACTCTCTCACATTCTAGTAAGTTTCATTGGGTTGCGTTATCGTTTATTGATTCGTTAGTTTAGTGCGTTGCTACGGTTCCATTAGTTCACAACATGACTCTTACTACGAGTCACTACACAACAAGACTCATCTATGAGTCGTACTACGCACTACATGAAGCCGCACAATCAATCAAGAAGGGTTAGCTCACACAACATACCCAAGACATACAATGAAAGGCAATAAACCGTTTTCATGGTTTAGTCTTGATTAGCCGGCATACAGCACACAAATCAACGTAACTCGGTTAGCATACGGGGCATGAGAAAATCATACCTTTCACCGGAGTTAGCTCTACCATGTGTTCCCTCGTTCCTTGGTTCACACTTGTTCCACTGATAATGTTCCAACGATATTATTAATACTATACTCTTACGATACACAAATAATTACTATTCCCGTACTTACCCCGTTATCCGGTATACTTAATGTTCTCATACTCCCAACCTACTTAATTACTTTTCATACTTGTTTACCTACATACATACACACATATGATTACTATGTTACTACTGTTTTTTTTTATAAGTTAGGGCCGTCCGACCCACCGTCCGACCCAACCTATGGGTCGGACCATTCCAGTAAGTTTTCCCGTCTTCTGAAATTGTCCGTCCGACCCAGAACTGTTCCGTCCGACCCATACACCTCTGGGTCAGACCGTTCCAGTAGGTTTTGGTTCCGTGGTCTGTGCCTGTCCGACCCACCGTCCGACCCAACCTCTGGGTCGGACCGGTCCAGAACATGCCTACAGGTTTTGTTTTCCACTTCTTTCTTTACCCATTTCTTCCCCAATCTTCCTATATGTAACCCCACATGATTTAGCACTAATTAAGCCCTCTAAATCACCTTAATTCATCCACCAAATCCATTACTAAATTCATCAAACAACTTACACAATTTTATTACTTCTTCTACAACACATGTAACAGTTTTTGTTACACCTATGCTACAGATTTTACAATTCAATTCTCCCATCCAATACTTCCTCAACCAATGTCATTCTTAGCATTCTAAATACCTCTCCTTACCATGCCAATTCATTTCCAAGCCATTGCACTTCCTACACCCAAGTTCCAACACTCATTTTACAAATCCTGCACACCAATTTCTTCCTAGTTCCACAATGCATTTTGGTACCTCTCTTGCTGCAGATTTTACATCCTAATACTCTTATACCACAACTACCATTCCATGGTCATTAAACACCTTTATTAAATCCAATACACACCTTGTTCTCCCATTCGCCAAGTCATTCTTAATACACAATTCCTACTAAAATTTCGCCATAGTTCACCTACTTTCCTTACATCCTCAAATACACATTCTCTCATCAAATTCAACCTAAAGCTAGCCACACCCAACAAGGGTCCTACCAGCACACGAGTTCATACAAAATCTTAATACACCAACACTTCTTCAATCACAATACTAATACACCATTACTTCCTGCAATAGCATACTATTACACATACACCATTCATTTGGCTCTAAGGCCTACAAATCACATTTTTGCTCACAAATACTCAAATCTCCACAACTACAGTACTAGTACAATAGTTTAGGTTCTTTTATGTGTTTACCCATCCCCATTACACTAATGCATTAATTAAGCATTAAGAAGGAGCTCTACCTTGAGCTTTTGATTCCTTCATTTCTTTTCCATTTCTCCTCCTCCTCTCTTTCTTGTCCAAATCGGTTTTGTGGGGAATGGAGTTGCCAAACTCCATTCCCATCACCCAAGCACACAAAGACAAGTATAATTAACACACTAACCTTAGATTGATGCTAGTTCATTGAAGTGTTTAAAATATAAATTCTAGGGTTTACCTTTGGAGTGCTTTAGGAGGGGTTTTAGCCCTTGGTTCAAGAAGGTGTTCTCACCACCATTGGAGGGTTTGAAGCAAAGCTCCAAATTAAGAGGAAAAACAAGGTAAGAGAGAGACAAAAATCGGCCACCAAGGAGATGGAGAAAAGTGAGGTCTTTCATGGCGATTTTTACCTTGTTTGAAAGAGGAGACTCCAAGCTTCACAATGGTGTGCTTTTCTCTTCAAATGGGGAAAACCCATGGAGATGAAACTCATCCTTTTCGAATTTTGAAAAGAGGGAATGATAGAGGAGGATGAGGGGATTACAAATATGTTATTTTTGAGTTTGGAGCATGAATGGAGCTTGTACAAGGAGAGGAAGTAGAGGCAGCCATGGAGGGGCTCCATTTTGCCCAGCACAGAGAGAGAGAGGGAAGAAAATTGGTGGAGAGAGGTGAGGAAGAAGAAGAAGAAAAGTGAGAGGAGAGAGAGGAGGGAAATGTTTTATGCTTTTGCTTTTTACTTTCATCTCTCTTCCTTTTCTTTCTTTCTTTCTTTATTACTAGCTTAGAGTGTGTGTGAGTGGGTTGGCTCCCTTAATAAAAACCGGCCCCACTATATTAGTAAGCTGGAGCATTTTTCGTCTTTTACAGAAAACGCTTGTTATTTTACCCGGTTTGGATACTATTCACTAACGGGCCCGTTTTCCGGAATTTTCTCGTTTCTTTATTTTTATGGTTATTAAGCTTCCGTTAATGCTTAGTAATAGTTATTTAATGATTTATAATTTTTACGGGTTCGTTTGACCACTTAAAATACGTTTTGGGTTTTTCCTCGAACGCAGTGCGCTAACGCTCTATTAGCGTTTTAATACCTTATTTGGATCCATTTTTTTCGAGAATCATTCCCATATACTAATTAGGCATGAATAAGCCTTAGGAATACTTACGATACTAACCGAGGTCTCGTACGTCTTATGGTTATTTAACGCTCATTTTAGCGTTTTCCGCTTTCTAAGCGTTTTTCTCATTTCTTTGGGATTTATTTTCTTTACCAAAATTACTCAGGCACTATTAGGCCCTTAAATACCATATTAAAATAATCTAATCACCATATTTAAGTTTGGGGTATTTCACCATAACCAACAAAACCAATTCACTGTATGCCATGCATACGAAACAATTCACTGTATGCCATGCATACTAAACAAACAAACCTCGTATGCCCGCACACCACCAATTCCTTGTATGCAATGCATACTAAGCACACAAAACTTAGTGCACACACGTGCACAGCCAAGAGGCTCTACCCCCCTTAAAAAGGGTTACGCCCCCGTACCCCACAAGTATACAACAGCCGCTCAACAAGGAGCGCTGGATACTTGGCTCTCAAAGAGTTCTCCAACTCGTGGATTATCCTCATATCAGAGAGACGAGTATGACTCTAGCCTTCTGGGCTCCTCAATACATAAAGGGGAGGCACTGATCTATTTGTGCTCTCTCCCAAGTTCATTCTAATGGGCCCACTCGCTCCGTATGAGGTGCAGACCCATGAACATAGGCTCAATTTGCCTTTTTTTTCTATTGCTGTGTATCCTCTCGTTTGGATCACTAGCATACTTGCGTGTGTCTTCTCTCACTGATATTCAGCTTGAGGTGTAATATGACATCGGCTATTGTTAGTACTTAGTGCTCTTTGCACTTGTCTTTATAATATTCAGACGAACCAGCCTAAATGTCCACGGAGATAAAGCTTGTCATCCGTGTCTCCTGGTGGTTTGTTCCGGAGTAACACACTGTTGTAGTTCTTTTTTTTTACACACTCGTGTTGATATCCATTGCATCTTTCCGTATTTGCAGAGGGTTATTTTCTGAGTGGTTAAATTGGGTAAAAGAAAAGAAAAGAAATTAAAAACTCAAATTATAAACGTCGGGCTGCAAACAAATCCCGGTCGTAGTTAGTAAGACAAGTGTCGTATCCACAGGGAGATTGTTCAATTTATCCTAGTCTTGGTAGTTACATAAAAACTGTAAAAAGGGGTTTAGCGCCGGAGGCAAGCTTGATTTGTTGTTTGATCAGTGCAAATATAATAAAAACAGTAAAAAGGGAATTAATTGATGTGAATGGAAAAATGTATCCTAGGATAGCGGGGGAATTTCCTAAATTACTTAAACAGATTTATAACCCTGTCTCAATTATTTATTGCCTATTAGAGTTAATAATTGTCAGTTACGAACTCTTAATAAAAGCCTTAGTATTTTCCAACTCAATCCGGAGTGTAAATACTAAGATTAATTCCTTGGTGGTACTTAGACTATCTCAAAATCATGTGTTGATAGTTACCAAATAAATGCAGTCGTTTGTCGCGTAAAGCATTTAGCAATATTAGTTGAAAGGAATTAAAACAAGTTAACAAGTGAGACAGGTGATAAATATTGTTTACGTAATATTAGAAATCAAACCCCCATCATAGGATACAAAAGAAAATTACTCAGACATTAACGGAGTAGTTAAGAAGATAGCACAGACAGATTTTGACATTAATTCAGAGGAAGAACTGGTCTGCTCTTGCTCGTACTGCTGCTCTTCTATTTCTTTTGTTACTGCGTGAGTATGGACTGTTGTGGTGCTACGGAGGAAATTAAATGGAAGGGAATGGATGAGTGTGGGGGGCGAATTCTTCAGACTCCCGTCGTGCGTGGTGTATTTTGGTGTTGAAGGGGCGAGTTTATATAGAGGCAGAGGAGAAGAAGGTCCGTACGATTTTGATTGCCGTTGATTGCTCTCATTGATTGCAGGGGACAGAAATGAAAACGTGAGAGAATTATGGTAGCGCGCTGCGGGAGTAGATGGATAACGGAATCAAGTTGCAGACGACGGCGAAGACGGGCGAAGAAGAAAAACTGCGCGCGACTCATTCTCAGTCACGACCGCCTCCTGTCCGCGTCCAATATAGGCGGTTGCCTATGGTGTCCGCCTCACGTCCGCTTGGTTTTTAGGCGGTCTCCTCTCTGTTGTCGTCATGTCTCTCGTCTGCCTTGACTACCGCCCACAATATAGGCGGTTGTATGTTGTTTGTCCGCCAGTCTTGTCCGCCTGAAACACATGCGGACGCCATGAGTGTTGTCCGCCTTATACAAGGCGGTTGCCTATGCGGTCTCAAGCAAGTATTGACCATTCTCCTTCCTACTTTGACCGGCTCTAGATTCTTCGTTTGGACTCCGTTTCGAGCCGTCTGCGGCTATGCGTTGGTCTCTCGTGTACTTTCTTCCTAGCTTGGCTTTTCCTCATGTTTAAACCAATAAATTTGTGAGATAATCAATAAAACATAAACTAGAGGAAAAACATACGATAAGTGAGAAATGAGCAGAAAAGTGCTGATATGATATATGAAATACACCTATAAAAACATGCTCATTTAGACACTTATCACACCCCCACACTTACCTTTGCTTGTCCTCAAGCAAAACCATGTACCCAAACAAGTAGGGAATGCTCAATATAACAAATACTATTACGAAAGGGTAGGATAAAAAAGTCAATAGTACATGATCTTAAACTTTTTAGAGGAGTGTGATCCATCACCTACTGGTGGCATAGGTGTACTCAGGGCAAAAAATAAAAGTTAGAGTTTCGGGTATGATCCGGAGTACTTCAATGCTTCTTAGTTAAGGTGACTTTGAGAACTTTTACCATGGCCAACTTCTCTCAAGAATGGGCATTGAGGAGGAAAACAAAAGGAAAATAGAATTATGCATTTGTTTCACTTTTGCATAAGAGATGAGAAGATAATATGTAGGCATTAAGCCTTCGTTTTTAAGAACACTCAACTCTCTTTGTTGGTTACCAATGGTGTCTCGTAAGTCCCTTATTTATTATTATTTTTTTCTTTTTTGACAGAGAAGCACCCCTTAGCAATCCCTAAGAAAGAAGACAGAAAGAACCCCTGAATAATAAAAATCCATTCATTTCAGATCATTTGGTCACACCGCATAAAAATGCTCCTCAAAAGTAATCAAAATTTTAAAATTTTTGTACATTTTATCCTACAATTCATAACAATATTTATTCTTAAAGAGAACAACCCACATATAAAGGGTCCACGATATTGAATTGAACAAACGCAAGATAAGCAGAGAGATTAAGCATTTTAGCATAAAATGTCACCGAAAAGGGAACTCCCCCACACTTAAATTGAACAATGTCCTCATTGTTCAGCAGAAAAACAAGGGAATGTTTCAGAAGGCCTTTTCAGTAAGTAGATGAAATAGAGAGAACACGAAGCTCACGAATATCATTTAAGCACATAAACTCTCCTCTGCATGATTTATTTAAATAAAAGCATAACGAAAGAAACTGGTACTCCCCTGAGATTATTTTTGCTTGCGTTATAAGAGTTCCCCCACACTTGAGCTTCAGCCTCAAGTAGCGTAGCTTGGTTGCGGTGTAGACATGAAATTGCACCTGCATAATACACTAGAAGCAACCATACTATAAACGGGGTTAAGAGTTAGCAAAAAATAAAATTTAAAGGGAACCTGAAAATTAAACAGCATAAAAAGCATATAAAAGATAAGTTCGTCCGGGTTGCCTCCCGGAAAGCTGCCCTTCTTTAACGTCTTTGGCTAGACGCTTTGTCGTTAGATCGATCCTGGGGGGTGGTTATGAGGAGGAGATCCAAAGCATGACTCGATGGTATTTTTGAGTGTCCACGGGATGCATGTTTTCTTTTTTATCCCGCTCTTCATCCGGGATTGGTGGTGGTATCTCTGTAATAGACATGCCGTCTGGAAGGGTGATAAACAGAAGTGGGGATGATGATGATGAGTATCCCTTACGAACGAGATCTTTGGATTTGCTATCTGGAGATCTTCCTGATGCAAACTCCAGCTTTTCGTTATAAGCCTGAAGGGTGATTTTCCCCTGGGCTACCCAAATGTGCACATCGCTGTGGCAAGGAATGGTCGTCCAAGGATGAGAGGTGTAGTGGAGTTCTCTTCGATGTCTAGAATGACAAAATCGCATGGGAAGTATAAGTGTTCCACTTTAATGATAATATCCTCCACCACTCCGCTTGGGTAAGCTACTGAACCATCCGCCAGTTGAAGGGTCATTAGTCTTTTTCATCTCTCCAATTCCCAGCTTTTTGAAAGTGGAGAGGGGCATCAAATTAATGGAGGCACCCAGATCGCATAGGGAGTATGGAAATGAGGTGCTACCAATTGTGACTGGAATGGTGAAGCTGCCCGATCAATGCATTTCGAAGGTAGCGTGTTTGTTGCAGATAGTTGAGCAAGCTACATTGAGAGGTACCGTACCGACTTCGGCCAATTTAGTTTTTGTTGGATATGAGGTGTTTGAGGAATTTGGCATAGTTTGGCATTTTGGCAATGAGGTCTACAAACTGTATGTTGACGTTTAGTTGCTTCAGCATTGCTAGAAACTTACCATATTCATTATCCAATTTCTGCTTCTGGAGTCGGTGGGAAATGGTATAGGCGGTTCTTGTGGAGAAGGTTTTGAAGCTGATGGAATAGTGAGGATGTAGGAGATGTCTTTTCTACAGGGGCCTCAGCTTTTTCTTCACTATCCTCTTTGGATTCTCTGATCTTTGCGGGATGTGTGAATCTCGTCGGTTTTCTTACCGCTTCTCAAGGTTATCGCCTTACCTCTTCTCCTTCTTCTTCAAAGTCAAGCTTTTCATTTTCATAACCGGCCACCAAGTGCTCAAGGTAGGTATTCTCAGATTGAATGCGATTATTATAGACTTTGGCGGTGCTTTCAAGTTCAGCTACATTCCTTTTGGAAGTTTCGATTGCTACAACCCACTCTTGGAGGGAAGGGTGTAGTTCTGGAATCGTAACTGTTTTAGCCACCTCCTCTTTTCTTCATCGTGCTCTTCACATAGATGCACTTGGTTGCTCTCTTGGATTGGTTCATTTTGGCTGGGGAGAGCCCCTGGCGGTCTTCGAGCAAGTTGTTCTGCAAGTTGATTGAATTTACCTTCGATTTTCTGGTTGAAGGCTTCTTGTGCAGAAAGGGTTCTGAGTTATGAACATGAAACCCTTCATCATCTCTTTGAGTTATGCGTTTGGATCAACAGAGGATGAAGATGGTTGTTGTTGTGTGCTGTTGTTGGAAACCTGGAGGGGCACCTAGTGGCTCTATAACCGAATTTGAATTTGGTTGGGGTCGGTTTCCCTGATAGGTATTGGAATTGTTGTTCTGCCCTCCTTGGTTCTGATCATTTTTTTCCATGAGAAATTCGGGTGATTTCTCCATGGATAGTTGTTGTTGATGTTATTGTTGTAGGAATTACCGGGGCAGTTTCCTATGAATTGTACTTCCTCGTACTGGCCTTTGCCTTTGCATTGATGAGTTTCATGAGGACCGGCGCATATGACACATCCTTCTGTAGGTGGAGCTGGTGGTGAACTTGTAGGTGGAGAAGCTATTGTTTTTTACAATTTCGTTTTGTGATGTTATTAGCTTTTCCACCATCTTGCAAGGGACGAGATGGGCTGATAAATGATCCGTAGGCTCAACGTGGAGTAGGCCTGCTGCTCGTGGCGGTTCTTCCTTTGGCTCTCGTCCACTGTCTTGTATTGCTCGTCATGGTTTCGAGAGGTCCATTCCTTCTTTAGGAGATTTCATCATGAAACTTCCTCCTGCAGAGGAATTGACGAGTAGTCGGTTTCCATCATCTAGACATTGAAAAATGACAGGCAGAGGGATTGATCGTCAAGACCATGGTGGGGAAACACTTAATGAGCCGATCCTTGAATCGTCAATGCGTCGTACAACGTTTCTCCTGGCCCTGACAGAAGAGTGTTGATTTCACCGATCAACTGCCTCGTTCTACTGGTTGGGTAGTATTTGGTAAGGAATTTTTGGGCCATTTGCAGCCATGTGGTGATTGATCGGGAGGGAAGGCTTTGATACCACCTGTTTGCTGAATCCGATAATGAGTGAGGAAATAGTTGTAGACGGATTCTTTCTTTGACGTTGCCGGTTTGACCAAAGGAATTGCAGAAGTCTAGGAAGAGACTCAGATGATTGGGGCTTCATCTGGGTTCGCTCCACTAAACTTGCCTAGATCCCGGACGGCGGTGATGTAGTGGGTTTTGAAACCCATTGTCCGGCTTCTTGCGGTGTTAGTTCGGGGAGAACTATAGCTGATGCTCTTCCTTCGGTGTTCGGTTGGTGGTAGTCAGAGAGAGCACGGTGTTCTGGTTGATTTGCATGGTCAATTTCATTTATAACTTCGTTATTGGCCATGGCTTGGTTTCTCAGGTTTCTTTGTGCTTGTAATAAAGTGCGCTCGGGTTCGGGGCTCGGACTGATTGGTGGAGAGCCTCGAGTACGAGTGTTTGGCATGCACAGAAGATAACTTGTGGTTTGTGAGAAACTGCAAAATTAGTTAGTAAATAAAATAAGAAAGGCAGAGATATTGGTTAGGCTGATAAACGTTAGTTAAACAACACTGATATATTTTTTTTGTATTTTTTTTTACAAGGGTAAAATGACAGAATATAAAATGACAAGGGAAAGAAATGACAGATAATTAAAGTTAGGAGTTAGTATACTGGAAATTATAAGTTAGTAGTTAGTATACAGAAATTTGAAGTACAATGGAAATGAAATGTTAAGGACAATGGAAATGAAATGTAAGGACAATGGAAATGAAATGTTAAGGACAATGAAAATTAAATGTTAAGGACAATGGAAAGAGATGACAGGAAATTTTAAGTTAGTAGTTAGGGACAATGGAAAGAATGACAATGGAAAGAAATGACAGAAATAATAACAATAATATTAAGATGTCCGAAGTTAGATGTCCAAGTCAGATGTCCAATTCAGATGTCCGAGATTAACAATTTAATAGTATTAACAGATTAATATAATATAGCGAGTGAACTACCGGAAACTAGGGAAATTGATGGAATCAATCTCCCCGGCAACGGCGCCAATTTGCAGAGGGTTATTTTCTGAGTGGTTAATTGGTGTAAAAGAAAGAAAAGAAATTAAAAACTCAAATTATAAACGTCGGGCTGCAAACAAATCCCGGTCGTAGTTAGTAAAACAAGTGTCGTATCCACAGGGAGATTGTTCAATTTATCCTAGTCTTGGTAGTTACTTAAAAACTGTAAAAAGGGGTTTAGCCGGAGGCAAGCTTGATTTTGTTTTGATCAGTGCAAATATAATAAAAACAGTAAAAAGGGAATTAATTGATGTGAATGGAAAAATGTATCCTAGGATAGCGGGGGAATTTCCTAAATTACTTAAACAGATTTATAACCCTGTCTCAATTATTTATTGCCTATTAGAGTTAATAATTGTCAGTTACGAACTCTTATAAAAGCCTTAGTATTTTCCTGCTCAATCCGGAGTGTAAATACTAAGATTAATTCCTTGGTGGTACTTAGACTATCTCAAAATCATGTGTTGATAGTTACCAAATAAATGCAGTCGTTTGTCGCGCAAAGCATTTAGCAATATTAGTTGAAAGGAATTAAAACAAGTTAACAAGTGAGACAGGTGATAAATTGTTTACGTAATATTAGAAATCAAACCCCCATCCTAGGATACAAAAGAAATTACTCAGACATTAACGGAGATAAGAAGATAGCACAGACAGATTTTGACATTAATTCAGAGGAAGAACTGGTCTGCTCTTGCTCGTACTGCTGCTCTTCTATTTCTTTTGTTACTGCGTGAGTATGGACTGTTGTGGTGCTACGGGAGGAAATTAAATGGAAGGGAATGGATGAGTGTGTGGGCGAATTCTTCAGACTCCCGTCGTGCGTGGTGTATTTTTGGTGTTGAAGGGGCGAGTTTATATAGAGGCAGAGGAGAAGAAGGTCCGTACGATTTTGATTGCCGGTTGATTGCTCTCATTGATTGCAGGGGACAGAAATGAAACGCGTGAGAGAATTATGGTAGGCGCTGCGGGAGTAGATGGATAACGGAATCAAGTTGCAGACGACGGCGAAGACGGGCGAAGAAGAAAACTGGCGCGCGACTCATTCTCAGTCACGACCGCCTCCTGTCCGCGTCCAATATAGGCGGTTGCCTATGGTGTCCGCCTCACATCCGCTTGGTTTTTAGGCGGTCTCCTCTCTGTTGTCGTCATGTCTCTCGTCCGCCTTGACTACCGCCCACAATATAGGCGGTTGTATGTTGTTTGTCCGCCAGTCTTGTCCGCCTGAAACACATGCGGACGCCATGAGTGTTGTCCGCCTTATAACAAGGCGGTTGCCTATGCGGTCTCAAGCAAGTATTGACCCATTCTCCTTCCTACTTTGACCGGCTCTAGATTCTTCGTTTGGACTCCGTTTCGAGCCGTCTGCGGCTATGCGTTGGTCTCTTCGTGTACTTTCTTCCTAGCTTGGCTTTTCCTCATGTTTAAACCAATAAATTTGTGAGATAATCAATAAAACATAAACTAGAGGAAAAACATACGATAAGTGAGAAATGAGCAGAAAAGTGCTGATATGATATATGAAATACACCTATAAACATGCTCATTTAGACACTTATCAGCATTCCCACTAGATTAATAACAGTACGAGTGCAATACCAAAACACTCAGTCTTACAGAGTGCAGAGGCGTAAACTCTCAGCAGCTAATATCTCATGAGTCCAACAGGTAAGATGATTGAATTATCCTATGAGTGGTATATTCCAAATCCATTGTTTCTTGCTTAAGGTATCTGCTACTATATAGCTTTGTCTTTTATCCTTGCGTAGTCACGCGTTTATGTCCACATCATTTGGTAGATTTCCTCTAGATTGCAAGAACTTACTCGATCCTTATGAGGATTCTACATGTTATTCGTCCATAATGGGTTTTCCTGTTTCTTTCCTTAATGTTCATGTCCTTGAAAGGTTTCCTTGACTTCACTGTATACTGTCTACTGCTCTCTTTGTGTTGAAGGTTCTTGATTTCTTTAGCTCGTTGGTTTAACTGCGGCTCTTCTCGTCCATCTTCGAGGTAATCTGTCTTACTATCCGTAGTATGGAGTTGACTACTTCTCGTGTTCCTAACACTACTTGTCTACTTGCATGGGGTACCGTACTGATACATTACTACTTACCCAACTAACTCATCACTAGTAGAAAAAAGGCCTATTTCGGCGGTTCCAATGGGCCTATTTTGGCGGTTGTGAACCGCCAAAATGAGCACCGCCGAAATAGGTGTACCTATCTCGGCGGTTCTTAGAGCACAACCGCCGATATAGACCCATGGGATTGACCGATGCTGAGTTTGACCATGAGTCTATCTCGGCGGTTCTTAGAGCACAACCGCCGAGATAGACCTATGGGATTGACCGATGCTGAGTTTGACCATGAGTCTATCTCGGCGGTTGTTCTCTAAGAACCGCCGAGATAGACTCATGGTCAAACTCATCATCGGTCAATCCCATGGGTCTATCTCGGCGGTTGTGCTCTAAGAACCGCCGAGATAGGGGTATTTTTTTTTGTTTTTTTTCCATCCTAGCTTATATATATATATATATATATTCACCGCATTTGTTTCAATGAGACCTGTAATAAAGCTTCATCCATACAGGGAGCTCTAGCACACATTTAAAAAGTTATAAAAGCTCCCAATTAATACCAACGACGCACCACAATTTGAGAGTTAACAAAACCAATGCAATTACACTTATTTACACACTTTCATTACAAATAAAAAACAACATTACAATTCAAATCTACCATTACACCATCCACAAGTGTACAGAGTTACAATTACATACTCCAAAAAGTTCACAAAACATCTTCATGATCATCAATTCATTAAACTTGTGCAGACGAACTCCGACCATTCCTCAAGCATCTCAACAATTTGAGCATCATCATACTGACCACCTTTGAACACTTCTTCGTAAGCCTTGAAAAAAAAATGAACATTAATCTAAAACGTACAAGTCTAACAACATGTAAAGAGCATAACTGAAACTTTCAAAGAATGTTACCTTGTCTAACGAGTGCTCTGGTAAAAGTTTCGACGCTCCTACTATGTCACTCATGAATCTCATGACATAGTATCCACATTCTGAACCCCCAGGCTGCCACCGGACACTATACAAACGCACATATTGACAGTTATAAACAAGTTTAAACATTATAACACAAATTTATCAATTAATAGAGTACCTTGACTAGGTTCCAAGGGATGTCACGCTTCATTTTTTTATTCTGGAGAGATAATGCAGCTCTCATGGAACTATATACATCAGCAATATATATAGTTTTAAGCATCAGTAGCAAGTTATGAAACAGTTAATGTTAAGTAATAATAATTGTTGTTTACGATAACAAACTAATTACCCCCAGTATTGCGGTGGAGATCTTCGGTCTCTTGGCAGCCTTACCAGTGAGTCAAATTGAAAGATTCGTGGGTGCTTCAACATCACCAGCACAATCAATGACCAATGTCGACTGTCCAAAAATTACACAATGTGTTGTAATCATTAAGCAACTAACACAAACTATATGTTTTAGATAATACTAAGAGAATAGTCAAATATCATACCCTGAATGATATGGCAGCATAGTAATAAATGACTTGTTAGAACATTCAAAGAGGGCATTCGTCATATACTGCATAAGGCCTTCCATATCACTTGTCATCTGGACTTCACTGCACATAACAGGACACAAGAATCCGAATCTGTGATCTTCATAGACATTGATCGCCTTATCCTGCACCCACCTATGAGGCAATATCATTAGTCGATCATTAACTTTTTATTCAAACATCTAATTCATCACCAATCAATGAATTCAAAATACAAAAGGTAGAAGTCACTCACATGGCGGCTGACTTGATAATCGACAATTCAACCAATCCCTCCTGAAGCACTCCTCGAAGTCGGACATATACATCCCAAATCGATGTATATCTTCTCCTTGAACTATAAAGTGAAATATCCGCTCGGGATCTTCCACAGTGAGGGAATCACAATCAGGTGGTAGCAGCAACAAGGATGAATGCAGAATCTGCATATTAGTCGGCAGGCCGGCCAATATTCTTTTCTCCACCAAAGCAGGTCTAAGCACGAAATTTGTGGATGCCTTTGATTGCACAGGCGCAGCAATTCTTTTTCCTTTGCCCTTATCAGTCTTCGGTCGGCTAATATCCTATGATATTAGTCAAATTAAGTATATGGATGCAAGGTGGTACACCAATAGTTTTATAGCAACGGTTAAGAGTAAATACCTGCCCAGGGAGTCTGACCAATCGTATAGGCCACTGCACTGTCGCAGTTTGTGGGGAACGCAAGGTAGGTCTTTGAGGGATCGGCACCGGTAAACCGACGTCAGCATGCTCTGCAACAAATTCGTCCAGAAGCACTCGTGCATGGTAATGTCGGAGTGGTTCACCGTGCAGAATATCACTTGGAAGAGAGGGGAAAAGTTTTCCCCATGCCACCATGACCTCTTCTACTCCAATTTGTAAAAACAGATGGCACTCAGTGGGTGCCTAAGTGTTATGTGGAACTTGTTTAGATAAAAATTGAGAATTCCTCTATGATGATATTAGTGATCAAGTGAAAAATCTTAATCGTCATGTACTCAATTAAATGTTAGTCTAACCTTTAGAGATGCATAGGGAAACGGATCAGCCGAGTGGACACTACTTCTCACTACCGGTGCACTCTGCTGCTGAATGGGTGACTCAACTGGTGGTCGAGAAACCTCTTGGCTGTCATGCTGCTGTGGCTGAAGCCATGACATAGCGTGAGCGATCCTCTCGTCGACGCTCTGAGTAATCCTCTGCTCCATCTCAGCCAACGCTCTTAGGTGCTCCTCATAGCTAATCGTCTTCCCTGTGCACTTCTGGACCCGGGTACGCCAAATGCCTGGCGGATACCAACGTGCCCACCAAACCCAATGGCACGACCTGGATGATCCTTCTTACCAAGAGCGCGTGTAAGAGGATCATCATTCCTCTGTGAGGTCCAGGTGCCCTGGGTGAGCTGAGAGCTTAATTCACCCTAATACAACACACAAATACAGTTATTAGTTTAACATAAGTTCATATACAAATGAAATGAACAGTCTAATTAAGTATATCACTTACCATTTGAGCAATAACTGCTCTCGTGGCTTCATCGTATTGAGGATTTTCGGGAGTAGAGTTCTTCGGAATGTGGCTTAACTCCCACACTTTCATTCTTCTGCCACTGGCATCCAATGAGCCATCCGTGGGCAGATATCCCTTTTGCTCCCATTCTGGTACCCTTTGAGCAATACTTTTTCCACCTAAGTGGTGAGGGTACAGATTCTTCTTAGCATTTGCTTGTTGTTGCGCACGGAGAGCCTGCATAAATTAATGGGATCATGTTTAGTGAAATTGAACACAAAAAACATATGAAATTAAGATTAATTTATGTATGTATGACAATAAAGTGCACCTGGAACTCCGGTGTGTGACGCCTCTCAACAAATTGTACCCATTGCTCTTCTGTTATGCCCTCGTAAACCTCCCATGGTGGTCTCTCACGTCTCCACCATGATCTGGATCTTCTGGAACAGGCATCTTGTAGATGAACTTGTCAGCCAACTTATTCTTGTGGTCCCGGAACTGTTTCGACATCGCTGATAGCACATCCTTTTTAAGTGCGGGATCCACGGAGAAACGAGACTACGTACATGATCATTCAGTTAGTAAAGTAAACATAAATATTCTATTATTTCACAAAAGATCATAGTAATAATGTAGAGATTTACCTGAAGACGCTGAAACATAGTATCCTTCAATGATTGAGGCACTTGCTTCCAGTTGTGGTTTATGTTGCAATATGACTTCACCAAATGGCTACCGTAAGCGGTGAAGTCATTCTTCCAATTTCCATGGGGTTGGTTGAACTGATTGAAGTCCACCGGTTTTGTAGGAGGGCCCTTGTTAGCCTTCAGCCCACGTGTTGCACCTCTCTTCTTTTGCTTCTTCGCCTCTGGTGGGACAACTGACTCCTCTTCGGTCTGCTGTGAAGGGCCAGCCTCAGTCTCGTGTACTGCTAACTGGTCCTTCTTCTTCTTTCCTCCTCTTGTGACCCGCTTACTTGGTCTATTCTGTTGTGGCTCAGGTTCTCCAGTCAAGAGAAGCCGTCCAATGGGGTCATCCATAGGGTGATCATCCACTGCAAAAAATATAATAAAGCATTTTCATCAGATAAACTCATAACATAAATACTATGATGCATAACAATAACAGTTAAGATGACATTACAGTCTACATTCTACTAACAACATTACCTGACACGTACAAAAACATAAATCATTTCATATTTTCTACCCAAACACCCTCATCATGGTCTGATCGTGCGTAGAGCAAATCGTTTTCGGTATCATCAATCGAATCCGGTAATCCAGTAGGAAACAAGGATGTTTCCTCTACAGTCCCATTTTCATCGTTATCCTCATTTTCATTTTCGATTACAACCGGCCTTCTTCCTGGAAGAACAACAGACCATCTGCAGTCTTTCGGATCCTCAACATACCACACTTGTTCGCAATCCTTTCCCAGAACAAATTGATCATCATTATAACCGTGTAACCGTGAAAGATCAACCAAGGTAAGCCCTCCATCATTTTGGTACCCGCGTCGGTTGTCCACCCACTTGCACCGGAACAACAGAAAGGAATCAATGTCATAGTCTAGTTCCCAGATGTCCTCGATGACACCATAATACCAACTATAGTTACTAACTGGTTGAGATCGGTTACCGCTGTGGTACTCAGTGGCAGCAGCTTCAATTTTTACCCCACTATTCTGGTTTATCGATTTGGCATCTTGGCGTGCAGTGTAGTATGTATACCCACTAATATCATACCCCTCAAATGATGTAATATTAGTTTCAGGTCCGATTGCCAAACATCTGATCTCTTCGCTTACAACTTCTGGATCTGATGATGCTAATGTCAACACATGATCTTTGAACCATTGGATAAAAACTCGGTTTTGTTCCTTTGTCAGCCAAATGTGGCTTTTCAAAGGATTTTGATGCCTTAACTCAACCATATGGGTTTCCAATAAGGTTCAACAACCTCAAGATGTTGTAAGACAAACAAATGTGCTTGATGAATAAGTAGACGCGAAACTTGCACGATCTTTCTACCAATAACACCTTTGCCCTTAAACCTGCCATAGTGTCGTGGTTTTGGGATACCAATAGACTCTGCCTCACTCAAATAATCGGTCACAAATTCCGTGACTTCCTCAGTCACTGTTGCTTCAACAATGCTCCCCTCTGGTCGATACCTATTCTTCATTCTACTTTTCAGAATACCCATGTACCGTTCAAAAGGGTACATGTACCGTAAGTATACCGGACCACAGAACTGTATCTCTCGAACGATGTGCACAATTAGATGCACCATTATATCAAAGAAAGATGGTGGGAAATACATCTCAAGTTGACATAATGTGATAACAATTTCACGTTGTAGATCATCTAGAGAGGTTACGTCAATTGCCTTGGAGCAAACAGCGTTGAAAAAGAAACATAACCGAGTTAAAGCATTTCTGACATCAGATGGCAATATCCCTCGAATTGCGACCGGAAGAAGATGTAACATCAGTACATGATAATCGTGAGATTTCATGCCTAAAAGTTTTAAATCCTTCATCGATACAATGTTCTTCCAGTTTGAAGAGTACCCAGACGGTACTTTTACCGAGTGCAGACATTTGCAGAAACTAATCTTTTCAGCCTTTGAGAGCGTGTAGCATGCAGGAGGTAGGTAGATTCGTTTCCCATTCTCTTGTGGGTGTAACTCCTTTCGTATACCCATGGTTTGCATGTCCTTTCTGATTTTCAATCCGTCTTTTGTTTTGCCGGGTATATTGAGTAAAGTCCCACTCACTGCCTCACCAACGTTCTTCACAATGTGCATGATGTCTAAGCAGTGTCTCACAGAAAGATGACGCCAATAAGGTAGTTCCCAAAAGATAGAACACTTTTTCCAAATGTTTTTGCCGGTTTTGATGTGTTTCCAAATACATTTGCAATGTCCTTAACCTTTTCGTACACTTCCTCAGAGCTCAGAGGTAGACGGGCCACACGAGTTTTGGCTTGACCATTGAACAACTTTCTCTTCGTTACTCGATAAGGGTGATCTTCGGGGAGAAGACGTCGATGACACATATAAACATTCTTCCCACAATGTTTTAAACGGTCCGAACAAGTGTCTTCCTCGCATATGGGACATGCAAATGTTCCTTTAACCGTGTAACCGGACAAGTTCCCATACGCAGGGAAGTCATTGACGGTACAGAACAACAAAGCCTTGAGCGTGAAATTCTCTCTTGCATAAGCATCATATACCACGGTCCCCTCATTCCACAATAGCTTCAGATCGTCGATCAGTGGGGCAAGGTACACATCAATGCTATTACCTGGCTGCTTGGGACCAGATATCAGGAGAGATAACATGATGTACTTTCGTTTCATACACAACCATGAGGGCAAATTGTAGATCACTAGCAGAACAGGCATGTATTGTGTTGACTACTCAATGTGCCGTACGGGTTCATTCCATCAGTACATAACCCAAGCCTCAGATTCCTATCTTCATGTCCGAAATGTTCTTTGTACCGTCTATTGATGTTTCTCCACTGAGGCCCATCTGCTGGATGTCTTAGTTTCTCATCACTCTTCTACCCTCCGCATGCCATCGTAAGTTCTTTGCATCTTTCGGATTCGCAAACAACCGTTTGAATCTGGGTATAATCGGCAAATACCAAACTAGTTTTGCTGGAGGGCTTTTTTTCTGAACGGAGGAGTACTCACCATCTTTATGCTTATACCGGGACAACGAACATTTCGGGCAATTGTCCAGATGTTCGTATTCACCCCTGTACAACACACAGTTGTTTGGACACGCGTGAATTTTTTTGTACTCTACTCCCATTGGACACACCCATTTCTTTGCCTCATACGTGGTGGTAGGGAGACCATTCTCATCCGGTAGCATATCATGAATCAGCTCGAGGAATGCCGTGAAACCTTTGTCACTCAATCCATATCTTCCCTTCAGGTTGAACAAATTCAATATAGCTGTCAATTTCGTGTACTTAGTGCAAGTAGGATACAACGCCATTTTGGATGCGTCCAACAACCTTTGATACTCATCCGGCCGGTCGACAAAATTATCCTCAACGTTATTAAGCATCTCGTCCATTTGCTCATCATGATAAGTCGACTCACTGTCAACATTGACTTCAGAAGCGCTTGGGAGTTCTGACTCGTTAATAGTATCGAATGTCTGCTCGGTTCTTGAGTTACACCGATCGTGACTATAGGAAGATGAAGCATTATCTTCAACAGGTTCTCCATGAAAAATCCATTTTTTATAATGCGGCATGAAACCACGGTCTTCACATGCAATTGTACGACGTTGATGCTTGAATAATGTCTAACCACACCACAATCAACACAAGGACATGGAATTTTGTCCGCCTTTGTCCTGTCCTTGTGTTGCACTGCAGCTTTGCAAAACTCTTTCAGCATTTTGTCAAAATGTTCCCCTCTATCACCATACATCCAGTCACGCTCCATACTATATGTGCAACAGATCAAAGGTGTGAGTTAGAGCCATTGTAGAATATGGTCTGTATTAAGTTGCACATGTTTATTTCTAATGGAGCATGACTGGGATGATTGTCAATTAGTCTAGCCTAACTCTAAGGTTGCAAACACAAAATAAACTAGCATTTTAAATTTAACAAATTGTTGCACTTCTAAAACAGAAAACGGTGTTTAAAACAATATTACGAATACTTTTTCTACAAAAAATTCGACATGACCTTTGCATAATTGTACACATCCCGTGCTTATTATTCAGCACTCACCAAAGTCATCACAACCACAAACATTCCAACAATGGCAGCAACCAACAATTAAAATAAATCAATTCTTTACTAGCTAACTGAAAACCAATTGCGAATTCAGATCATCAAACCAACATTTTCAATTCTCCACTGTATAAGTTCAAACCGGTTTAGAGATTAAACAGAATCGAGAGTTAAAATACGTACTTGTTTTTTAAGGATTTATAGAGAGGGGAGACTGGTGCGTGAGAGGTAGGCTTCTGTGCGAGAGATGCAGCAATACCACTTCTGATATGTCTCTGCAAGGGAGCAACAAAAAATAAATTACAAAAGAAATGCATCAACAAATATGGAATGAAGCTAAATTATGTGCTAGCACTTATATTTAAATACATAATTGCATTTAGTAAACAAAAATAAGGTTTAGTTACTTACTTGTGCACAGAGGAGGAAAGTGCAACAGTAATGGAAGAAGGCGGGAAACAAGAGAGGTGATTCACGGACTTGAATGTAGTGAGACCTGATTAAAAAAAATTTAGATATTGTTAGACATATACACATACATCAAACAATATTATAGACACAAGAGAAACTCAGCAGTTGTGTTTTTTCCTTATATGCAGTTAGGTTGCAAATTACAGTGAGTGAAGAGAATGAAGAGTTAAATTAAAAAATTATCGGTTCCTAAATGAATTGTTTTCAGCCCTCTTCTCAAATCGGGCGTGCGAGACGCGTGTAGCAATACCCATCTCTACAGAGGCAACGCACACGCAAAATAAATATGAATTGAGGGCGCAACATATATTGCTTACAATCGGGGCGCAACATAGTACTAAATCAATAAATAAAATTTTTCACACTCAATCTAAGAGACTCATAAAGATTGAACAATATTCACATCAATTACAATATTTATATTAAACTTAACGACTATACAATACTCATATAATACCGAATGTTTAATAGTATTTTTTCTAATGAATGAAGTTGTTATAACAATCATAAATGATAAGATCAAACTATAACTTACATAACAACCTAAATTGTATTTTCCATGTTTAAATGTTATCCATAATTTTCAATATACCTCTTATGCATCACACTCTTGTATTAACGATAATATAATATCATAATCAAATATGTATATTATAAACGTTATCGTTAGCTCATTCAAACAAGCACAAAGAATTTTTTTAAGTATAACTCTAATACAATCTACAGAGAGTGGGGAACTTAGTGTCAAAGATGATAACTCATCAACTCGACTACATTGTTTATGAAGACAAGGACAAACTCTTAATTGCTTAACTTATATACTTGTTCGAACAAGTAACTTACATTTGTGATTAGTACAAATTTTGTGCAATTAGATAAACAAAATATACATGCCATTTTCATTGCATAAGGAAAAAATAATTTAAAGATCCCCACCGCACTTTTACTATTAAATAAACAATACAATATTTAAAATCCTTTTCTGAAAACAAATTTAGTTATGAAATTTTCTGATTTATGTGTGCTTATTTATGCAAAAATAACTAGCAGAGATCTCACTCACCAATGTATATTTACAATGTATATTTACTTATGAAATGTGAATTAACAAGTAATTTTAAGTGGACAAATAAGCTAACCTAACTACACTTAAACAAATAATGCTCAAACATTGTTCCACCCCATATAAGCATAATAATCTAGCCCAAATACGCTAACCTAACTATACTTAAAGAAGGGCCAAAAACAGCAAAAAAAATTCACTCGGACATTTCGTCAAACACCTTGTGTGCATACATAAATTATTAGTTTAAACACAAATCTTGCAAAGATTTCACACACACAATACATATCAGCATCCACAATCACAATGTGACAACAATCTATCAATTTTAACAACACATTACAATTAATTAAACAAAACCGAAACTTAAAGTTAGGTTTTTAACTCACCTAGCTAGCGCCTCTGTTGCTGGGCGGGAGACGGCGGCGACGACACCGACGCGATGACCACCGACGGCGCGACGTCCGGCGAAGGCGGAGGAGGAGGAGGGCGGGCGACGGCATGTGGTGGCGGTGGCGTCGGTTCGCAGGTCGCCGCGTAGAACAGAGAGAGAGGGGGTAATTAGGGGCTACTGAAATCGTAATGTGTAAGGGGGTCTGGGGGGTTAATTAAAAAGACTATTTCGGCGGGTTTTGTTAAAAAACCGCCGAAATTAGACCCTCTGAAATAATAAAAAAAATAAAAATACCTATTTCGGCGGTTCCTAACAAAGAACCGCCGAAATAGGTCGTTTTAATTAAAAAAGAAAAGAAAAATAGAAACACCTATTTCGGCGGTTTCGTAGAAGGAACCGCCGAAATAGGTCTCTTTTATTTTTTTATTATTAAATATGGCCTATTTCGGCGGTTCTTTGTTAGGAACCGCCGAAATAGACCCCTTCTTTACAGACCGGATACATCTCGGGCCCCTATTTCGGCGGTTTTATCTACAACCGCCGAAATAGGGGCGCCGAAATAGACGTTTTTTGTACTAGAGGGTGTTTATAATACCATTATACACCCTTTATTTTCGGAAATAACATATTCACCACATATGTTATAAAATTGTTACAATAAAATACTTATCTTATCATAAAACCTTAACTAAGTTATTTAACTTATCTAATTTGGTCAAAACCTACCATATGGTCAAGGTTGACCTCCTTAATATTTCCTTGACCATTAATTCCTAATAATTACGGTTTGCACCCATACTTTTTAGAAATTACCATTTAACCCCAAAACTTTATATAATCTTATAAACTTTTTTTTAAATCATTTCTAACTTCTAATTTTCGGCCTTATTATTATAAAGCCCCCAAATTTAATTTAATTACACCTAAGACCCCATTTCTTTTCGGTAATGCATTTTCACCACTTAAACTTAATTAAAAGCTTATAAATGCATAAATAAAATGGCCTAAAGTACATGGCCTTATTACAAACATTGGCTTACAAAATAAATTACACATAAATGTCCCAAAAATACTTATAAATCTCGGCCTCACCACATATTTTTCATTTAATTACCAAACTTCCACATAATGTCTTAAATTTGACAATTATGCTTGTTTAATTAGTTATAAAATTTATTAAACCATTCCTTAATCACCTAAGGTCAAAATAAGACCTTAATATACTCCTTCACTCACGGCATATATGTATAAATATGTATAAACACATATTAATATACCAAGTGTAGATTTAAGTGATTTATACCTTGATTTAGCAAGGTTAAGACCTTGTTTGGTCTCGCCACCTTAAGGAGAATTTCTCCACAGCTTGATCTACTTGTCTTCATGTAGAAAACAAGACATGATTAAACTCCAAACATGAGCTAACCATGAGAAGTAATTTAAGTCATGAAAATCATGAATTTTTACCTTAGATCTTCAAGTTTGTTGGAGATCTACCTCGGCCCTATTTTTTCAGAAAGAAAGAGTATCAAAACACTCCTAAAAAAAGGTACAAAACCGTGGGTAGCTAGCTTGGAAGATGGCTAAGATTTACCTTGTTTAAGATGCCAAAAATGGTGTTTTTGGCATGGATCTAGCTACTCCTTGTAGATCTTTGTATACCAACTGAATCCACATGAAAGGAGAAGAAAATAAGGCTAGGGAACCAAGGTTTACAACCGAAATTCACAAGGAAGAAGAGATATGTGCTTAAAGCACATTTTTACCTTAAATGGTCAAAACTTGAACTTTTCTCTTCTCCTTAGATCTTGTTACAGCCAAAATGATCCTTCCTTTAACCTCCAAAACACTTTACATAAATGTATAGAAAAGGTTGGAGTCTAGATCAATGGAAAAAGGAAAGAAAGATGAAGAAAATGGACATTTTTATGCCTTAGGAGCTTACCTAGAGCATGAGCTCTCACCAATTGAACTTGGCTGCTTACCTACGGTCAAGGAGGAGCCAAAGAGAGCTTATGGCTGGAGCACTCTTGGCTGGAATGAAGCAAATGGAGAAGAGTAACCTAAATTGTCCTTAAAGTCATTTTTTGCTTATTTTATGTTCTTATTGTTTTGATGACTCATCAAGGACTGATTGGTGTTGATTATTCAATGGAGACAAAGGCCATAGGCAGCCGGCCATGAGTGGAGAAAGGTGGTGGTGATTGATTCCTAATTGATTCAATAATGGAGTAATAATGTGACTTTAATCAATTAGTGAAAGATGAGTCACCAAGCATTGACTTGGCTAGCTTGGAGCCACCGTATAATGAGGATAAGGGAGGCTCTCAATCGGCAGCCTTCACATGGGTAAGGTAAGCAAGTGGTAGACAACTTTATGTTTAATATGTTAAAGTATACTTTTTCTTATTTTATGTAAAGTAATGAGGTATATTTAATTGTCACATGGGAATTGTCACATGGTCTGTTAGGAGCCACACTAAACCGATTTTATGTGGTCCAATTCGTGGTCAATGGTCAACATTGACCAACTTAGTCAATGTTGACCCAAACGGGCCCCCTTTTAGGGTTTTATTAATATTTTAATATTAAATTTGTAAAAATTTTAAATTTCTGGAATGAAATTCCTAACATGAAATAATATGACATGTTATCATATTTAAAGGTAATTTTGACCTTTAAGCCCATTAAAAACCAATTTAGAAGGCAATTTCACAAAAACGTGCTTTAAGGTGTTTTAGTGCACATTTTGTGTCGCAAGGAGTTTTTGAGCTTGGTTTTCTTTGAGAACGGTTTTTTTGTGTTCCTTACATGATATTTGATCATGGAATCCAATTTTATATCATTTAGAGGTCATTAGACCTTTAAGGTTTTCTTAGAGCACATTTTTGCCCTTCTTGACCTTGAAGCATGTAAATGCTTGTTCTTTGTGTTGGAGTGTTGTCCAATGATTGTAATATGTTTAGTAATGTGTTAATAAGCTTAGGACAAAGTTTTAGGTCCTAAGAAGTTCATTTGGGTATTTATTTACCCTAAACAGTCAAAGGGTGCAACATCTTGCTTTGTGCTGACCACTATTGTTCTCAGTTGACTTTTAGGAATGTTTAGGCCTTAATCAATGTGATTAGATATTTAATCCATGTTTTATTAGTTTTGGGTATTTCAATAACCTTAGTATTGAGTACCTTGGTGACTAACAATCTTAGACTCACTAACTTTGTGGGCAAAGTTCAGTAAGGAGGGTAGATTGAAATACCCCGAACTTAATTAGGGTGATTAAATTACTCTAATACGATATTGAGGGCCTATTAGTGCCTAAGTAATTTTGGTAAAAAGAATAAATCCAAAAGAAACAAGAAAAACGCTAAATTAAGCGTTAGATGACCCTAGGAGAAATACAACCTCAACAAGGGTATCAAATGAATTTTAAAGGCTTAATAATGCCTAAATAATATATGGGAACAATTCCCAAAGAAAACGGATCCAAATAATGTAATAAAATGCTAATAAAGCTTTAGTGCACGTTTTTCGAGAAAACTCGACAACGTGACTTTAAGTGGTCAAACGAACCCGTAAAAATTATAGTTCATTAAATAACTATAAATAAACATTAATGGGAGTATAATAACCATTAAAATTAAAGAAATGAGAAAATTCCGGAAAACGGGCCCGGTTAGAGAATAGTGCTAAACTGGGTAAATAAACGAGCGTTTTCTGTAAAAGACGAAAAACTATCCAGCTGGTACTAATATAGTGGGCCGGTTTTAAATATTAAACAGCCCTCACTCACACACTCACCCAGCTAAAAAGAAAAGGAAAAGCAAAAAATAAAGTACTAAAGCTACTTTTCACACTCTCTCCTCCCATTCTTTTTTTCCCCTCTCACCCATATTACTCCCCTCTCTCCCTGGAAATTTCTTCCTCCCTCCTTCTTCCTCATGCCAGCTCAAGCTCCATCCATGGCTACACTCATTCTTTCACTTGCCCAAGCTTTATTAATGCTCCAAATCAAAAATAAAGTACATATTTGAACTCCCCTCATCATACTCTACCTTCCTCTCTTTTCAAAAATTCGAAAAGGATGAACTTCATCCACATGGGTTTTTCCCATTTGAAGAGAAAATAGCACCATCTTGTAGCTTGGAGTCTCCTCTTGCAAACAAGGTAAAAAGTTTCAAGAGAAAAACTCATTTTTCCCATTTTCATGCCTTGGCCGATTTTTGCCCATTCTCATGCCTTGTTTCTTCTTGTTTTGGAGCTTCATTTCAACCCTCCAATGGTGTAATAACCCCCTTCTTGATTCAAGGGTGAGAACCCCTCTCAAAAATCTCCAAAGGTAAAACCCTAATTATGTGCTTTAAGCCCTTTCCTTGAATTAAGATTTCCTAAGGGTTTAGATAATTAATTGAATGTATTTTATGTTTCTTGAATGTTGGGATGGAGTTTGGCAACTCCATTCCCACTTGACCTAAATTGAGAAGAGGAGGAGCAAGAGGAGAATTGAGGAGAAACTTGTAAATTAAGGAAAGAAATCTACCTTAAAAACTTTGTTTTAAATTGCTTTAGGATTTGGGATGGGTAAATAAATTATTGAACCCAAATTATGAATTGAAATCTATGTGGGAGAATGTGTGTAGTTGATTTTAGAGAGATTTGTGAACTTGTGTTGATTTAAGGGCCTAAGTGCCAATGCATTTGATTTTTGGAGCTATATTGTTGTTTAATGAAGTTTTGAGGATATATTATGCTCTGGTAGGACCCTTCATGGGTGTGGCTAGATTAGGAATGGAAATTGATGAGAATGGTGGATGTGGATATGTAAGGTTTATGGGGAGGTTATGGCAAAATTTTGGTAGAAAAACAAGTGTTTAAAGATGACTTAGTGTATTGGAGAACCTAGGTGCTTGTAGTGTTGTTTAGAGTTGAATGGTAGCCTTGAAATGGCATTTGGAGAATTAGAAGAAAGGAGGTGAAAATCTGTAGCAAATAACATATAAGGACATGTACAAAAACTAGGAAAGAGCTAAGGTGCAAGGCTTAGGAAAATGGGAGTTGAACTTGGGTATAGATGATGCATTTGTCTAGGAATGAATTGGTATGGTCAAATGGAGTTAGAACGAAGTGCAAAGAGCTAAGGTAAGTTAGAAAATGCACAAGGGTGCAAAAACTGTAATAGGAAGATGTAAATTGGTGAAAATTGAGCTAGGATTAAATCAATGATTTGAAGAGGTTTAGAGCATGTTTTAGGGTGTTTAAACATGTAGGAAACATGTGGAAAGGTTAGGAAATGATTAGAGGTGAAATAGGGGTTGAAAACTGTCCAAAAACTGTAAATTTTGACAGTTCCAGGGGTGGTCCGGGTTTGCAAATCGGTACACAAACCCGGACCACATCAAAAATGCACCAGAAGATCATCCCAGGGGGTGGTCCGGGTTCGTAAACGCGGACACAAACCCGGACCACATAGAAAAATAGGAAGAATTGTGTTTCAGAGGTTGGTCCGGGTTTGTAGACCCGGACACAAACCCGGACCATGTTAAAATTGTAGCAGAATGTGTTTTAAAGGTGTCTAATGATGGGGAAGTGAATGGTATTGGTTTTAGGTGAAGTTTAGGAGTTGTATGGTGACCTTTAATGGTCCTAAGAAGTGTAAATAAGTTGGAGAAGTGATTGAGATAGTTGTGGATTTAAGAACACTTAAGTAAACCGGATAACGGGGTTAACTACGGGAGTACTACTCTTACATACCGTACTACCTTAATAATAATGGAATCACTTGATATATGATTAGTGATTCGGAAGTGATATCCGAGGAACAAGAGGTGACCCCGGTAAAAGTAAAACCCCGGTGAAAGGTATGATTTCCTCATGCTCCGTATCCTAACTTGGTTACCCCGATTTGTGTGCTTGTTTGATTGTGTGATCACCTAACAAGATAAATGCACGAATCGGATCGGATTGTGTGTAACCTCTTGTGTTTGTATTGTAATGCTTGTGGTTGGTTTGTTGACTAAACAGAAGTTTTAATAATTCATGAAATGTGTATGGTGAATGAATTACTGAGTGTGATGGTGTATTGTAGTGCGACTCATAGTGGAGTCTTGTTTGAGTAGTGACTCGTAGGAAGAGTCCAGTTGTGAATTAACGAAAACGTGGAAACCACTAAAACTATCGAACCAAGAAACAATAACACAAACTACGAACTCACTAGAACGTGAGAGAATTATACGGGAGTAGTAACCTCCCGATAACAGTTAGAGAACCGAAATGACTTAATCCACAAAACTAATATTGGTGGAAGTATTAAGTAACCTCTATTAGAGGATTAATGAGAGTTCAAACTATGAACCTTGAGTAAGGTAAAACATGGTAAGGGATCACCAAACCCCTTAGAAATATCGTCGAACCCTAATGAGAGGAACCGACTTAAAAGAACAATGTCACGAACATGAGAGTATTCCATAAGTTGGGTAAAACCCTAAATCTTAGAATACTAGATATTGAGAATTCGCTAAGCCAACAGATGTTATCGAGAGAGATACCTCTAGGCTAATCCTTGAGATTATGAAATGACTCCGAGAGGGAGTTTTGGGAATTTGAGTAGTCTGGTAGAGCACTGGTCATTTGTGAACTTGAGGAACTAAATGTGTAGCTCCTTTTATAATTGTGAGCCCGGTGGTGGGTCTTGTGTATGACCCTGCCTGGAGGTCGTGGCTAAGACTTAAAAGATGCCTTGAGTATTGAGTATTGAGAATCAAGTTGTGACTTGAGGGACTTGAGAATTTGAGTTGAGTGGAGAATTGAGTTGAGTGTTGTAGACCTTGTTGAGATTGTGAGTAAGAGTACCCAAGGGAGTGGGTAGAACATGAGTAATTGAGTAAGACATGGTGAGGTAGAAACCCTCAAGCCTAATTAAAGAACATATTAAACTAACCCCTTGATGTGTGTGTTAGTGCTTGTGTTCAATGTTGAGCTTGTTTGTGAATGTACATATATAATGTAAGTTGTATGCATGTTGTTTGAAATAAAATGAATCGCATGCTCCCGACCAATTAGTCGGCGTACCCTCGCTAGTACGCGGGGTATGCGTTTAATACCCCGGACCTAATAATGGTGATTTAATTACTCTAATAAAAATTACTAAAGGCCTAATGGTGCCTAAAGAGTATTGGTAAAGAGAATAAAACCAAAAGTAAAGAGAAAACGCTTGGAAAGCGAAAAACGCTAAAATGCGCGTTAAATGAGTATATGAGATATATGATCTCGAGAGGGTCCGAGATGGATTCCTAAGGCTTAGTTAGGCCTAATTAGTATACGGGAATGATTCCCGAAGAAAACGGATCCAAATAATGGATTAAAACGCTAAATAAACATAAAAGCATGTTTTCGAGAAAACCCGAAAACGTGACTTTAAGTGGTCAAATGGACCCGTAAAAATTATAGTTGATTAAATAACTATAGATGAGTATTAATGGAGGCTTAATAGCCATTAAAAATAAAGAAACAAGAAAAATCCGAAAAACGGGCCCGGCTAGTGAATAGTGCCAAACCGGGTAAAATAACGAGCGTTTTCTGTCAGAAACCGAAAAACGCTCCAGACTAATAAAGTAATGGGGGCCGGTTTTTATAAGTCCCTCACACACTCACACACAAATAAAGAAAGAAAGGAAGAAAAAGGAAAGAGAAAGAATAGTAAAAAGTGTAAAGTAATAAGTTACTTTCCTCTCTCCTCCCTTCTCATTTTCTTTCTACTCATTTGACTTCCTCACCTCTCTCATTCGTAGCTCCCCTCCTCCTTCCTCCTTGAGCGATTTTGAGCTGCAACAACAACAACAATGGAGGTCCCTCTTTCTCTTCATGCTCAAGCTTTGTTTAAGCTCCAAACTCAAAAATAACCACATATTTGTGATCCTCTCATCACCCTCTATCATCCTCTCTTTTCAAAACTCGAAAATGGTGAGTTTCATTTTCATGGGTGTTGCCCATTTGAGGAGAAAAGCACATAATCTTGAAGCTTGAAGCTTCCTCTTTCACCCAAGGTAAAAATATCCAAAGAGAATGCATCTTTTATTCACCCTCTTGTGTTGGCCGATTTTGGCAAGTTGTAATGCCTTGGTTTTTCCTTGTTTGAGCTATTCTCCAAGTCTTCAATGGTGGTTGGGAGTTTCCCCTTTGATTCTTGATCAAAACCTCATCCTAGGGTTTCAAGGTAATCACCCATTTTAGAGCTTTAAGCATTTTAAATTAATGAGGTTAAGTGTTTTTACTTAAACTCATTTCTTGCTTTGAACATTGACATGGAGATGGGTAATTCCATGGTCTTTGACCGATTTTAGAAGGAAGAAGAAGAGAGAAGAGGAGAAGAGTAATTTAAGGAACCTTAAGAGAATTCAAGGTAAGAAACCAACCCTAATGTATATTCTATATGTATTAGAATTTGGGTTGGGTCAATAAATGTATGAACCCCACTTGGGTGTTGTAGGAATGAGCTTGTATAGTAATAATACAAGAGAGAAAACATTGTGAAATAAGTGTTTGTTATGTGTTATGCATTTTATGAATTAAGCATTGTGTTGTATTTATAGAATTGATGAGTATTGGTGAACATGTATGTGCTGGTAGAACCCATGATGGGTTTGGTTGGTTTTAGGTTGAATAATGTGATGAGAAGAGTTTTGGATAATGCTAGAGAAGTAGCCAAGTTATGGCAAAATTTGTGTAGAAATCTAAGTGGATTAAGTGTTGGTTTGGGTGGTGAATAGCCTAGGAGTTGCTAGGTATGTATGAAGATTGATTGGAAGTTAGTAAACCACTTTGGGGATTCTTGTGATAAGATAGAAGATTGGTGCAAAATCTGTAGCAAAGAGATTGTTTAAATGCTTGAGGAGTTTCTAGAAAACAAAGAAGATTTAAGGTTTTAAGAGAGAGATATGAACCTTGGTATGAGTTGTGTATTATCTTGGAAGATGTGGAATGGTCAAAATGAAAGAGAGCATAATGCAAAGGGTTGAGGAGAAGTTAGAAATGCACAAGTGTGCATTAGTGTAAAATGAGAATGAAAAATGTGTGAATTTGAGCAAGAGTTTGTGTAAGGTTTGAGCCTATGATTTGAAGAGTTTTAGAGCATGTTTTAAGGTGATTAAACATGTGGAAAACTTGTGGAAAGTTTATGGAAAGATTAAGGGTGGTTTAAGGATTGATTTGGAGTGGAAAAATCAAGTTTGGAGCAGGTTTTAGCAGGGTCCAGGACTTGGTCCTTGGACAAAGTCCCGGACCACACCTAAATTAAGGCCGAGAGTGCAAGTACTGCTTTGGTCCGGGACTATACTCCAGGACAAGGTCCCGGACCATGTGTAATTTTCACCCGAGAGTTAAGTTCGCAATTGGTCCGGGACTTAGGTTAAGGACCAAGTCCCGGACCACCCCCAGAAACCTACAGAGAGTGTTTTAAAGGGTTAAATGATGGGGGTTTGAAGGTTAATGATGTTATAAGATGTTAAGGCCTTGTTTGGTGACATGTAAAGGCCTAGGAAGTGTAAGAAAGTGTTAGAAGTGATTGAGAAGTGAGAACTCAAATTGACAAGAGTAAAACCGAGTTAACGGGATAACGGGGTAAATACGGGAATAGCATTTTATCATATACCGTATGAGTTTATTATTAACAATAATGTTTGAAACATTATCAGAGAATCGTGCGTAACCCAAGCATGGTGAGATGACACGGTAAAAGTAAAAACCCGGTGAAAGGTATGATTTTTCTCATGCCCCGTATGCTAACCGAGTTACTCTGATTTGTGTGTTTGTTTGCCGGCTTAATCAAGATTAAAGCATGAAAATAATCCCTTGTTTGATTAAGTATGCTTTATTGTATGTTGTATGAACTAACATACTTGTATGCCGGTGTGGTCTAACATAGTGCATAGACCGACTCATAGAGTAGTGATTGACTAGAAACCCGTAGATCGGGTAGTCTCACGAACAATGGTAACATGCAAACACACACAAGCTATCGATTAAAGTATAACGATAACGTAACATATGAACTCCCTAGAACGTGAGGAGATGTACGGGTTGAGTAAATACCCGATAACGGTTAGAAAACCTTATTGAAACAATCCACGGAATAAATATGAGTGGAGAGATAAATGAACCTCCATCGAGAGGATTGAAGTTAGTCCAATAATGTGAACTTATAAGAAAGGTAAAAGAGACCTAAGGGACTATGTAACTCCCTTGAGACATGGTCGACCTCCTATATGAGGATTTTACCTGGTATAAGAAAATATCCGAATGTACAAGCATATGATTGTGAGGGTAACCCTTAAACCTAAGATTACCCGAATTTAAGTAAAGTTCCCAAAGTCATTAGAAACATCGAGAATGATGCTTCTAGACTAATATACATGATATTATTATAACTCCGAGAGAGGAGTGTATGGGAACGAGAGTAGTCCGAGAGTAGTCGGACCTAAGTAAAAGAGATAGGAACTAAGAGAGAGTTTCGTGAGCTAGTTGAACCTTCCCACCATGCTAGACCCAGAGTAGGGTCGAAACCGGGGAAGTAAGACTATGCTAGAGAGCCATGAGTTTTGGCCTAAGTATGTATTAAGAGTAACAAGCGTGACGTAGGAGACCTGTAGTGTCTCGGGAATCTACAAGAGCTTGAGTATAAATAACCCAAGAGTGTGGGTGAGATAATGAGTATAAATAACCCAAGAGTGTGGGTGAGATAATGAGTGTAAATAACCAAGAGTATGGGTGAGATAATGAGAATAAGTAACCCGAGAGTGTGGGTGAGTATAGTACGAGTAGCCCAAGAGAATGGGTGTGTATATGAATAAGTAACCCGAGAGAGCGGGTGAGGTATTAAATAAGTAAACAAGGCATAGTGAGGAATAACCCTCAATGCCTAAGAGTAACCAGTTACCACTAACAACATTGTTATGTTAGTTAGGAATCGTGTTCCGTGATTGGATGTAGATTCCTTGTGTGATATACATATATATTGTATTGCCATGATGCATGTTGTTTGATTAAAATGAACTCCATGTATATCCGACCCAAAGTAGTCGGCGTACCGCGGTTAGCACGCGGTATATGCGAATTTCATATTCAGCGTAAGCTGACCCCCTAGGGGGAACGTTTTTAGTGTGCAGGTACTTGAAGCTGACCACCGTTCGAGAGAGTAGGACGGGGACGGCTGTGAGCATGGGTAGTTAGATTGTAATTACTTATGCGTTTGAATGAGGTGTAAGTCCGAGTATGTTATCGGCATCCGTATATTGTAGACTCGGTATAGTAGAGATATGAATTGAGTATTGTATTTGTATGAAGTACTCGGTTGTTCCAGTTCATCAGACCGTTACGGTATGTAAGAAAGGCCTGGTTAGCCACATGGGTGGCTAACGGCGTTGTTTCACCCCTCGTTGTAATTAGAGTTCCGCTGCGTGAGTAGGAGTAATTAGTAACGGTTTAAGAGGTAATGACGAGATTAACGGTTGGGGTGTTACAAAAATGGTATCAGAGCGAAGTATCGCTCTGATGACTGGAAATACCGAGCTTAGGTAATACCGAGTTAGGAATTAGGGACTTAGCGCTAAGGGTTGAGTGGTAGCGTGAGAGATGCGCTAGATAGGAACTTCCAGTGTGATCTGGATACCTATAGTACCAGACCCGCCCTCCACAACCCCCGCATTAAAAGCTCGGGAAAGAACGCCAGAGAGACGGGAAACCCGACCTGGCAGTTACTTAATTAATGTATCAATATGAACCAGAATCTGTCATGCGGTGGATCCCGAGAACCGGAAACCCCGGAGGCGGACCCCGCGGGAACGACAATAACCGCACTTAATGGCGGAAGATCGAGAAATCCTAATCCAAGGAGACCGGAATCTGTGGCAGCCTGGGGCGACATGCTTAGCAGTCGCGAGAACCCAGCTGGCCGAGCAGCAGCCGGAAGGACACTAACCGCGCAACAAGGCGGATTAACGAGAAGCTACAAAACCGGGACACATGTCTACGGACCGCCATAGTTAACTAATACCACCAATGATATACGTATTGACTGAGAATCTAGTCAAAGGTAGATGCACCCACCCTGCCACACACCAAAGAGGTTGCAATACTTAACTGATATAGCTTAGACAGCTACAAGCATAATTACAGCATATACCCGAATAGGACTACAACAGTAGTTCCTAAACAATTTAACCCTCGGTAACCACAGTGAAGACGTGGGAACGAGCAACGAGGTAGATCATGGAACTAAACAATTAAGGAACTCCGACAGTGGAGGAGCTCCTAAATGAACGACAGTCATGTCAAGAGGAATGAGAAGCAGCCCCAAGGAGCAGTTATCCAACTAGGGGATCAAGGAAGAGCCAACGAGGCTACCAAATACAATGTGAACAATACCGTGACCGGTATGAGTTAACCTAAAAACCACCTGTACCGCGCACTTGCCTCGGCAAGTGCAGTAATAACGGGACCGTTAAGAAGAATCTTAACAAGTGACAAGTACTTAGCAAGTACCAAGATGGCGAACAAAGCCAATATAGCAACTTAAACCCTAAGAATTGTGAAACGAAACCTTGAAAAGGCATAACGGCCTGATCATATATATAAAACATACCAGTCAGCGAGAAGCTGGACTCGGTAAGGAACAGCCGGCATTGAAATGCCATGAAGAACTTACCTTTAAAACTTGAACTTCCTTTCAGAACATAAAATTTTCCAAAAACCCCCAAAGTTTTAAAACCAAACCAGGGAACCACGGTAAGTTATCATAGGACGATTTAAGAAGAGTTGGCAACAGAATACTTCACTTAGGCGTGTGACCGACACTACGGTATACTAAACGAGACATGGAACGACCGCACTCCGAAGGAGCTTGCGGGCCTGACAGACCAATTATGAGTTAGTCGGGTAAGTGGCAACGTATCAATAAGATACTCCATGTATGTATACAAGTAGAGTACGGAACACGGGAAGTAGCCCACTCCATACTACGGACGAAAGAGCCAATCCAAACCAAGACAGTTGGACATCTCGAGTAATCGAAGAACACAAAGAAGTTTACGAAGCTAAGGAGTCTGGAAACCAGTAAGGTAACGGACCTAAGGACATAGCGTGGAGAAGTGCGAGAAGCACAGAGTATTAAGCACAGACATTGGATATGTCTCAGGAAATACCTAATAACTGGAATATATACCAGCATAAGTAATATGGAAATTCCTAAAATGATCTTAGCGATGTTTGATGAACGGGACAGAATCCCCACAGTTTATCTCACTACTATGAGAATAACGACCCAATTAATTAGGTAAAGGAAAAGTACTAATACTCTACCCAATAACGGGAGACATACAACAACCCTAAACGGGATAGTTCGAGTTATACATAGCCGCAAGGCGAAGTCGCAACTGAACATAACCATAAGTACAAGCCAGATGTAATGGCATTACTCAGTAACACCCAGGAGCAATCCGAGAAGGGTGCCGGAGTCAACAGTAGTTGAACGAAACATCGTGTTGAGAACACAAGTGTTAAGTCAAACATTCGGGTAAAACCCGAAGAGATCCCACGTAGCACGGGATACCCTAGATTGCCAGAGGGCATGAACAAATATCAAGTTATGTAAAAGGGCCTTCCATGTATGGAAGTGTGTTGAGACAACCTTATCGAAAAAAAACCCAGTAATACCTCCAAACCATTTAATGTGTACGGAGAAGAAGAAACAAAACCAGCCGCATGGAGCATGACTCGAGGCAAGGTGGCTTGTAAGCCGACAAAACCAACTACTATACGTAGATCCAAACGTTGTAAAACATATGCATAAGGCATAAGAGTTATTGTGGAGCACGAACCACTACCTTAGAGTGGGGATACCACTTGTTACTGTGGGGCCTAGGGAAGTGGCAATTGCGTGAATCCTCCAGAGAAAGGCTACCACGTAGGCATGAAATGTGAAACCGCTAGAGCGGTGTAGTAAAACTTGAGCATGTGTATATTGCCAAGGAGCATATGAACTATAGTAGTGTGTAAAGAGGAACCTTGATAGCAGTACAAAGGAAACCGATAGAGTAATCGGATGAGTAGTGAACACTGTATGTGTACAGTATGAACTGCGGAGTAAGCAGTGCGCAAGCGCGCAGAGAGATTTAAAGAATAGCGTATATTATTGAGCCAAATGAATGGCAAGCCATAGTGTAAATGGCGAGAACACCTGGGCGGAAGCTAAAGTAGTAGCGGATGCCATGAAAATGAGAAAGGACAAGGTACGCAGTAAGCGACCATTGTAAGAGTATATTCGGTGAGTGATATGAAGCTGATAAGGAAACATGGTAAAAAGAGACATGATCATTCCTATCTCATGAGAGATTTACTGTCAAGGGTTTACGCTTCTGCACTCTGTATGACTGAGTGTTTTGGTATTGCACTTGTGCGGTAATGATCGAGTGGGAGAGCCAGGAATTGAGAAATGTCAACGAAGCCTGTTGAGTGAGAATCTAGAGAGATAACCGTGCGGCCATTGGCCAAAGATGCACAAAGAACGTGGGCAGTAACCCACAGGGCCCAGGATCGATATGTGGAAAAAGGCAGAGTAGTATGAATGAGGAATTCTTGTACAGAAATAAATAAACAAACATGATTCAGAAGTCATTATCAAATGAGGAAGCACTACATGCTAAGTAGTAGCTTGACCTCAACCGACAATAAGTCGGAAAAAGGTAGTGAATAACCACAAAGTATACAGAGTTATACAAAAAATATAGATTTCCAGAGAACTGGAGAGAAAATCTATAACTCATCGAATTCGCATACGGTAAGAGATACCTAGCGACGATTGACTAACCTTTATTCCCAAGTCAAAAGGGATAGAAAGGGAGTGGATAATACATTGAGAGTACCAAAAGGGCGAGTTAAGCTCTAATTATCAGGTCACGCAATAGAAGCTTGTGGACCGTAACTTAAGGTAGTATATAATATGTATACTAACTGTGACTGTTGTGTAGAGATTGACTTGAAGCTTATAGAACCGAACCCGGTTATGATTATTAACCAATGTTCAGTGATAACATACGGTTGGTTACGCGGGCGTAACCCCTTTTAAGGGGGGTAGGGCGAGAAACCGCTTAGAGTATGTTTTACGTTTAGTGCGTAAACTACTATGTGCATAGCACAAAAGAAATTGTTTTGATGATTGGAACTTATGTTACATAAACATATGTACCCATTCATTGTGTAATAATGATTGTTGTGCATGAGTGATGCAAGTAACGAGTATGTAATATTTATGAAAAGAGGAGTAGAGAGACTCCTGGGAAAGAGAATCCCTTTAGTATTGTCTATTGAGATTAGACATGTGATATAATGAGTATGAATCGGTATGAAACCGATGTGTAACCTAGTAGGGAGTGAGTTCCCTATGTGATTTTATTTGAGAATGATTGATGGAGTGAGTTCCATCCTTTGGAGTTGTATGTTGTATGTTTTACATTGAGTAATAATTTGACTAATGAGGCCACAAGTATGGAATGCCTAGGCAAGGTAAGTGAAACAAATAGAGGATAATGGATGACTTAAGTTCCATGATAAAGGTAAATTGAAACGGATTGTTTTATGAATATGACTAGAAAGAATAAAAGATAGAAAACAAAAATGTTTGACTATCTGATTGTTTGAAACCGACGTGGGAGGTGGAACTTGATCTGCTAGCGATCAAGGGAAACCGAACACAAATTGGGGTGGAAGGATAGTTCAACACTGATGCTGATCACATCAGGGTTGGATGATTCTTGAAGCTCCCTATAGTGGTCACAAGTAATCACCCTAAAAAGATACAGCTACCATAAATTTGATTTGGAGTTGTGTGATGTTTTAAAAAGAATTTTCAAACAGATTTTGAAAAGAATTTTCTTCAAGTATGAAGATGGAAACGAAAACTGGTTTTGTAACCGCTATCACCCCCGATGGCTGTGGCCTTAAGTCTTGATGACCGGTAGAACGGTGGGCGAGTATTAGTTTTGAAACCATTGCACCGTACGTGCGGCCGTCCTAAGTGACCGGTTGGGGCGGTGACGGTGTGTGATTTTTCCAAAGGCAGCGGGACGGGGAGAGTACCCTTAGATGTTCCTGTGTTGAGTGAGTCAACCAGAGTGCCTGAGGATATGTATATGTGTAACGTTTTGATCTGAACCGAAGGGACCGTGGGCCAGAGAGAGTAAGTGCCCATTTGTCATGAAACGGCCGTGAACCAGAAAGAGTAAGTGTTCAACGTGACCGGTACCTGAGGGATCAGTAGTAGATTACTCGATATGGATTCGAGGACTGTAGTGCCTTCTTGTCTTCGGACCGATTCCATGGAGAGAGTAAAAGAGTATTTTTGATTGCTATACATGCTGTGATTTGTGTGTGGTATGTGTAGTATGTAATGTGACTGACTTGTGGAGTCTGTAAGGTTATACATGTATTATAACCTTGGCATAGTGTGCCCATGAGAGTAACCATTTAGATTCACCAACTTTGAGGACAAAGTTCCTAAGGGGGGTAGATTTTAATACCCCGGACCTAATAATGGTGATTAATTACTCTAATAAAAATTACTAAAGGCCTAATGGTGCCTAAAGAGTATTGGTAAAGAGATAAAAACGCAAAAGTAAAGAAAGAATAAAACCAAAAGAAAGAGAAAACGCTTGGAAAGCGAAAAACGCTAAAATGCGCGTTAAATGAGTATATGAGATATATGATCTCGAGAGGGTCCGAGATGGATTCCTAAGGCTTAGTTAGGCCTAATTAGTATACGGGAATGATTCCCGAAGAAAACGGATCCAAATAATGGATTAAAACGCTAAATAAGCATAAAAGCACGTTTTTCGAGAAAACCCGAAAACGTGACTTTAAGTGGTCAAATGGACCCGTAAAAATTATAGTTGATTAAATAACTATAGATTAGTATTAATGGAGGCTTAATAGCCATTAAAAATAAAGAAACAAGAAAAATCCGAAAACGGGCCCGGCTAGTGAATAGTGCCAACCGGGTAAAATAACGAGCGTTTTCTGTCAGAAACCGAAAAACGCTCCAGACTAATAAAGTAATGGGGGCCGGTTTTTATAAGTCCCTCACACACTCACACACAAATAAAGAAAGAAAGGAAGAAAAGGAAAGAGAAAGAATAGTAAAAAGTGTAAAGTAATAAGTTACTTTCCTCTCTCCTCCCTTCTCATTTTCTTTCTACTCATTTGACTTCCTCACCTCTCTCATCCGTAGCTCCCCTCCTCCTTCCTCCTTGAGCGATTTTGAGCTGCAACAACAACAACAATGGAGGTCCCTCTTTCTCTTCATGCTCAAGCTTTGTTTAAGCTCCAAACTCAAAAATAACCACATATTTGTGATCCTCTCATCACCCTCTATCATCCTCTCTTTTCAAAACTCGAAAAGGTGAGTTTCATTTTCATGGGTGTTGCCCATTTGAGGAGAAAAGCACATAATCTTGAAGCTTGAAGCTTCCTCTTTCACCCAAGGTAAAAATATCCAAAGAGAATGCATCTTTTATTCACCCTCTTGTGTTGGCCGATTTTGGCAAGTTGTAATGCCTTGGTTTTTCCTTGTTTGAGCTATTCTCCAAGTCTTCAATGGTGGTTGGGAGTTTCCCTTTGATTCTTGATCAAAACCTCATCCTAGGGTTTCAAGGTAATCACCCATTTTAGAGCTTTAAGCATTTTAAATTAATGAGGTTAAGTGTTTTTACTTAAACTCATTTCTTGCTTTGAACATTGACATGGAGATGGGTAATTCCATGGTCTTTGACCGTTTTAGAAGGAAGAGAAGAGGAGAAGAGGAGAAGAGTAATTTAAGGAACTTAAGAGAATTCAAGGTAAGAAACCAACCCTAATGTATATTCTATATGTATTAGAATTTGGGTTGGGTCAATAATGTATGAACCCACTTGGGTGTTGTAGGAATGAGCTTGTATAGTAATAATACAAGAGAGAAAACATTTGTGAAATAAGTGTTTGTTTTGTTATGCATTTTATGAATTAAGCATTGTTTGTATTTATAGAATTGATGAGTATTGGTGAACATGTATGTGCTGGTAGAACCCATGATGGGTTTGGTTGGTTTTAGGTTGAATAATGTGATGAGAAGAGTTTTGGACAATGCTAGAAAGTAGCCAAGTTATGGCAAAATTTGTGTAGAAATCTAAGTGATTAAGTGTTGTTTGGGTGGTGAATAGCCTAGGAGTGGCTAGGTATGTATGAAGATTGATTGGAAGTTAGTAAACCACTTTGGGGATTCTTGTGATAAGATAGAAGATTGGTGCAAAATCTGTAGCAAAGAGATTGTTTAAATGCTTGAGGAGTTTCTAGAAAACAGAAGATTTAAGGTTTTAAGAGAGAGATATGAACCTTGGTATGAGTTGTGTATTATCTTGGAAGATGTGGAATGGTCAAAATGAAGAGAGCATAATGCAAAGGGTTGAGAGAAGTTAGAAATGCACAAGTGTGCATTAGTGTAAAATGAGAATGAAAAATGTGTGAATTTGAGCAAGAGTTTGTGTAAGGTTTGAGCCTATGATTTGAAGAGTTTTAGAGCATGTTTTAAGGTGATTAAACATGTGGAAAACTTGTGGAAAGTTTATGGAAATTAAGGGTGGTTTAAGGATTGATTTGGAGTGGAAAAATCAAGTTTGGAGCAGGTTTTAGCAGGGTCCGGGACTTGGTCCTTGGACAAAGTCCCGGACCACACCTAAATTAAGGCCGAGAGTGCAAGTACTGCTTTGGTCCGGGACTATACTCCAGGACAAGGTCCCGGACCATGTGTAATTTTCACCCGAGAGTTAAGTTCGCAATTGGTCCGGGACTTAGGTTAAGGACCAAGTCCCGGACCACCCCCAGAAACCTACAGAGAGTGTTTTTAAAGGGTTTAAATGATGGGGGTTTGAAGTTAATGATGTTATAAGATGTTAAGGCCTTGTTTGGTGACATGTAAAGGCCTAGGAAGTGTAAGAAAGTGTTAGAAGTGATTGAGAAGTGAGAACTCAAATTGACAAGAGTAAAACCGAGTTAACGGGATAACGGGTAATACGGGAATAGCATTTTTATCATATACCGTATGAGTTTATTATTAACAATAATGTTTGAAACATTATCAGAGAATCGTGCGTAAACCAAGCATGGTGAGATGACACGGTAAAAGTAAAAACCCCGGTGAAAGGTATGATTTTCTCATGCCCCGTATGCTAACCGAGTTACTCTGATTTGTGTGTTTGTTTGCCGGCTTAATCAGATTAAAGCATGAAAATAATCCCTTGTTTGATTAAGTATGCTTTATTGTATGTTGTATGAACTAACATACTTGTATGCCGGTGTGGTCTAACATAGTGCATAGACCGACTCATAGAGAGTAGTGATTGACTAGAAACCCGTAGATCGGGTAGTCTCACGAACATGGTACATGCAAACACACACAAGCTATCGATAAAGTATAACGATAACGTAAACTATGAACTCCCTAGAACGTGAGGAGATGTACGGGTTGAGTAAATACCCGATAACGGTTAGAAAACCTTATTGAAACAATCCACGGAATAAATATGAGTGGAGAGATAAGTGAACCTCCATCGAGAGGATTGAGTTAGTCCAATATGTGAACTTATAAGAAAGGTAAAAGAGACCTAAGGGACTATGTACTCCCTTGAGACATGGTCGACCCCCTATATGAGGATTTTACCTGGTTAAGAAAATTCCGAATGTACCGTATATGATTGTGAGGGTAACCTTAAACCTAAGATTACCCGAATTTAAGTAAAGTTCCAAAGTCATTAGAACATCGGAATGATGGCTTGTAGACTAATATACATGATATTATTATAACTCCGAGAGAGGAGTGTATGGGAACGAGAGTAGTCCGAGAGTAGTCGGACCTAAGTAAAAGAGATAGGAACTAAGAGAGAGTTCCGTGAGCTAGTTGAACCTTCCCACCATGCTAGACCCAGAGTAGGGTCGAAACCGGGGAAGTAAGACTATGCTAGAGAGCCATGAGTTTTGGCCTAAGTATGTATTAAGAGTAACAAGCGTGACGTAGGAGACCTGTAGTGTCTCGGGAATCTACAAGAGCTTGAGTATAAATAACCCAAGAGTGTGGGTGAGATAATGAGTATAAATAACCCAAGAGTGTGGGTGAGATAATGAGTGTAAATAACCCAAGAGTATGGGTGAGATAATGAGAATAAGTAACCCGAGAGTGTGGGTGAGTATAGTACGAGTAGCCCAAGAGAATGGGTGTGTATATGAATAAGTAACCCGAGAGAGCGGGTGAGGTATTAAATAAGTAAACAAGGCATAGTGAGGAATAACCCTCAATGCCTAAGAGTAACCAGTTACCACTAACAACATTGTTATGTTAGTTAGGAATCGTGTTCCGTGATTGGATGTAGATTCCTTGTGTGATATACATATATATTGTATTGCCATGATGCATGTTGTTTGATTAAAATGAACTCCATGTATATCCGACCCAAAGTAGTCGGCGTACCGCGGTTAGCACGCGGTATATGCGAATTTCATATTCAGCGTAAGCTGACCCCCTAGGGGGAACGTTTTTAGTGTGCAGGTACTTGAAGCTGACCACCGTTCGAGAGAGTAGGACGGGGACGGCTGTGAGCATGGGTAGTTAGATTGTAATTACTTATGCGTTTGAATGAGGTGTAAGTCCGAGTATGTTATCGACATTCGTATATTGTAGACTCGGTATAGTAGAGATATGAATTGAGTATTGTATTTGTATGAAGTACTCGGTTGTTCCAGTTCATCAGACCGTTACGGTATGTAAGAAAGGCCTGGTTAGCCACATGGGTGGCTAACGGCGTTGTTTCACCCCTCGTTGTAATTAGAGTTCCGCTGCGTGAGTAGGAGTAATTAGTAACGGTTTTAGAGGTAATGACGAGATTAACGGTTGGGGTGTTACAATGCGGAAGTCATATTCAGCGTAAGCTGAGCCCCTAGGGGCAACATTTTTAGTGTGCAGGTACCCGAAGCGGACATGATTACAGTAAGAGACCGGCAGCTAAGCAGGGATAGCTAGGAGTGAAATATAGATAGTAGCGAATTGTATAGGGCTTGTAGCCGGTCACCGTTCGAGAGTAGGACGGGGTTGTTATTTGAAATACCCCTAAATTAATTTAAATTAATTTAGGGGATTTCTTTTATTAAACCTTTAATAATACTATTAAGTATTAGATTATTATATGGAATTATGAATATTAAATTATTATATGGAATTATGAATATTGAATTAGTATAAGGAATTATGAATATTAAAGTATTGTATGGAATTATGAATATTAATATTATATGGAATTATGAAAATTTATTTAGGGGATTTCTCCTATTTAACCCTAAAGAATACAATAAAATATTTAATTATTATTATTTATTATAGTTTATGAATTTAATAATAAGATTTATAAGTCGATAAATCTTGGGAAAATTTCTAAACACTCCGAGTATATTATAAAGATTTTAGAAAGAGTCGGAACATCGTTTTGAAACATAAAAGTCAAAATAAAATTATAGAAACCTTAAAGCTTATTAAGCCTTGCTAGGGTTGACTTTTTGAGAATGGTCAAACCAGGCCATGAAACTTATACCAATAAATAGGTTATGGAAAACCATGAAGATCGATAAAAAGAACGTCAAAAACGGATCATCCTAGCCAAAATTATGATCAAATGAAGTTTAGAGCCAAAATTTGAAAAAAGGCTGACGTGGCACGTTCTCCTGAGTCAGCGCGCGCCTCGGTAATCGCGCCCTAACACTTAGCCGTTTTATCTCCTATAATCCGGTAACAGAAACCAGTCTTTGCCCTATCTTGTGACCTTCATAACTTTCTCATCTTATGGAATTTTTTAGTGTCGTCTTCTTGTTGCCTTCTCCTACACTTTCTCTAAACAACCATAGCTCACACTAACCCTAATTCATCCTAAATCAACCGGAAATTCGAGCCAAAGTGGCCACCCTGCAAAACCGTAACTGCAGTTTCCAGTTTTTCCTTCGAATCAGGTACCTTCGTCTGGCCATAACTTCTTCATTTCTCAGCCAAATTTCATGTTCTTTAGCTCGTTTTGAAGAGCTCTAATCCCTCTAAAACTTTCATGTTGATGACCAAAGCCAATTCCCAACCGTTTGGAGGATATAGTCTCCTAAAGTCTAGGATTCCGCAGCACATAAAATCATACCGAAACTGTAAGGTATAAACTCGTGAGTTGCGACTTTAATTTCTCTCTGTGTGTTGCAAGTTAGCATTAGTTCTTGTTATCAATATGTAGAGGTAAGTTTACTCTTTCGATTAAGCCCTTATACATAGCTAAATCGATCTGTACTGCAAGTTATAGATCCTCAAAGTCGGCTTCGTGAACTGCTCGAAAGTTCAAATTTTTCCAGAACTTCAAATTCGAATTCCCCCGTTTTTGCAACTCCGGTAAGTTTCCGATCAATTGCTCCGTTTTTGTCAAACCTTGTCGTGTTACCGGCCTAACCCATGTTCCAATTTAATCAATTACGTGTTAGATTAGGAGAAATTGGCAAATTAAGCTTCGAATCGTACTATGAACCCTAACTTCGAACTGAACTCGAAACCCGTTGAATCTTGCATATTAGCTGGAGAAATTAGCATCATTAGAACCGAAATTTGATTTCGAAACCATAAAAACAATAATCACTCGATTTCGTTCTGTAGATTAGGAGATAATGAGGATTTAGTACTCGGGTTTGGGTTTGCTCTCGCTGATGAACTCGGCGTTCAGGGGCCGTCCGATCTCGTTTAAAAGATTGGACGGCCGAGATTAGATCGTATTAAAGAATTGTTATAAGTTTATAAAATTTCAGAATTTGGCTCTAACTTGTTGATTTTAGTTAATGGCCTTCCCGAAGGTATTTTGACTTGAAATTTAACCATAGATTCCTTATTTAATCTAGTTTATTTTGATGTAAATTATTATGGTTTTGGAGTTTTTAAACAAAGTTATGATTTTTGCAAGTTACGGGTTTTCTGGAATTATTTGGCTAATTTAAAAAGATATTTTTATGAAATAAAAATTTTAAATATGTTTAAAATGTTATAGTTACTGTATATTAAATTTGGGAATTTTCGGGCAATGGTAAATGGTTTTAAAATTGTGTTTATGAGTTTTTCATAAGAATAACCTATAATATATGGTTTTTAATGTAACCAAAAATTAAAGTATGGTTTCTAATAAACTTTTTAAGCTGGGAAAAATGTGGAACACTAAATTAACATTTTATAACAGTAAGTTTATAAATGTTTTGGTATTAGTTTTTAAGAGAAATGAAATTATTTACATATATGTATATATACATATTTAAGTAGAAACTTATGTTAAATCAAGGAATCTAATATTTTACGTTTTACTTCTTATATTATATAGGGGTTAATATGTTTAATTAAAACTAAGGAAAATATGAATATATATATACATATATATATAAGGGGAGTAAAGTAGTAACTTAGGGTAAAACAGGGAGCTAATAAATTAACACTTATAATAACTAAAAATTATAAGAGCTAGAATCCTAAGATATAGTAAAAGAAATACTTTATGAAACATACTTGGAATACAGTTAAAGGTTGTAGTAATAAGATAGTTTAAATATAATGAGTTACATAGGGGATGTCCTAGTTAAATTATAATACAGGTATACTTATATATTAAATAAATAAAGGAAACATTTTATTTATTAACCATATGTCGGTTGTGTTATGCCTAGAAGAAAATAAATACAATAAAATTTCCTAAAAATGTTATGGATAAATCTTAATACATAAAGATATATATAAATATATATGTATATATACATTAAAATAGATGAGGGAAATAATATTCCTTGTGATAGTTATAATAGTAGATTATATATATATGTTAAACCTTAGGTTTTAATCGGTGTGTAATTAATAGTCACTATTAACTTAAGGGTTTAATTACACAACATAAACGTAACACGGTCTTGGGCTAACCTACTAAGCCCAAGTCTATGAACTCCAAAAGCCCACTTAAAACAATTCAAAGAGAGTTTGGGCCACTCTCAGGAATAAATTCTAAATCGTTCTAAGCTAAACGAAAAGGCTAGTAAAGGATTTAGTTAACAAGTCAAGCCCAAATCTTTGTGAGAGGATAATGATAAACCTGGAGCTATTAATCAGTAAGGAAAGAAGGTTGTTTAGTTTATAAGTCCCTTAACTAATCGACACTTGGAATACCTTAATTATAGGTTACTATTAGGGAATCACTTATTCGAGTTATTTATTGTTCTTCACATACCAGGTACGATTTCTCGTACTCCGTTACTTTTGCTGTTTGACTTGTGAGACGTTTTTGAAAAACGCTAACTGACTTAAAGAGGAATTTCTAAAAAGGAAATGGTTGTGTGACTAACTCAGCTTGTGTGACTAACTGAGCCTTGAATGTGAAACTCACTTGGGTATTGTTCCTTCTTTTTGGTTGTTCCATTAGACATTGACTGCTTGGGTTTACGCTTCTGCACTCTGTTGGACTGAGTGTTTTGGTATTGCTCTGGGTAGTTAGTGATCTAGTGGGAATTTGGAAAAAGGTAAACTTTGGTAAATTCATCTTTTGACTCTGGATATCGTTTCATCCATGAGCTGGTTCTTGAGGTTTCGACGTGCGCGCGTCTTCAATGGTAACAGCAGGGGGCTGTATATCCCTCGCCCATAGGGGCATTTATATTTGACAGCAGGGGGCTGTATATCCCTCGCCCATAGGGGCATTTATATTTGATAGCAGGGGGCTGTATATCCCTCGTCCACCAGGACATTTTTAATCTGACAGCAAGGGGCTGTATATCCCTCGTCCATACGGACATTTATATCTGGCGGTGGGGGCCATCTCTCCCAATTAGTTTTATTCCACTCTTGAGTTATTGGTTCTTGGATCTGTCTTTTCATTTCTAGTCCTTTGTGACTGTCTGAGTCTTTCTACTCCTAACGGGAATTGGGTTTAACTAAGGCAATGGATGTTCACTAACACATGATGTGGTTTTGTTTCACTAACTTTACCTTCCTATTATTTATCTTTATCCTTAACTTGTTATCTTTGGCTTGGTGATTTTAAAGTGCCTTGTTTCCCTGTTTTACTTTCAAGAGTTTAATTTCAAGTTACTGTTTATTTTGAAGAGTCATGTTTTATACTTTTGCTTTGGAGAATTGTACCAGTTCCATTCCAGGGAACTGACTCACCCCTCTCGGGGTGGGCTGCTTGGTTTCATCTTGCAGGTACAAATTGATTTACAGGTGGCCACGAAGAGCATGAGTGATTGGGATGGGATTAGGTTTATGGAGAGTGAATGTATTTTATTATTGTTATGTTTATGTTAAGTTTTCTTGAAGTTCAGACCGTAACTTAGTTAATTGTAATGGTTGTAGTTGGTGAGGTTGGTACCGGGTGTTTGGAGCCCGATGGTCTATAGCACCTTTAGTTTATTTTCCGCTGTTGTTTTATTATTATAGGGGTGTTATAGAAAGTGGTATCAGAGCGTAGTTACGCTCTGAACCCGAGAAGACAAGCCGAGTGAAACACTTAGATTATAGGTGCACTTAAAACTGTGGAATTGGGGTAGAATTGGGAAGTGAGGATTCCAGTAAGGCACGACTCCTAACCCTTCTTAGATTAGTGAATGATTTCTTTATACACTTTTTTTTTTATGAATGTCTGTAGTGAATGGTGTGCTGTTGTTCTGTTTGAACATTAAACTACAGTAGAAATATAGGTTGGAATATCATCTATTGAGTATGTTAAGATTTTGGTTGGGATAAATCATATATTAAGCTATTTTCAAAAGCATACTTATGGAGAATACATGGCTAAGAATACAATTCCTTAAGAGCAAGTACACATGCTCCTAGAAATTTTAAAGAATACTTTTGGTTGAAAACAGTATACAAATAGAACTTTAAATAACTAAATTAGTATTGATATTATGTGAAAGTACTTCAACTCCTTTAAAGTTTGAAGATAAATCTCAAGAATTACTTGGTACAAATTGTTGCCTAAAGGTAATGTTTGGATAAATCTTAAATCTAGAAAATTATTAAGCTAACAAGAACTAGTAGCATATTAGAAAAGATCAACATCTGAACTTGTAAAACACACTAAAACTCTATGTTAACTTTAGAAAGAAAACACATAAACCTAACACCCTACGGGAAGTGTCTGGTGCGACGAACTCCTAGACTGAAAGTAGTGGGGGTGCACACCCACTTCTAGAAGTTTAGGGGCTAGACAAGCCTTGTCATCTAACCGTAAATAATCTTCTACGCAGGTGATGGATTGTGTTGAACTTGAGGGGAAGTGGTGGTAAGACGTTACCATCATGAAATCTTGAGCTAGGCATATTTCATTACTAGCCACAAGGAACAATTCAACACTTATATATTAAGATCCAGTACTAAACTCATACATGTAAAGAGTTTACCAAGTTAAATCCTTGGTGAAAAATACTTACCTATGGAGTGAAAACACATGAGTAATAATAAACTAAATGTTATTGAGCCTTAAATACTTGGAGTATTGAGCGTCTAGTGAAAAATTGAGAGTTACTTAAAGATTTGGAAATCCTCATGTTTATTTAGAAGTTTAACATTATACATAGATAAAATTTTAAAAGTCACACTAAGAGTGATATTTACAAAAGCCACCATTGTCTAAGAGAGTACTAAGAATTAATAATCAGAAGAATACTTACTTAGAACAAACCTTAAGAAAAAAAATAATAATTACCAAGAGTGAGCAAGTTTTCATTAGACTAGTTCATTTGACTTAAAATTTTATACAGAGTCCCTATCTTAAAAATATGTATATATATATATATATAAATTTTAAGATAAAGGAATTAGATTTTGGAGCTACATTATAATTGATAAGAACTTCCTAAAATTCTGCCTTGGGTGAAATTATGTAAATATATAATAAGTAAACACTGAATGATTCGTCTAAAATACGATAGTTAATTATAAAAACAATTGAAACTTGAAAAGTCATAGAAAATATTTATTTTATAGAGTTTTAACATATGGTTGGCTAATAAACCCTTGAAGATAATTTTGAAAGATTATCTAGGATTATTAAATGATCTGAAATATTATTTTAAACTACTCAAGTGTGTTACACCTGAGTTGTAGCTTGTTAATATAATTGATATGATAAAATGAACATATAATGAACATATAATGGACATATAATGAATGGATAATAATCATAAGATAAAATTTTATAACAATTAAGAAAATACAAATACAAAACAATCAAGAGATACAGATATATATATCAATCGCAGATAAAATCAACAGTGCAATAAAATTTACAACAAAGCTGGTTAATAAGGTGTTGAATTCTTTGAATGTGTCATTAGTAGCGGTACGAGGGCGTACCTTAGCTCTTTTAAGGGGGATATACTGGCATACTCTTCCTTCGTCACCTCATCCAGATTATGCCATGTTGCCTTATTAGCAGAACGAGAGGTGTTTGTATGTGCTTGGTTTTTACATTATGACACAGTATGGGACTGTTGATTTTCATCATGCTATGTCTTGGTATATCTTGGTTCATTTTGATTTTGAGTAATCTCGAGTGGAATGTTGTTATAGAGATGGATGGAAATAAAAGATTGGATTGGTATGGAATTTCATTGGAATTATTATTGTCTCAGCACACCCGAAGCGGTGTGAGTGCCTATTAGTTGATTTTTAAACTTCGAGGCGAAGTTTCTTTTAAGGGGGATATACTGAAATACCCCTAAATTAATTTAAATTAATTGAGGGGATTTCTTTTATTAAACCTTTAATAATACTATTAAGTATTAGATTATTATATGGAATTATGAACATTAAATTAATATATGGAATTATGAATATTGAATTAGTATAAGGAATTATGAATATTAAAGTATTGTATGGAATTATGAATATTAATATTATATGGAATTATGAAATTTATTTAGGGGATTTCTCCTATTTAACCCTAAAGAATACAATAAAATATTTAATTATTATATATTATTATATAGTATTATGAATTTAATAATAAGATTTATAAGTCGATAAATCTTAGAAAAATTTCTAAACACTCCAAGTATATTATAAAGATTTTAGAAAGAGTCGGAACATCGTTTTGAAACATAAAAGTCAAAATAAAATTATAGAACTTAAAGCTTATTAAGCCTTGCTAGGGTTGACTTTTTGAGAATGGTCAAACCAGGCCATGAAACTTATACCAATAAATAGGTTATGGAAAACCATGAAGATCGATAAAAAGAACGTCAAAAACGGATCATCCTAGCCAAAGTTATGATCAAATGATGTTTAGAGCCAAAATTTGAAAAAAAGGCTGATGTGGCACATTCTGCTGAGTCAGCGCGCGCCTCGGTAATCGCGCCCCAACACTTATATAATTCCGGTAACAGAAACCAGTCTTTGCCCCTATCTTGTGACCTTCATAACTTTCTCATCTTATGGAATTTTTGAGTGCCGTCTTCTTTGTTGCCTTCTCCTACACTTCCTCTAAACAACCATAGCTCACACTAACCCTAATTCATCCTAAATCAACCGGAAATTCGAGCCAAAGTGGCCACCCTGCAAAACCGTAACTGCAGTTTCCAGTTTTTCCTTCGAATCAGGTAACTTCGTCTAGCCATAACTTCTTCGTTTCTCAGCCACATTTCATGTTCTTTAGCTCGTTTTGAAGAGCTCTAATCCCTCTAAAACTTTCATGTTGATGACCAAAGCCAATTCCCAACCGTTTGGAGGATATAGTCGCCTAAAGTCTCGGATTCCGCAGCACATAAAATCATACCAAAACTGTAAGGTATAAGCTCGTGATTTGCGACTTTAATTTCTCTCTGTGTGTTGCAAGTTAGGATTAGTTCTTGTTATCAATATGTAGAGGTAAGTTTACTCTTTCAATTAAGCCCTTATACATAGCCTAACTCGATCTATACTGCAAGTTATAGATCCTCAAAGTCGGCTTCGTGAACTGCTCGAAAGTTCGAATTTTTCCAGAACTTCAAATTCGAATTCCCCCGTTTTTGCAACTCCGGTAAGTTTCCGATCAATTGCTCCGTTTTTGTCAAACCTTGTCGTGTTACCGGCCTAACCCATGTTCCAATTTAATCAATTACGTGTTAGATTAGGAGAAATTGGCAAATTAAGTTTCGAATCATACTATGAACCCTAACTTCGAACTGAACTCGAAACCCGTTGAATCTTGCATATTAGCTGGAGAAATTAGCATCATTAGAACCGAAATTTGAGTTCGAAACCATAGAAACAAGAATCACTCGATTTCGTTCTGTAGATGAGGAGATAATGAGGATTTAGTACTCGGGTTTGGGTTTGCTCTCGCTGATGAACTCGGCATTCAGGGGCCGTCCGATCTCGTTTTAAAAGATTGGACGGCCGAGATTAGATCGTGTTATTAAAGAATTGTTATAAGTTTATAAAATTTCAGAATTTGGCTCTAACTTGTTGATTTTAGTTAATGGCCTTCCTGAAGGTATTTTGACTTGAAATTTTAACCATAGATTCCTTATTTAATCTAGTTTATTCTGATGTAAATTATTATGGTTTTGGAGTTTTTAAACATAAGTTATGATTTTTTCAAGTTACGGGTTTTCTGGAATTATTTGGCTAATTTAAAAAGATATTTTTATGAACCAAAAATTTTATAATATGTCTAAAATGTTATAGTTACTGTATATTAAATTTGGGAATTTTTCGGCAATGGTAAATGGTTTTAAAAATTGTGTTTATGAGTTTTTCATAAGAATAACCTATAATATATGGTTTTTAATGTAACCAAAAATTAAAGTATGGTTTCTTAATAAACTTTTTAAGCTGGGAAAAATGTGGAACACTAAATTAACATTTTATAACAGTAAGTTTATAAATGTTTTGGTATTAGTTTTTAAGAGAAGTGAAATTATTTACATATATGTATATATACATATTTAAGTAGAAACTTATGTTAAATCAAGGAATCTAATTACTTTACGTTTTACTTATTATATTATATGGGGGTTAATATGTTTAATTAAAACTAAGGAAAATATGAATATATATATACATATATATATATGGGGAGTAAAGTAGTAACTTAGGGTAAAACAGGGAGCTAATAAATTAACACTTATAATAACTAAATATTATAAGAGCTAGAATCCTAAGATATAGTAAAAGAAATACTTTATGAAACATACTTGGAATACAGTTAAAGGTTGTAGTAATAAGATAGTTTAAATATAATGAGTTACATAGGGGATGTCCTAGTTAAATTATAATACAGGTATACTTATATATTAAATAAATAAAGGAAAACATTTTATTTATTAAACCATATATCGGTTGTGTTATGCCTAGAAGAAAATAAATACAATAAAATTTCCTAAAAATGTTATGGATAAATCTTAATACATAAAGATATATATAAATATATATGTATATAAATACATTAAAATAGATGAGGGAAATAATATTCCTTGTGATAGTTATAATAAGTAGATTATATATATAATATATATATGTTAAACCTTAGGTTTTAATCGGTGTGTAATTAAATAGTCACTATTAACTTAAGGGTTTAATTACACAACATAAACGTAACACGGTCTTGGGCTAACCTACTAAGCCCAAGTCTATGAACTCCAAAAGCCCACTTAAACAATTCAAAGAGAGTTTGGGCCACTCTCAGGAATAAATTCTAAATCGTTCTAAACTAAACGAAAAGGGCCTAGTAAAGGATTTAGTTAACAAGTCAAGCCCAAATCTCTGTGAGAGGATAATGGTAAACCTGGAGCTATTAATCAGTAAGGAAAGAAGGTTGTTTAGTTTATAAGTCCCTTAACTAATCGACACTTGGAATACCTTAATTATAGGTTACTATTGGGGAATCACTTATTCGAGTTATTTATTGTTCTTCACATACCAGGTACGATTTCTCGTACTCCGTTACTTTTGCTGTGACTTGTGAGACGTTTTCGAAAATCGCTAACTGACTTTAAGAGTAATTTCTAAAAAGGAAATGGTTGTGTGACTAACTCAGCTTGTGTGACTAACTGAGCCTTGAATGTGAAACTCACTTGGGTATTGGTTCCTTCTTTTTGGTTGTTCCATTAGACATTGACTGCTTAGGGTTTACGCTTCTGCACTCTGTAGGACTGAGTGTTTTGGTATTGCTCTGGGTAGTTAGTGATCTAGTGGAAATTTGGAAAAAGGTCAACTTTGGTAAATTCTTCTTTTGACTCTGGATATCGTTTCATCCATGAGCTGGTTCTTGAGGTTTCGACGTGCGCGCGTCTTCAATGGTAATAGCAGGGGGCTGTATATCCCTCGCCCATAGGGGCATTTATATTTGACAGCAGGGGGCTGTATATCCCTCGTCCACAAGGACATTTTTAATCTAACAACAGGGGGTTGTATATCCCTCGTCCATACGGACATTTATATCTGGCGGTGGGGGCCATCTCTCCCAATTGGTTTTAGGGTGCGTTCGTTAACGGCTGCCCAAATACTGGGCCCATTAATGCCGTATTAATGTTGTGACAAAACGCCGGGATTAATTCCCCCATTGCATCCATAGTGTTCGTTTGACGGCTTTATGTAAATAGAAGCAAAATACCAGTATACCCCTAAAATTGAACCATTTTCCCGTGCATGTGCTGTCTTCTATTGCACTGTTGCACTGCTCCTTCTTCGGCGCCGAGAGAGACCTCGAGATCCCATGCATGTGTTGTGTTCGTCTACGGACCTCACTGTGTCTTCTCCCATTGATTGCTTCAATCTCCCCCACACTTCTCATCCTCATCTCTCTCTCTCGTTCTTACCCAGTATTCATCTCTCAGAATTCATTGCCGATTAAATTCAATGTATCAAAACCTTCTATGTACTGTCCCTCCCTCTCGTCGTTCTCTCCATCTACAACACCTAATTCACACCCTTTCTCAGACCATTCAAAGCCGCCTCTTCCCATTTCTCTCTTCTCTACCACGTGTTTCTTCCTTTCCGTCTTCACCTTCTTTCCACCTGGATACCTCCTCTCAGATCAATGCATGCTGTACTGGTGAATTTGGTTCATGGGTACGGGGTATTGAATGTGGGACACAGAAACCAAAATGAAAATGCAGGGGTAGTCATGTAAAATGTCAAATGATTGAGGCAGCTTATTTTTGAAACGTAGAGAAAGTAACATCTATCTTAAATGTCACCCAAGCACGTTTCGCTGATTCATATCGCAGGCATGTCTCATCAAACCTTTATCTTTAATACACATTAATGTCAATTTGGGGGATTAATGTGGTTAACGAACGCAGCCTTATTCCACTCTTAAGTTATTGGTTCTTGGATCTGTCTTTTCATTTCTAGTCCTTTGTGACTGTCTGAGTCTTTCTACACCTAATGGGAATTGGGTTTAACTAAGGCAATGGATGTTCACTAACACATGATGTGGTTTTGTTTCACTAACTTTACCTTCCTATTATTTATCTTTATCCTTAACTTGTTATCTTTGGCTTGGTGATTTTAAAGTGCCTTGTTTCCCTGTTTTACTTTCAAGAGTTTAATTTCAAGTTACTATTTATTTTGAAGAGTCGTGTTTTATACTTTTGCTTTGGAGAATTGTACTAGTTCCATTCCAGGGAACTGACTCACCCCTCTCGGGGTGGGCTGCTTGGTTTCATCTTGCAGGTACAAATTGATTTACAGGTGGCCACGAAGAGCATGAGTGATTGGGATGGGATTAGGTTTATGGAGAGTGAATGTATTTTATTATTGTTATGTTTATGTTAAGTTTTCTCGAAGTTCAGACCATAACTTAGTTAATTGTAATGGTAGTTGGTGAGGTTGGTACCGGGTGTTTGGAGCCCGATGGTCTGTAGCACCTTTAGTTTATTTTCCGCTGTTATTTTATTAGGGGTGTTACATTATTGCTATGGGTAGTCGTATAAGAATTGAATTTGTTATATTATGGATTTGTAAGACCGAAAGGTCAATGATGAACTTGGGAATTGTAGATACTCGGTATAGAACAGATTTGAGATTGAATTGTATATAATGGATTCGAAGTTGTATTTAGTTTGAGAATTGATTAAGTAAAGGAAGTATCTTTTGTATAGTGTACTCGGTATAAGACCCATCAGACCGATATTGTATTTGTTGTTGCAATTGAGCTTGGATTGGCCTAGTTAGTCACGTGGGTGACTAACGGCATTGTATCACCCCCGGCTGTGTTGGTATTTGTAACACCCCAACCGTTAAACACGTCATTCCTCTAAAACAGTCACAAATTACCTTACTCACGCAGCGGATCTCTATTACAACGAAGGGTGATACAACGTCGTTAGCCACCCATATGGCTAACCAGGCTTATCTCACATACAGTAACGGTCTGATGGACTGGAACAGCCGAATACACAATACAAATACATTACTCAAATCATCTCTTTACTATACCGAGTCTACAATATATGGAAGCCGACAACATTTTCGGTCTTACACCTCTTTCAATACGTAAGTAATTAAATCTAACTACCCATGCAAACCACCGACCCCGTCCTACTCTCAAACGGTAACATCTTCGGTGTACCTGAAAAAAATAAAAACGTCGCCCCTAGGGGCTCAGCTTAACGCTGCATATGAAATTCGCATACCCCGAGCGCTAACAGGGGTACGCTGACTACTTTTGTCGAGAGCATGGAGTTCATTTTAGTTCAACCAACATGCATATAGTATTACATTTTATATGTACACTACACAAGAACTCGACATTCAATCATGGGATACAATCCCTAACTAACATAACAAGGTTGTCAGTTGTATTGTTTTACTCTTAGGCCTTGAGGGTTATACCTCACTTGCCTTGGTTACTCATTCAATAACTCACCCGCTCACTCGGGTTACTTACTTTTATACACACCCATTCTCTTGGGCTATTCATTCTGTACTCACCCATTCTCTCGGGTTGCTTATACTCATTATCTCAACCACACTCTTGGGTTATTATACTCAAGCTCTTGTAGATTCTCGAGACACTACAGGTCTCCTACGTCACGCTTGTTACTCTTAATACATACTTAAGCCAAAACTCATGGCTCTCAAGCATAGTCTTACTTCCCCAGTTTCGACCCTACTCTAGGTCTAGCATGGTGGGAAGGTTCAACTAGCTCACGGAACTCTCTCTTAGTCCCTATCTCTTTTTACTTAGTCCGACTACTCTCGGACTACTTACATTCCCATACACTCCTCTCTCAGAGTTATAATAATATTATGTGTTTTAGTCTAGAAGCATCACTCTCGATGTTTCTAATGACTTTGGGAACATTACTCAAGTTCGGGTAATCTTAGGTTTAGGGGTTACCCTTACATTTCATATACCTATAAGTTCGGTTGTTTTCTTATACCGGGTAAAATCCTCATATAGGAGGTCGACCATGTCTCAAGGGAGCTACTAATCCCTTAGGTCTCTTTTACCTTCTTTACTAGTTCACATCTTCGAACTATCTTTAATCCTCTTGAAGGAGGTTCACTTATCTTCCCACTCTCATTTGTTTCGTGGATTGTTTCAATATGGTTTCCTAACCGTTATCGGGTATTTACTCAACCCGTACTTCTCCTCACATTCTAGGGAGTTCACATGTTTGCGTTATCGTTATACTTTAACGGATAGTTTGTGTGTTTGCACGTTTTTGTTATCTTAAGCATCGACCCGATCTATGGGTCTCTAGCCTAACGTTACTCACTGCGAGTCGGTCCATACACTATGTTAGACCACACCGGCATACAAGTATGTTAGCTCATTCAACATACAACAAGGCATACATAATCTAACAATGGATTATTTTCATGCTTTAATCTTGATTATGCCGGCACACAAACACACAAATCAACGTAACTCGGTTAGCACGCGGAGTATGAGAAAATCATACCTTTCACCATGGATATACTTTACCGGGTCACCACTCGTTCCTCGGTTCACACTTGTTCCACTGATAACATTCAAATGTTTTTATTAACATCAAAGCGTTACGGTATGTAAAACTAATACTCCCGTACGTAACCCCGTTATCCCCTTTAACTTAGTTTTATTCATTCGAGAATTGCTCGAGGAACATAAGTGGACGTGATAAAGTGGACTCCGGTGACAGGTATGGTTTTCTTGTAACCTGTGTCCTACCGGATTACACCGGCTTGTATGCCAATGTGTTTTTTTGTGTGTTTGCCACGTTATAAGATAAATCATGAAACGAGTTTACAGTCGTTAATGATATTGTATGTTTACGTGCCGATACCGGTAACCTCGAATGCGCTTGAAGGGCTAGTTCACCACTATTAGGTAAACGTAAGAGAACGGTATCCGGTGATAACGTCCGACCTAAGGAACGTTCTAACCACGGCTATGCGTGAGTTAGTTATGTGATGTTTATGTGTGATGTTTGTGTGTGAATGTGTGACTCTCCCTTCCCTTGTGTGTGTCTAACAAGACTTAACCCAATGTTGTGATTGTTTAACTAAGTTCAATGATGAACTTCTGACAAGTGCTAACGGGGGGAGTGAGGAGTCCGGTCTGTTCCGGCCACGCGTGTGAGTATGGGGGTCGTTGTCATAGCAGGTTCGATCCTCTCCGTATGTTATGGTTGTTTTCCAATTTGGTTCCCAACCTTCCCTTTAGCTTAACCAAGGCTATTACTGACTCACGTCGGGCCACAGGGGCATACTATGTTATGTTTGTTTCGGTGTGCTTGGATCACTATATCCGAGACACCTTGTGTTAAGTTAACCGTTCATTTAACGAGACGGTAACGAGTTATGTAACGAGCTTATCATGAGGCTGGCAACATTCTCTAGGCTCACCAGTGTAATAGCAATGTTTGGGTCGGTTCCTAAGAGAACCATTCCCGTTATGTTATGTATTTTGTTGTGATGCAATATCTATTGCGGTGTTATGTTGTACACGTGGAAACGTGCAAAGTGTGGTTGTGTGATGTTATGTAGTGTATGATATATGTTGTATAATGTGGAGTGAGTGGATCATGGATATGATTCCCAGTTTGTGATAAGAGGCGTTAAGGATAACCCGATTTAAGGGTAAGTGTCGTCTATTAAGGAAGTAGCTCCATTAGAGGAGGAACACTCTAGGAATAATGAATACCATGAGTGACTTATCAAGTAAGGATATATTATCCGTTTGTTGTGCCCATTGAGGCGAAATGTTATGTGTTGTGTGTTTACAGTTGCGTGCATGACTAAATATAATCAACCGCATGTTAAGACGACAATTAGTTGTGTGTGGCCCGGTAGCATGTGGGCTGCGGGATTACCATACCAGCAAAGGTGCTGAGCCCCTTGGGGGCCACCCTTTCTCTTCTTTTCCTATTTCAGGTACAAGGAGCTGGAAGTCGTTCGTGAGTAGGACGGGGTAGTCGTTGTACATGGGTAATCGTTTATGCTGTATATATACTGTAGGTGTAGTGTGACCGAAATTGTTATCGGCATTAGTTATAAATACTCGGTATAGTTGGAAAGGTGTATGTTGTTGTTGTGTTAATGGAAAGGGATAGTAATGTGTAGTCGCTCGGGAATTTAGCCCATCAGACCGGTACAATGTGTATGTATTAGCCTTGTTAGCCACGTGGGTGGCTAACGGCGTGTAACACCAACGAGTTAAGTAATGTGATGAGGTTGTTTTTCCGCTGCAGTTTATTGTAAGTGTGTTAATGTTGGATGGGGTGTTAGATTGGTAATCTCATAGTATTAATCCACTCCCTCTTATCCCTTTGTGTCTTGGGAATAAAGGTTCTCAATCGTCGCTATGTATCTCTTACCGTATGCGAATTCGATGAGTTATAGATTTTCTCTCCAATTCTCTGGAATCTATTTCGTATTACAATATATACCTTCGTGATTATTCACTTACTTTTCCCGACTTGTTGTCGGTTGAGGTCAAGCTACTACTTAGCATGTAGTGCTTCCTCGTTTAATAGTGGCTCCTGGATTATGTTTGTTTCTTGGTTCTGTACCAGAGTTCTTCACTCATACTACTCTGCATTTACCATCCATCGATCCTGGGCCCTGTGGGTTACTGCCCACGTTCCTCGTGCATCTTTGGCCAACGGCCGCACGGTTATCTCTCTAGATTCTCACTCAACAGGCTTTGTTGACATCTCTCAATTCCTGACTCTCCCACTCGATCATTACCACCAAGTGCAATACCAAAACACTCAGTCCTACAGAGTGTAGAAGCGTAAACTCTTGGCAGTAAATCTCTTATGAGATAGGAATGAATACGTCTCCTTTACTATTTTTTTCTCATCAGCTTCATTTCATTATCTGATTACTCTCTTACAATGGTCGCTCACTGCGTACCATGCTCTTATTCATTAACAATATTCGCTTATATGGCATTAGCTACTACTTTAGCTTCCGCTCATATACTCCTGCCATTCATACTATGGCTCGCCATTCACTTGGCTCAATAGAATATATTACTCTAAACTCTCTACGCTTACTGCGCATCGTTTACTCTGCAATTCATACTACACACATACAGTGTTTACTACTAATCCGATTACTCTCTCGGTTTCCTTCCACTGCTATCAACGCCTTTCTATGCCCTATCTCTATTCGACTTACTCCTTGGCAATTAACACATGCTCAAGTTTCATTGCACCGCTCTAGCGGTTTCACATTACATTCATGGGTGGTAGCCTTTCTCTGGAAGATTCACGCAATTACCGCTCCATAGGCTCCACAATAACAAGTGGTGTCCCCACTCTAAGGTTGTGGTTCATTTCCCACTGTTTCTTCTTATGCCTTTATGCATAGGTTTGTAATGTTTGGATCTACGAATTGTAGTTAGTTTTCTGGCTTACAAGCCACATCGCCTCGCCACACTCCATGCGGGCTGCTTAACAGGTTTCTGCTTCTCCGTACACCATTAAATGGTTTGGAGGTATTGCTAGGTTCTTTGACATGGTTGTCTCATCACACTTCCGTATATGGAAGTCCATTTAGGTATCTTGATATTAATTCATGCCTTCTGGCAATTTAGGGTACCCCGTGTTATGTGGGATTCCTTCGGGTTCTACCCGCGTGTTCGCTTTATCACTTGTGTTCTTACACGATATTTCGTTCAACTACTGTGGACTCCGGCACCCTTCACGGATTGCTCCTGGGTGTTACTGAGTTGCACCAATATATCTGGCTTGAACTCTTGGGTATGTTCAGTTTCTTTACTCCGCCTTGCGGTTACATATTTTTGAACAATCCCGTTTAGGGTTGTAATGTCTCCAATTATTGGGTAGATCCTTGGTACTTTCCTTTACCTTCTTGGTCAGGTTGTCATTCTCTTCGGTGAAGTATACTATGGGTATTCTATCCCGTTTATCGAACATTAATATGTTCATTTTAGGCATTCGCCGTATTGCCTACGCTGGTATCCATTCCAGTTACCATGTACTTCCTAATACATGTTCAATGTCTATATTCAATACTCTGTACTTCTCGCACCTTATTGACTCTTTCACCCTACTCTTATAGTGGGTTCTTGACTCCTTTCGCTTTATAAGCTTCTCTATGTCCTTCGATCATTCGAGGTGTCCAACTGTCTCGGTTTAGATTGGTTCTTTCGTCCGTAGTATGGAGTGGGCTACTTCCCGTGTTCCATACTCTACTTGTATACATACATGGAGTATCTTATTGATACGTTACCACTTGCCCGACTAACTCATAACTGGTCTGTCAGGCCCGCAAGCTCCTTCGGAGTGCGGTCGTTCCATGTCTCGTTTGTGTACACTTGTAGTGTCGGTCACACGCCTAGGTGAAGTATTCTGTTGTCAACTCCTCTTGTATCATTCTATGATAACTTACCGTGGTTCTCTGGTTCGGTTTTAAAAATTTGGGGTTTTTTGGAAAATTCTATGTTTTGAAAGAAAAATTTAAGTTCGGATAGTAAAATCTTCATGGCTTTTCAATGCCGGTTACTTCTTACCAGGTCAAGCCTCTAGCTGACCGGTATGCTCTTTAACATGGTGGTCAGGCCGTTAGGCCTTTCCAAGGTTTCATTTCAATGTTTCTTAAGGTTGTCTTGCCATATTGGCTTCTCTCGCCGTTTTGGTACTTGCTAAGTACTGGTCGCTTGGCAAATCTCTTCTTAATAGTCCCGTTAATACTGCACTTGCCGTGGCAAGTGCGCAGTACAGGCGGTTTTTGGAATAACTCATACCGGTCGCGGTATTGTTCACATTATATTTGGTAGCCTTGGCGGCTCTTCCTTGATCCTTTAGTTGGATAACTACTCCTTAGAGCTGCTTCATATTCATCTTGACATGACTGTCATTCATTTAGGTGCTTCTCCACTCTCGGAGTTCCTTAATTACTTAGTTCTTTGTTCTACCTCGTTGCTCGTTCCCACGTCTTTACTGTGGTTACTGAGGTTAAAATCATTTAGGCACTACTTCTGTAGTCCTATTCGGGTATATCCCGTAGTTATGCTCGTAGCTGTCTAAGCTATATCAGTTAAGTATTGCAACCTCTTTGGGTGTGGCAGGGTGGGTGTATCTACTCCTGACTAGATTCTTAGTCGGTTAATATACCGTTTGTGGTATTATTTAACTATGGCGGTCCGTAGACTTGAGTCCCGGTTTTTGTTATTTCTCATGAATCCGCCTTGTTACACGGTTGGTGCTCGCTTCTTGCTGTTGCTTCTTAGCCAGCCGGGTTCTCATGACTACTAAGCATGTCGCCCCAAGCTGCCATAGATTCCGGTCTCCTTGGTTTAGGATTTCTCGATCTCCCGCCATTGAGTGTGGTTATGTCATTCCAGCGGGATCCGTCTCCGAGATTTACGGTATTCGGGATCTACCGCATGACAGGTTCTGGTTCATTTTGAAATATTTAACAGCTGCCAGATTGGGTTTCCCCGTCTCCCTGGCGTTCTTTCCCGAGCTTTGAATACGGGGGTTGTGAGGGCGGGTCTGGTATTGTAAGTATCCAGAACTTACTGGAAGTTCCTAACTAGCGCATCTCTCACGCTACCACTCAACCCTTAGCCCTAAGTCTCTAATTCCTAACTCGGTATTTCCTAAGCTCGGTATTTCCAGTCATCAGAGTGATACTTCGCTCTGATACCATTTTTGTAACACCCCAACCGTTAAACATGTCATTCCTCTAAAACAGTCACAAATTACCTTACTCACGCAGCGGATCTCTATTACAACAAAGGGTGATACAACACCGTTAGCCACCCATATGGCTAACCAGGCTTATCTCACATACAGTAACGGTCTGATGGACTGGAACAACCGAATACACAATACAAATACATTACTCAAATCATCTCTTTACTATACCGAGTCTACAATATATGGAAGCCGACAACATTTTCGGTCTTACACCTCTTTCAATACGTAAGTAATTAAATCTAACTACCCATGCAAACCACCGACCCCGTCCTACTCTCGAACGGTAACATCTTTGGTGTACCTGAAAAAAATAAAAACGTCGCCCCTAGGGGCTCAGCTTAACGCTGCATATGAAATTCGCATACCCCGAGCGCTAACTGGGGTACGCCGACTACTTTTGTCGAGAGCATGGAGTTCATTTTAGTTCAACCAACAAGCATATAGTATTACATTTTATATGTACACTACACAAGAACTCGACATTCAATCATGGGATACAATCCCTAACTAACATAACAAGGTTGTCAGTTGTATTGTTTTACTCTTAGGCCTTGAGGGTTATACCTCACTTGCCTTGGTTACTCATTCAATAACTCACCCGCTCACTCGGGTTACTTACTTTTATACACACCCATTCTCTTGGGCTATTCATTCTGTACTCACCCATTCTCTCGGGTTGCTTATACTCATTATCTCAACCACACTCTTGGGTTATTATACTCAAGCTCTTGTAGATTCTCGAGACACTACAGGTCTCCTACGTCACGCTTGTTACTCTTAATACATACTTAGGCCAAAACTCATGGCTCTCAAGCATAGTCTTACTTCCCCAGTTTCGACCCTACTCTAGGTCTAGCATGGTGGGAAGGTTCAACTAGCTCACGGAACTCTCTCTTAGTCCCTATCTCTTTTTACTTAGTCCGACTACTCTCGGACTACTTACATTCCCATACACTCCTCTCTCAGAGTTATAATAATATTATGTGTTTTAGTCTAGAAGCATCACTCTCGATGTTTCTAATGACTTTGGGAACATTACTCAAGTTCGGGTAATCTTAGGTTTAGGGGTTACCCTTACATTTCATATACCTATAAGTTCGGTTGTTTTCTAATACCGGGTAAAATCCTCATATAGGAGGTCGACCATGTCTCAAGGGAGCTACTAATCCCTTAGGTCTCTTTTACCTTCTTTACTAGTTCACATCTTCGAACTATCTTTAATCCTCTTGAAGGAGGTTCACTTATCTTCCCACTCTCATTTGTTTCGTGGATTGTTTCAATATGGTTTCCTAACCGTTATCGGGTATTTACTCAACCCGTACTTCTCCTCACATTCTAGGGAGTTCACATGTTTGCGTTATCGTTATACTTTAACGGATAGTTTGTGTGTTTGCACGTTTTTGTTATCTTAAGCATCGACCCGATCTATGGGTCTCTAGCCTAACGTTACTCACTGCGAGTCGGTCCATACACTATGTTAGACCACACCGGCATACAAGTATGTTAGCTCATTCAACATACAACAAGGCATACATAATCTAACAATGGATTATTTTCATGCTTTAATCTTGATTATGCCGGCACACAAACACACAAATCAACGTAACTCGGTTAGCACGCGGAGTATGAGAAAATCATACCTTTCACCATGGATATACTTTACCGGGTCACCACTCGTTCCTCGGTTCACACTTGTTCCACTGATAACATTCAAATGTTTTTATTAACATCAAAGCGTTACGGTATGTAAAACTAATACTCCCGTACGTAACCCCGTTATCCCCTTTAACTTAGTTTTACTCATTTGTTCTTAAACTCACAACTTTCTCAATCACTTCTCAAACTTGTTTACACTCCTAATGACCTTTAAACATCATTATTCATGTCCTAATTACCTTGTACTATCATTACCATTCAATTCCACATCATTAGAATGCAAGAAAATACTTTCTGTACAATTTTTGGGGTGGTCCGGGTTTGTGTCCGGGGATACAAACCCGGACCAATACTGGAATGTGCTCTCGGGTGACTTTTATGTGTGGTCCGGGTTTAGGGGTGGGTTTACAAACCCGGACCATACCTGTGTAAACCTCTCGGGTGGAATTTTGGGGTGGTCCGGGTTCAGGTCTTGGTTTGCAAACCCGGACCATCCATTCTGAAATACATTCTGCCGTGATTTATGACATGTCCGGGTTTGCGTACTTGTTTGCAAACCCGGACAAGTTGCAGTATTGTAAAATATATGTGTTTTTGATTATGTTTCAACTCCAAATTTCTACCATTCTCTTCCCCAATGTTCCTACATATAATCTAGCATATTTTAGCATTGATTAAGCACTTTGAACTAGCCTAATCCAATCTCTATACTCAACTGTCAACTAACCCATTTTCACTGTTATTTTCCTTCTGTTACAGATTCCAAGTCTCTTGTTCTCTGTTGCAGTTCTCCAATCCTTCCTTTCTTACCATTTCAAATCCACGTATTAACACACTCAAGCCCATAGCTTCCTAAGCAAATTTTGACATAACTTACCTACATTCTTAGCATTTCCATCACACTTCAACAACTCACAAACATCAATTTTACTTCCCTGTTATATAAGCATTAAAATTCCTTACAGCAGCACTTAAATTCCTCTCTGTCATCACACAATACTTGCTCAGTTTTCTAAGTTTGTTTTGTACCCAAACCCTTTAAAACTTCCTCACTCAACAAACAATATTGTAGTATCATGACTACACCATACAAGGTCATTATTTACGTTCAAAAATGTGTTTTACAAGGAAGTAAACCGACTCAAGGTAAGCTCTTTACCTTGTTAGTTTTCTGTTTTCTTTTCTCTTCTTCCTCTTTCTCTGATTCTCTCTTTCTCTTCTTGTTTCCACACCAAACAGAGGTATAGATTGATGTCTACAATCATACCCCAAACCATACATAACAAACTAGTTTATTTCTCACGTAACTCACAAAATTAATATTTCATGAACTAGTTTTAGGGCTTTAACACTAAGGAGTTACCTTGCCCTCTTGAGTGCCATCTTTGAACAACAAAGCTAGCAAAAATATCACCCCTCTGTTGAAGAATAAAACCGGCTGAAAAATGAAGCCAAGTTCAACGTGGGTATTTTTTTTATTTAACAAGCATAAGCTAGAAAGATGGAAGACTTAAGCTTATTTTTACCTTGGAGTATTTAGGAGATGAAGGAGACTCAAAACACCTCTTCAAGCTTCAACAGAAGCCACAGTCATGAAAATGAAAATGAGGGATTTATGTTTTTGAAGGGTGGAAAATGTTGCCCTGGACAAGAGGAATCCAACGGTACTATTTTTGTGTGTTTTGGTGGAGAATGGAGCAAGATAATGGAGAAGGAAGATTGTGCTGTTGCTCTCTGATGAAATCGCCATGGAGCTCTCTGGGAAGAAGAGAATACAGCGAGTGGAGGCTGGGAATCGTAAAATAAGGAGAAGGAAAAGTGAGAGAGTACTTAAAGTACTTTTTACTATTTCACTTTTGCTTTATTTATTTTTCTTGTCATCTTATGACTTAATAAGCTAACAAGCTTATTAATGTGTGTACATACTAATTAAAATCGTCCCCACCCAAAATACTAGCTGGTAGCATTTTTCATTTTTTTACAGAAACGCTCGTTAAATTACCCGATTTGGCACTATTCACTAACCGGGCCCGTTTTTTGGATTTTTCTCGTTTCTTTATTTTTAATGGTTTTTAAGCTTCCATTAATACTAAATTATAGTTATTTAATCAACTATAATTTTTATGGGTCCGTTTGACCACTTAAAGTAGCGTTTTCGGGTTTTCTCGAAAAACACGCTTTTATGCTTAATTAGCGTTTTAACCCATTATTTGGATCCGTTTTCTTCGGGAATTATTCCCACATAACAATTAGGCGTAATTAAGCCTTAGGAATCCATCTCGGACCCTAACGAGATCATATATCTCTCATTCCCATTTAATGCGCGTTTTAGAGTTTTTCGCGTTTAACGCATTTTCTCTTTTCTTTTGGTTTTATTCTCTTTACCAATACTCTCTAGGCACTATTAGGCCTTTAATAATCGTATTAGAATAATTTAATCACCACTTTTAGGTCCGGGGTATTAAAGTATTACCGCTGTGTTGTTGCTGATATTTGAGACGGGTTAGAGGATAATTGTGTAATTACTGGTAGGGGTGTTACAAAAAGTGGTATCAGAGCGAAGTATCGCTCTGATGGTCTAAATACCGACTTTAGGAAAATATCGAGTTAGGTATTAGAGACTTAGGGCTAAGGGTTGAGTGTTAGCGTGTGAGGTACGCTAGTTAGAAACTTCCAGTGTGATCTGGATACCTACATAACCAATCCCGCCCACCGCAACCCCTGTTTTAAAGTTGGGGAAGGAATGCCAGAGAGATGGAAACACCTCTCATACTCGGGAAAACCCGATCTGGCGGATGTAGAATAAACCTTGTAACGAGAAAGAGCCTGTCATACGGTAGATTCCAAGAACTGGAAATCCTGAAGACGGTTCCCGTTGGAACGATAATAACCGTCCTAAATGGAAGAAGACTGAAGATCCTCAATACATGATATTGAAGGGAAGCATAACTACGTAATGAGGCGAAAAGCGGAGTAACAAAACCGGGACAAGAGAGTCTACGGATTGTAATGCAGGACAATATCGTCAACGGTGAGCAAACCGACTAAGGAATTAGTCAAGGTTGGATAAACTCCAAACCTACAACGCCAGGAGGCATCAATACTTAGATGACATTACTCAACAGGACTACCACGTAGTTCCTAAAGATCCGTTAAACCTCGTTAACCACCATAAAGACGTGGGAACGGGTAACGAAGCGAGGTGCACGGAGTACCTCAAGGATCGGGAAAGCACCCGAATTAACAACGATCTTGTCAAGAGCATTGAGAAGCTACTCGGGAATTGATCACTAAGATCAAAAATGGATGAAAACAATACCGTAACCGGTGCTTGTTAACCTAAAAACTGACGTACCCACGCACTTTCCAAGGCAAGTGCATGAAATACCCCAAACCTTGATATGTGGTTTAAATATCAAATTATGGTATGTAAAGGCTAAAAAGTGCCTTAGTAACATCAGTGAACAATTTAAACCATAATAAATGCAATAAAGCATTAAGACTCAGTTTGAGCAAAAACATGCTCTAAGCTATGAGTGAACTTGGTTAGGACCCAAAGAGCCTACCAAGACTTGATAACATTTAATTATGATTTAATAAGGCTAAATAAGTCCTTAGGAAACTTTGGTGGACAGTTAAACCAAATAAAACACAAGAAAATACCTTAAAGTCAATAAGAGCAAAAATGTGCTCTAAGCTTGGGATAAATGTGTATAAGACCTAATGGTCATACCTATACTTTATAAATATGTTAATGAACATATTAAATCAATTACCAAAGAAAACCAAGCTTGAAAACAAGTTAAAACACAAAATGTGCTTTAAGGAGTCTTAAAGCACGTTTTTGAAAAATTGTCTTGTAAATGAGTTTTGAATGGCTAAATGTCCATCATTACTCTTTAATTAACATGTGTACTATATAGTATCACATTTGGGTGGCTATATTAATGGGAAATCAAAAATTTCACTTCTAAGTGCCTTGTTTAGGTGAATAGTGATTTTTATAAGCTAGTTTGTAACATATGTTGTTATAAGTAATTAAATTGGTCAACAAAGACCATTATACCCTCCTAGGCATATGGGGGCCGGTTTTTCATGGTGTGAGTCACCAACATGTAAAAGAAATCAAATAAGTAAAGTTAAGCTTAAAGTAAAGTACTATTTGCTTTATAAGTTACAAATATCTTCAAAAGCAAAGGTTATCTTCATTCTCTCATTCCTTCCTTCATTTCCCACGGTGGTCTTCTTCTTCCTCCTCTCTCCATCGGTTTCCAACAGCCCACACTCATTCTTCATCTTCTTTCACTTGTAACTTGTGATTCCCTTGGCCAAATCAAATTCCAAGACCATATTTGTCTTAGTTAGGTCAAGCTCTACACTTCCCTCTTTTTAAATCTTCAAAAGCCTCATTTCGGTGCCAAGGGGATTCACCATTGATGGAGCTTGAGCTCACCTTTTCACATATTATTGTTCTCCTTTGCTTCAAGGTAAGGAAACTCAAAGAAAATCCATGTTTCCTCCATGTTTTCATGTTGACCGAAAATTCACCTCACCATGGTGTATTTACCTTGCTTGTTTTAGCTTCATTTGAATCTTCCAAGGGCTAGGAGGAGTCCTCTCTTGATACTTGTTCAAGTTCTCTTCCAATTCCAAGGTAAAACAATTACCTTAATGTGTTAAAACAATATGTGTAACTAGGGTTTACAATGAGATGAAGCATAATGCTTGAATACTCATTCTATTATTTGTACATTGTTTAGAAGTTGACAAACAACCAAACACCCCACCGGTTTTACAAGGAAACAAGAAAGAAGTTTGAGAGGAAAAGAGGTAAACAAACTATCTCAATGTAGTTTAAATGCCTTAGGAAAATGAGCTTGATTTGCTTAATAAAATACCTAAGGAGCCAATGGCAAATGAGCTAGTAAAATGCTCTCAAGGAGACTAGTAAAAGAACATATGTATTGGTGTATGTATTTGCAGGTCAAAGGCATACTTATGTGGGAAATTCAGTGTTTATGGTTTATGTTATTTAAGGGCCTAAGAGCCATGTTATTTAAGGGCCTAAGTGCCAAGCAATTTAAGTTATGCACTATATTGTGATGTAGTGCTTAATGTGTGAAGTTTGTGTATAAAAATGTGTTTGATGGATTTTAGGTGTGTTGAATGGAATAAGGTAAAAACCTAAGTGTTTGGATGTGAGTATATACAAGAGAAGCTATGGCCAAATTTGGGAAAAATGTGTGAGAAGTTCTAAGTGTTTTAAGTGGTTTTGGTGAACTAGGAAGTGTTATAGGTGAATAAATGTTTACTTGAGAAGAAAACATGTGTTAAGGTGATTTAGAGTGATGCAAGGATTTAGGTGTTATCTTGGAAGTTCTAGGAATTCAATGTGTGTTTTGAGAGTGTATTGAAAAGTCTTGAAGAAGTTGTTTAAGGTTTGGGTGATGTTGATGAATAAGGAGAATGATGTTTAAGTAAGGTTTTGAGAAAAGAATTCAAGGAGTTGTAACAAGGAGATTTAGTTAGTAAGAAAAGGAGTTGAGAGATGATGTTAAGGTGTAGAGGAAACACCTTGGTGTAGTGGTCATTATTGGTGAACTACCACTTAGAAATCTTAAGGAGAAAACATCCTAAGTGCTAGGAATTTTTAAGAAACTTGTGAATGATAAGATGGTTTTGGTGAGTGATTTAAAGAGTTTAGCACATGGCTAAAGGTGTGTTTGATGTGCCAAATGGTGTTAGGAAGCATTATGAGACTTTAGGAGAAGTTTGGAGGAATTTGGCTAAGTTTAAAGGTGTAAAAGTTGAGCATTTTGCCGTGTCCGAACTTCCGTCCGGACATGGAAGTTCGGACAGGCTCTGTTGGACAAGGAAAATTCCACTCTCGAACTGTGTCCGAACTTGGGAAGTCCGGACACAAGTTCGGACGTCACTATTTCAATCTAGGAATTTCTCTCGAACTGTGTCCGAACTTGGGAAGTCCGGACACAAGTTCGGACGTGTGTATAGTTTCAGTATTAGGTCGCGGCTTGCGTCCGAACTTGGAAGTTCGGACACAAGTTCGGACAGGCCACTGTATGGACCAAAATTGTTGTTTTAAGGTATAGAAATGATGTGTAATGATGGGGATTGATAGGTAATGATGTTATAAGGTTGTTAAGGACATGATAAGTGAGTTTTAATGGTGATTAAGTGGGTGAAAGGTTGTAATAAAATGTGAAAGTAAAACAAGTTAAAATGTAAAGTTATTTAACCAAGTTAACGGGGAAAAGTTATAAGCGTTAGACTTTAAACAAACATGTTACCCCAATGTTAATAAAAACACATGTGATGTTAACAGTTGTTCGAGAAGTGCTCGAGGAACATAAGTGGACGTGGTAAAGTGGACTCCGGTGACAGGTATGGTTTTCTTGCAACCTGTGTCCTACCGGATTACACCGGCTTGTATGCCAATATGTTTTTCTGTATGTTTGCCACGTTATGAGATAAATCATGAAACGAGTTTACAGTCGTTATTGTTATTGTATGTTTACGTGCCGATACCGGTAACCTCGAATGCGCTTGAAGGGCTAGTTAACCACTATTAGGTAAACGTAGGAGAACGGTATCCGGTAACAACGTTTCCGACTTAAGGAACGTTCTAACCACGGCTATGCGTGAGTTGGTTATGTGATGTTTGTGTGTGATGTTTGTATGTGAATGTATGACTCTCTCTTCCCTTGTGTATGTCTAATAAGACTTAACCCAATGTTTGTGAATGTTTAATAAAGTTCAAAGTTGAACTTCTAACAAGTGCTAACGGGGGAGTGAGGAGTCCGGTCTGTTCCGGCCACGCGTGTGAGTATGGGGGTCGTTGTCATAGCAGGTTCGATCCTCTCTGTATGTTATGGTTGTTTTCCAATTTGGTTCCCAACCTTCCCTTTAGCTTAACCAAGGCTATTACTGACTCACGTCGGGCCACAGGGGCATACTATTGTTATGTTTGTTTCGGTGTGCTTGGATCACTATATCCGAGACACCTTGTGTTAAGTTAACCGTTCATTTAACGAGACGGTAACGAGTTATGTAACGAGCTTATCATGAGACTGGCAACATTCTCTAGGCTCACCAGTGTGTAAACAATGTTTGGGTCGGTTCCTAAGCGAACCATTCCCGTTATGTTATGTGTTTTGTTGTGATGCAATATCCATTGCGGTATTATGTTGTGCACGTGGAAACGTGCAAAGTGTTGTTAGGTGTGTATGTAGTGTAGTTATATGTTGTAAAGTGTGGAGTATGTGGATCATGGATATGAATCCCAGTTTGTGATAAGAGGCGTTTAAGGATAACCCGATTTAAGGGTATGTGTCGTCTATTAAGGAAGTAGCTCCATTAGAGGAGGAACACTCTAGGGATGATGAATACCATGAGTGACTTATTAAGTAGGATGTATTATCCGATTGTTGAGCCCATTGAGGCGAAATGTTAAGTGTTGTGTGTTTACTGTTACATGCATGATTTAAATATAATCAACCGCATGCTAAGACGAAAATTAGTTGTGCGTGGCCCGGTAGCATGTGGGCTGCGGGATTACCATACCAGCAAAGGTGCTGAGCCCCTCGGGGGCCACCCTTTCTCTTCTTTTCCTATTTCAGGTACAGAGAGCTGGAAGCCGTCCGAGAGTAGGACGGGGTAGACATTGTACATGGGTAATCATTTAAGTGTATGTATACAGTAGGTGTAGTAAGACCGAAATTGTTGTCGGCATCAGTTTATAAATACTCGGTATAGTTGGAAGGAGTGCGTTGTGTTGTTGTTAATGGAAATTGATAGTACTGTGTAGACGCTCGGGAATTTAGCCCATCAGACCGGTACATTGTGTATGTATTAGCCTTGTTAGCCACGTGGGTGGCTAACGGCGTGTAACACCAACGAGTTAAGTAATGTGATGAGGTTGTTTTTCCGCTGCAGTTTGTTGTAAGTATGTTAATGTTGGATGGGGTGTTACAAAAAGTGGTATCAGAGCGAAGTATCGCTCTGATGACTGAATTACCGAGCTTAGGAAGTACCGAGTTAGGATTTAAGTACTTTGGGTTAAGGGTTGAGTGATAGCGTGAGAGATACGCTAGTTAGGAACTACCAGTGACTACTGGAAACCTACAATCCATCCCACCCTCCACAATCCCTGTTTGATAACTTGGGAAAGAACGCCAGAGAGATGGAAGTCCTCTCTTACTCGGGAATACCCGATCTGGCTGTTATTATATACCTTTAGGATACGGAGAGCCTGTCATACGGTAGATCCCGAAAACTGGGAATCCCGGAGACGGTCTCCATCTAAACAATGTTAACCGCATTCCATAGCAAAGAATGAAGGATCTTGTGTATAGAGGAATAGAATTTCCGGCAACCTGGGTCGACATGCTAAGCAGTCGAGAATAACCAGTTTGCAACGCACCAACCGTGCAACAGGCAAGAAGTGGATTAATAAAACCGAGACAAGTGTCTACGGGACCACAGTTGATAAATAATACACCAACGGTATACCAACCGACAAAGGAACTACAACGTAGTGCCCAAACAAGAGACAAGTCTCAGTAACCACGACAAATACGTGGAACGGGCTACAAAGAGAATACAATACTAAGACAAAGGGGTCTCCCAGAATGGGAAACACCCTAGTTAATGATTATCATATGAGGACAGTGAGAAGTCACCTAGAAGAGTTATTATCAAGGCAGTAAGATCAGTGAGGGCCAACAAGGCCACTGTTGACAGTGGGTAAGAACAATACCATAACCAGTATGTTTAAACCGATAGCCAATTAGCATGGCGCACTTGCCAATAGCAAGTGCTGCTATAACAGGGCTGTTCGGGAAATTTATAACCACTACAGAGTACTTAGTAAAGTACCATGAAGTTAAAAAGGATCATTATGACCATGGAAGGGCTTGATAGCCTAACCTCTGTAACTGTAAGTACACCAGTCAGCAAGAAGCTAGACATGGTTAAGGTAAGAAGATGTTGTGAAACCATGAAAATTTTTTTTAAACCCAAATTTATTCAAACCCTTTTTCCTTCAAAACCAGATTTTCTTTCAAACCAACACTTCTTTCCAACCTTCTTTTAAACCAAACCAGTAAAACCAAGGACAGTTGACAAGGATACAACAATGGATAAACTTTCCCTCGATTAAGTTCGGGAAGTAAGGAATGAATATTGTCACGGGACAATATAAGGGAGTTGACAACAGAATACTTCACCTAGGCGTGTGACGGACACTACGAGTGTACCAATTGAATTGTGGGACGACCGCACTCCGATAGGAGCTTGTGGGCCTGACAGACCTACTTATGGGTTAGTTGGGTAAGTAGTAATGTATCAGTATGATACCCCATATATGTATACGAGAAGAGTCCGAAACACGGGAAGTAGTCGACTCCGTCTACGGTCAGCAGTATAAATCAAGCAAGAGCTAAGGATTACAAGGAATAGTTGAAGCTAAGGAACTCAGTTAAGTTAACGAGACTAAAAGGATTAGTGAATTCCTCTCAAGGAAATGTTTAAGAGTTAGCAAGTGCGAAGGGCACAAACTGTTATGTAAAGACATCACATATGTCTTAAGGATCCTTAGGGATAAAACATGTTAGCTGGAACGGTGACCCAGCTTGTACATGGCAAGCAAATGCCTAATGTGGACACATTAATGTGCAATGAACGGGATGAAATTCCCAGAATAAGTACCTACACTACCGGGAAATGTTGATCTTCACAGAAGGAGATAATAAGCCAGTTAAGAACGCAAACGGCGTGGCTAACGGAATGTACCAATAAGTGTGAGCCAAATGTAACGGCATAACATAACAACACCCAGGAGCAATCCTTGAGGGGTGTTCGCATCAAAAATTGTTGAATGAAATGCATGACAGAAACACAAGGGTTGAAACTAACACCCAGTTTAGACATAAATTGTCAGGAGACGGACTGACAAACCTAAGGGGCATCCCATGAAAGGAAACGGAATGCAACGACCTTGTCATGGAGCTCAATATAATATCCAAACCATGTAATGTTGTACAGAGAAGTACATGTGTGTGGACAACCTACAATGAGCGGAGCTCAAGGCAGTAAGGCTTATAAGCCACAAATAAATGTTATGAAAAATAGATTGACTGCAAAAGTTTATGTAATATAAGTGAATAGAGTGGGAAACGAACCACTGCATTAAGAGTGGGGATACCTCTCGATGTTGTGAAACCGCAGAAGCGGTAGTTATGTGGATCAAGTTCAAGAAATATTTAAGGATGGACGACGTTATTACTGAAAAAGAGCAGTTAGCTTAATAGTATGTGTGTATAAAGTGAAACACCGAGCTGAATAATGCCGGCTTATGACTCGAATGATCGATGCTCAAGGAGCATTCAGTTGTCATCCAAATGAGGGATGAACCGTAATGTGAATAATGTAAATTTATGTGTGGAAGTTGAGGTGACAGTAGATACGATATAAGCTGATGTTATGCAGGGAGTAAGAGCACGGTGCGCAACAAGCGACTGTTGTATAAGTGTTGTTAAACGAAAACGTAACAGATAAGATCAGTTATGAGTTAAACTCAGTGGAGATGCAAGATAATTGATATTAAACAGACTCGGCAGTAAGCTAGTAGCCAGTATTATGAGATCAGAATTTCAGTGAAATACAGTGTGAATTCCATGGCGAATCACATAAGGGATTTACTGTCAAGAGTTTACGCCTCTGCACTCTGTATGACTGAGTGTTTTGGTATTGCACTTGCGCAGTAATGATCGAGTGGGATAGCTAGGAATTGGAAACATGTTAATTATGGAGGAATAATGTTATAATGGCCGATGCATAGGAAATGCAAGGCCGCACCAATAAAAGAGTGCTTGTACAAAACCAAATGTGGAGACATGATTAGCAGTAAGTGACTACAGTAGCACTAACTGCTAAATATCGGTACGGAATATACCCCAAATGTTGTAAATAGCTGTATACACAGTAAATCGTTATGGAAGTAGATAGAAAGTTTATAACTCACCGAATTCGCTAACGGTAAGAGATACCACGCGTCGGTTGAGAAACCATTGTTACCAAGATGAAGGTGACACTTGGGGATGTACAATACAGTAAGAATAACAAATGGAGCAATTAAGCTCTACAGTTATTGGAGTTTCGTAGCAGAAACTAGTGAGCCAGTGATTCAAGTGTTGAATGTACATGGTGAACATGAGCGAATGGCTAATTATTAACGCCTAGAAGCCTAACAGGCCAGAATCGAAACCGACTAAGAGTTTAAACAAACTCCAATGAGAATTCTTGGTTTAGGAACTAAACCGCCAATATGGTTAAGATCCTCTAATCAGAATCCATTGTGTAATAGACCGCGTGGAAGTTAAAACACTTCACGACGGCAGAACATTTAAGCTAATGTTTAGTGATTGATTACGTGGGCGTAATCCCTTTTAAGGGGGTAGAGCGCAAAACCACTTAGTGTATATTACCGTACAAGTGTACGTAGTGTATGTGACTTACATTGTGCATAGCACAAAATTATATTATTGTTTTGATGATTGGTGTGTGTGTTACGTAAACATACGCATTCATTCATGGTTGAATTGTGGTAATTGCGCACAGAGGATGCGAATACCATTGTGATAAGTGTGTGTATTTGTTAACAAGTGTGTGTGATAGTACAGATGTGGGAGTAGAGAAACTCCCGGGGAACAAAACCCCGACAGTGTATAAATGTGAAACGGTGTGTCGTATTTTGATAAAATATATGTGTATATATACTATATAGTGATTCATAAAAGGGTATGAGACCAATATAAAATCTAATGAGAATAAGATTCCATAGGCAACAGGACTAAAGTGTATGGAAATAACTGATAGACGAAGTTCTATCCTTGGAGATGTATGATCATGATTAGAATGATTTAAAAGATAGAAAATTGGAAATGAGTGATTTACTTGATGCTTGAAAATGAAGTGGGAGGTGGAACTTGATTTGCATGCGATCAAGGGAAGCCGAACACAAATTGGGGTGGAAGGATAGTTCAACACTGATGCTGATCACATCAGGGTTGGATGACTCTTGAAACTCCCTATAAGTGGTCACAAATAACCACGTAAGAAAGAAGCAAAGAGCTTAAGTTGGACTTGGAGTTGTGTGTGTTTCAAAAAGATTTTAATTGGTATTTATAAAACGTTGATGATACTTTCATAATTAAAGTTCTTCCTACTTAACCTCACAAAAATTTTAAATTTAAGTGATTGTTTTACTCCCAAAGGCACGGGGACGGAAGGTGTCCATCGCGACCGGGTTCTGCGGGATCACAGTGTATATCAAGATATTTTTGATTGTATACATGCTATGACATGTTGTGTGTATGTGTAATAATGTTATTTTGACTTGATCTTCTAAAAGTGTATGCTATTGAGACCTATGAGTCTAAATGTGTTGTGTTACATAGACCTAAGTGTCTGAAGACTGTTATGTTATGGGGACCTATGTGTCCAAATGTTGTGATGTTACCCAGACCAGTGAGTCCAAGGGGTTGTTATGTATGTGTAAGTGTTGTTAAGATACCCGGACCATAGAGTCCGAGGTTATCATGTGGATATGTTATGTTATGTGTGGATGTGAATGTGTTGCCCGGACCATTAAGTCTGAGGTTGTGATGTAAAGTGTGTTTGGTTATGGAAGTTTATTTCCAAGTGATTACTGTGTTCTAATCTAATGATGTGTGAAAAGTGTGAACTTCGAGGACGAAGTTCTTTTAAGGGGGGTAGATTGAAATACCCCAAACCTTGATATGTGGTTTAAATATCAAATTATGGTATGTAAAGGCTAAAAAGTGCCTTAGTAACATCAGTGAACAATTTAAACCATAATAAATGCAATAAAGCATTAAGACAGTTTGAGCAAAAACATGCTCTAAGCTATGAGTGAACTTGGTTAGGACCCAAAGAGCCTACCAAGACTTGATAACATTTAATTATGATTTAATAAGGCTAAATAAGTCCTTAAGAAACTTTGGTGGACAGTTAAACCAAATAAAACACAAGAAAATACCTTAAAGTCAATAAGAGCAAAAATGTGCTCTAAGCTTGGGACAAATGTGTATAAGACCTAATGGTCATACCTATACTTTATAAATATGTTAATGAACATATTAAATCAATTACCAAAGAAAACCAAGCTTGAAAACAAGTCAAAACACAAAATGTGCTTTAAGGAGTCTTAAAGCACGTTTTTGAAAATTTGTCTTGTAAATGAGTTTTGAATGGCTAAATGTCCATCATTACTCTTTAATTAACATGTGTACTATATAGTATCACATTTGGGTGGCTATATTAATGGGAAATCAAAAATTTCACTTCTATGTGCCTTAGTTTGTGAATAGTGATTTTTATAAGCTAGTTTGTAACATATGTTGTTATAAGTAATTAAATTGGTCAACAAAGACCATTATACCCTCCTAGGCATATGGGGGCCGGTTTTTCATGGTGTGAGTCACCAACATGTAAAAGAAATCAAATAAGTAAGGTTAAGCTTAAAGTAAAGTACTATTTGCTTTATAAGTTACAAATATCTTCAAAAGCAAAGGTTATCTTCATTCTCTCATTCCTTCCTTCATTTCCCACGGTGGTCTTCTTCTTCCTCCTCTCTCCATCGGTTTCCAACAGCCCACACTCATTCTTCATCTTCTTTCACTTGTAACTTGTGATTCCCTTGGCCAAATCAAATTCCAAGACCATATTTGTCTTAGTTAGGTCAAGCTCTACACTTCCCTCTTTTTAAATCTTCAAGAACTCAATTTTGGTGCCATGGAGATTCACCATTGAAGGAGCTTGAGCTCATCTTTTCACATATTCTTGTTCTCCTTTGCTTCAAGGTAAGGAAACTCAAAGAAAATCAAGTTCCTCCATGTTTTGTTGTTGTCCGAAAATTCACCATTAATGGAGCTCTTATATTGCTTGTTTTAGCTTCATTTGAATCTTCCAAGGGCTAGGAGGAGTCCTCTCTTGATACTTGTTCAAGTTCTCTTCCAATTCCAAGGTAAAACAATTACCTTAATGTGTTAAAACAATATGTGTAACTAGGGTTTACAATGAGATGAAGCATAATGCTTGAATACTCATTCTATTGTTTGTATATGTTTAAAGTTGAAAAGGAACCAAAACCTTACCGGTTTTACAAGGAAACAAGAAAGAAATTTGTGAGGAAAAGAGGTAAACAAGCTATCTCAATGTAGTTTAAGTGCCTTAGGAAAATGAGCTTATTTGCTTAAAAATACCTAAGGAGCAATGGTGAATGACTAGTAAGTGTTCTCAAGGAGACTAGTAAAAGAACATATGTATTGGTGTATGTATTTGCAGGTCAAAGGCATTATTTGTGGGAAATTCAGTGTTTATGGTTTATGTTATTTAAGGGCCTAAGAGCCATGTTATTTAAGGGCCTAAGTGCCAAGCAATTTAAGTTATGCACTATATTGTGATGTAGTGCTTAATGTGTGAAGTTTGTGTATAAAAATGTGTTTGATGGATTTTAGGTGTTTGAATGAAAAGGTAAAAACCTAAGTGTTTGGATGTGAGTATATACAAGAGAAGCTATGGCCAAATTTGGGAAAAATGTGTGAGAAGTTCTAAGTGTTTTAAGTGGTTTTGGTGAACTAGGAAGTGTTATAGGTGAATAAATGTTTACTTGAGAAGAAAACATGTGTTAAGGTGATTTAGAGTGATGCAAGGATTTAGGTGTTATCTTGGAAGTTCTAGGAATTCAATGTGTGTTTTGAGAGTGTATTGAAAAGTCTTGAAGAAGTTGTTTAAGGTTTGGGTGATGTTGATGAATAAGGAGAATGATGTTTAAGTAAGGTTTTGAGAAAAGAATTCAAGGAGTTGTAACAAGGAGATTTAGTTAGTAAGAAAAGGAGTTGAGAGATGATGTTAAGGTGTAGAGGAAACACCTTGGTGTAGTGGTCATTATTGGTGAACTACCACTTAGAAATCTTAAGGAGAAAACATCCTAAGTGCTAGGAATTTTGTAAGAAACTTGTGAATGATAAGATGGTTTTGGTGAGTGATTTAAAGAGTTTAGCACATGGCTAAAGGTGTGTTTGATGTGCCAAATGGTGTTAGGAAGCATTATGAGACTTTAGGAGAAGTTTGGAGGAATTTGGCTAAGTGTTTAAAGGTGTAAAAGTTGAGCATTTTGCCGTGTCCGAACTTCCGTCCGGACATGGAAGTTCGGACAGGCTCTGTTGGACAAGGAAAATTCCACTCTCGAACTGTGTCCGAACTTGGGAAGTCCGGACACAAGTTCGGACGTCACTATTTCAATCTAGGAATTTCTCTCGAACTGTGTCCGAACTTGGGAAGTCCGGACACAAGTTCGGACGTGTGTATAGTTTCAGTATTAGGTCGCGGCTTGCGTCCGAACTTGGAAGTTCGGACACAAGTTCGGACAGGCCACTGTATGGACCAAAATTGTTGTTTTAAGGTATAGAAATGATGTGTAATGATGGGGATTGATAGGTAATGATGTTATAAGGTTGTTAAGGACATGATAAGTGAGTTTTAATGGTGATTAAGTGGGTGAAAGGTTGTAATAAAATGTGAAAGTAAAACAAGTTAAAATGTAAAGTTATTTAACCAAGTTAACGGGGAAAAGTTATAAGCGTTAGACTTTAAACAAACATGTTACCCCAATGTTAATAAAAACACATGTGATGTTAACAGTTGTTCGAGAATTGCTCGAGGAACATAAGTGGACGTGGTAAAGTGGACTCCGGTGACAGGTATGGTTTTCTTGCAACCTGTGTCCTACCGGATTACACCGGCTTGTATGCCAATGTGTTTTTCTGTATGTTTGCCACGTCATGAGATAAATCATGAAACGAGTTTACAGTCGTTATTGTTATTGTATGTTTACGTGCCGATACCGGTAACCTCGAATGCGCTTGAAGGGCTAGTTAACCACTATTAGGTAAACGTAGGAGAACGGTATCCGGTAACAACGTTTCCGACTTAAGGAACGTTCTAACCACGGCTATGCGTGAGTTGGTTATGTGATGTTTGTGTGTGATGTTTGTATGTGAATGTATGACTCTCTCTTCCCTTGTGTATGTCTAATAAGACTTAACCCAATGTTTGTGAATGTTTAATAAAGTTCAAAGTTGAACTTCTAACAAGTGCTAACGGGGGAGTGAGGAGTCCGGTCTGTTCCGGCCACGCGTGTGAGTATGGGGGTCGTTGTCATAGCAGGTTCGATCCTCTCTGTATGTTATGGTTGTTTTCCAATTTGGTTCCCAACCTTCCCTTTAGCTTAACCAAGGCTATTACTGACTCACGTCGGGCCACAGGGGCATACTATTGTTATGTTTGTTTCGGTGTGCTTGGATCACTATATCCGAGACACCTTGTGTTAAGTTAACCGTTCATTTAACGAGACGGTAACGAGTTATGTAACGAGCTTATCATGAGACTGGCAACATTCTCTAGGCTCACCAGTGTGTAAACAATGTTTGGGTCGGTTCCTAAGCGAACCATTCCCGTTATGTTATGTGTTTTGTTGTGATGCAATATCCATTGCGGTATTATGTTGTGCACGTGGAAACGTGCAAAGTGTTGTTAGGTGTTGTATGTAGTGTATGTTATATGTTGTAAAGTGTGGAGTGTGTGGATCATGGATATGATTCCCAGTTTGTGATAAGAGGCGTTTAAGGATAACCCGATTTAAGGGTAAGTGTCGTCTGTTAAGGAAGTAGCTCCATTAGAGGAGGAACACTCTAGGAATATTGAATACCTTGAGTGACTTATTAAGTAAGGATATTATCCGTTTGGAGCCCGTTGAGGCGAAATGATTAAGTGTTGTGTGTTTACAGTTGCATGTATGATTTAAAATAATCAACCGCATGCTAAGACGACAATTAGTTGTGCGTGGCCCGGTAGCATGTGGGCTGCGGGATTACCATACCAGCAAAGGTGCTGAGCCCCTTGGGGGCCACCCTTTCTCTTCTTTTCCTATTTCAGGTACAAGGAGCTGGAAGCCGTTCGAGAGTAGGACGGGGTAGTCGTTGTACATGGGTAATCGTTTATTTGTATATACAGTAGGTGTAGTAAGACCGAAATTGTTATCGGCATTAGTTATAAATACTCGGTATAGTTGGAAGGTGTATGTTGTTGTTGTGATTAATGGAAAGGGATAGTAATGTGTAGTCGCTCGGGAATTTAGCCCATCAGACCGGTACAAGGTGTATGTATTAGCCTTGTTAGCCACGTGGGTGGCTAACGGCGTGTAGCACCAACGAGTAAGTAATGTGATGAGGTTGTTTTTCCGCTGCAGTTTATTGTAAGTGTGTTATGTTGGATGGGGTGTTACAAAAAGTGGTATCAGAGCGAAGTATCGCTCTGATGACTGAATTACCGAGCTTAGGAAGTACCGAGTTAGGATTTAAGTACTTTGGGTTAAGGGTTGAGTGATAGCGTGAGAGATACGCTAGTTAGGAACTACCAGTGACTACTGGAAACCTACAATATCCATCCCACCCTCCACAATCCCTGTTTTATAACTTGGGAAGAACGCCAGAGAGATGGAAGTCCACTCTCTACTCGGGAATACCCGATCTGGCTGTTATTAATACCTTTAGGGTACGGAGAACCTGTCATACGGTAGATCCCGAAAACTGGGAATCCCGGAGACGGTCTCCATCTAACAATGTTAACCGCATTCCATAGCAAAGAATGAAGGATCTTGTGTATAGAGGAATAGAATTTCCGGCAACCTGGGTCGACATGCTAAGCAGTCGAGAATAACCAGTTGCAACGCACCAAGTGCAAGAAGAAGATTAATAAAACCGAGACGTGTCTACGGAACCACAGTTGATAAATAATACACCAACGGTATACCAACCGACAAAGGAACTACAACGTAGTGCCCAAACAAGAGACAAGTCTCAGTAACCACGACAAATACGTGGAACGGGCTACAAAGAGAATACAATACTAAGACAAAGGGGTCTCCCAGAATGGGAAACACCCTAGTTAATGATTATCATATGAGGACAGTGAGAAGTCACCTAGAAGAGTTATTATCAAGGCAGTAAGATCAGTGAGGGCCAACAAGGCCACTGTTGACAGTATGGGTAAGAACAATACCATAACCAGTATGTGTTAAACCGATAGCCAATTAGCATGGCGCACTTGCCAATAGCAAGTGCTGCTATAACAGGGCTGTTCGGGAAATTTATAGCCACTACAGAGTACTTAGTAAAGTACCATGAAGTTAAAAAGGATCATTATGACCATGGAAGGGCTTGATAGCCTAACCTCTGTAACTGTAAGTACACCAGTCAGCAAGAAGCTAGACATGGTTAAGGTAAGAAGATGTTGTGAAACCATGAAAATTTTCTTTTAAACCCAAATTTATTCAAACCCTTTTTCCTTCAAAACCAGATTTTCTTTCAAACCAACACTTCTTTCCAACCTTCTTTTAAACCAAACCAGTAAAACCAAGGACAGTTGACAAGGATACAACAATGGATAAACTTTCCCTCGATTAAGTTCGGGAAGCAAGGAATGAATATTGTCACGGGACAATATAAGGGAGTTGACAACAGAATACTTCACCTAGGCGTGTGACGGACACTACGAGTGTACCAATTGAATTGTGGGACGACCGCACTCCGATAGGAGCTTGTGGGCCTGACAGACCTACTTATGGGTTAGTTGGGTAAGTAGTAATGTATCAGTATGATACCCCATATATGTATACGAGAAGAGTCCGAAACACGGGAAGTGTCGACTCCGTCTACGGTCAGCAGTATAAATCAAGCAAGAGAAGGATTACAAGGAATAGTGAAGCTAAGGAACTCAGTTAAGTTAACGAGACTAAAAGGATTAGTGGAATTCCTCCAAGGAAATGTTAAGAGTTAGCAAGTGCGAAGGGCACAAACTGTTATGTAAAGACATCACATATGTCTTAGGATCCTTAGGGATAAAACATGTTAGCTGGAACGGGACCCAGCTTGAACATGGCAAGCAAATGCCTAATGTGGACACATTAATGTGCAAGAACGGGATGAAATTCCCAGAATAAGTACCTACACTACCGGGAAATGTTGATCTTCACAGAGGATAATAAGCCAGTTAAGAACGCAAACGGCGTGGCTAACGGAATGTACCAATAAGTGTGAGCCAAATGTAACGGCAAACATAACAACACCCAGGAGCAATCCTGAGGGGTGTTCGCATCAAAAATTGTTGAATGAATGCATGACAGAAACACAAGGGTTGAAACTAACACCCAGTTTAGACATAAATTGTCAGGAGACGGACTGACAAACCTAAGGGGCATCCCATGAAAGGAAACGAATGCACGACCTTGTCATGGAGCTCAATATAATATCCAAACCATGTAAGTTGTACAGAGAAGTACATGTGTGTGGATAACCTACAATGAGCGGAGCTCAAGGCAGTAAGGCTTATAAGCCACAAATAAATGTTATGAAAAATAGATTGACTGCAAAAGTTTATGTAATATAAGTGAATAGAGTGGGAAACGAACCACTGCATTAAGAGTGGGGATACCTCTCGATGTTGTGAAACCGCAGAAGGTAGTTATGTGGATCAAGTTCAAGAAATATTAAGGATGGACGACGTTATTACTGAAAAAGAGCAGTTAGCTTAATAGTATGTGTGTATAAAGTGAAACACCAGCTAATAATGCCGGCTTATGACTCGAATGATGGCTCAAGAGCAGCATTCAGTTGTCATCCAAATGAGGGATGAACCGTAATGTGAATAATGTAAATTTATGTGTGGAAGTTGAGGTGACAGTAGATACGATATAAGCTGATGTTATGCAGGAGTAAGAGCACGGTGCGCAACAAGCGACTGTTGTATAAGTGTGTTAAACGAAAACGTAACAGATAAGATCAGTTATGAGTTAAACTCAGTGGAGATGCAAGATAATTGATATTAAACAGACTCGGCAGTAAGCTAGTAGCCAGTATTATGAGATCAGAGTTTCAGTGAAATACAGTGTGAATTCCATGGCGAATCACATAAGGGATTTACTGTCAAGAGTTTACGCCTCTGCACTCTGTATGACTGAGTGTTGGTATTGCACTTGCGCAGTAATGATCGAGTGGGATAGCTAGGAATGGAAACATGTTAATTATGGAGGAATAATGTTATAATGGCCGATGCATAGGAAATGCAAGGCCGCACCATAAAAGAGTGCTTGTACAAAACCAAATGTGGAGACATATTAGCAGTAAGTGACTACAGTAGCACTAACTGCTAAATATCGGTACGGAATATACCCTAAATGTTGTAAATAGCTGTATACACAGTAAATCGTTATGGAAGTAGATAGAAAGTTTATAACTACCGAATTCGCTAACGGTAGAGATACCACGCGTCGGTTGAGAAACCATTGTTACCAAGATGAAGGTGACACTTGGGGATGTACAATACAGTAAGAATAACAAATTGGAGCAATTAAGCTCTACAGTTATTGGAGTTTCGTAGCAGAAACTAGTGAGCCAGTGATTCAAGTGTTGAATGTACATGGGAACATGAGCGAATGGCTAATTATTAAACGCCTAGAAGCCTACAGGCCAGAATCGAAAACCGACTAAGAGTTTAAACAAACTCCAATGAGAATTCTTGGTTTAGGAACTAAACGCCAATATGGTTAAGATCCTCTAATCAGAATCCATTGTGTAATAGACCGGTGGAAGTTAAAACACTTCACGACGGCAGAACATTTAAGCTAATGTTTAGTGATTGATTACGTGGGCGTAATCCCTTTTAAGGGGGGTAGAGCGCAAACCACTTAGTGTATATTACCGTACAAGTGTACGTAGTGTATGTGACTTACATTGTGATAGCACAAAATATATTATTGTTTGATGATGGTGTGTGTGTTACGTAACATACGCATTCATTCATGGTTGAATTGTGGTAATTGCGCACAGAGGATGCGAATACCATTGTGATAAGTGGTGTGTATTTGTTAACAAGTGTGTGATAGTACAGATGTGGGAGTAGAGAAACTCCCGGGGAACAAAACCCCGACAGTGTATAAATGTGAAACGGTGTGTCGTTTTGATAAATATATGTGTATATATACTATATAGTGATTCATAAAAGGGTATGAGGACCAATATAAAATCTAATGAGAATAAGATCCATAGGCAACAGGACTAAAGTGTATGGAAATAACTGATAGACGAAGTTCTATCCTTGGAGATGTATGATCATGATTAGAATGATTAAAAGATAGAAATTGGAAATGAGTGATTTACTTGATGCTTGAAAATGAAGTGGAGGTGGAACTTGATTTGCATGCGATCAGGGAAGCGAACACAAATTGGGTGGAAGGATAGTTCAACACTGATGCTGATCACATCAGGGTTAGATGACTCTTGAAACTCCCTATAAGTGGTCAAAAATAACCACGTTAAGGAAAGAAGCAAAGAGCTTAAGTTGGACTTGGAGTTGTGTGTGTTTTCAAAAGGATTTTAAATTGGTATTATAAAACGTTGATGGATTTGTAATAAAGTCTTCCTACTTAACCTCACAAGAAAAAGAAAAATCTCAAATTTATGTGAGTTGTTTTTAATCTCCCAAAGGCACTGGGGACGGAAGGTGTCCATCGCGTGGACCGGGTTCTCTGCGGGATCACAGTGTATCAAAGATATTTTTTTGATTGTTATACATGCTATGACATGTTGTGTGTCTGTGTAAAATGTTATTTTGACTTTGATCTTCTAAAAGTGTATGCTATTGAGACCTATGAGTCTAATGTGTTGTGTTACATACCTAAGTGTCTGAAGACTGTTATGTTATGGGGACCTATGTGTCCAATGTTGTGATGTTACCCGAGACCAGTGAGTCCAAGGGGTTGTTATGTATGTGTAAGTGTTGTTAAGATACCGGACCCATAGAGTCCGAGGTTATCATGTGGATATGTTTTGTTATGTGTGGGATGTGAATGTGTTGTGCCCGGACCATTAAGTCTGAGGTTGTTGATGTAAGTGTTTGGTTATGGGAAGTTATTTCCAAGTGATTACTGTGTTTCTAATCTAATGATGTGTGAAAAGTGTGAACTTCGAGGACGAAGTTCTTTTAATGGGGGGTAGATTGAAATACCCCAAACCTTGATATGTGGTTTAAATATCAAATTATGGTATGTAAGGCTAAAAAGTGCCTTAGTAACATCAGTGACAATTTAAACCATAATAAATGCAATAAAGCATTAAGACACAGTTTGAGCAAAACATGCTCTACGCTATGAGTGAACTTGGTTAGGACCCAAAGAGCCTACCAAGACTTGATAACATTTAATTATGATTTAATAAGGCTAAATAAGTCCTTAGAAACTTTGGTGACAGTTAAACCAATAAAACACAAGAAAATACCTTAAAGTCAATAAGAGCAAAAATGTGCTCTAAGCTTGGGACAATGTGTATAAGACCTAATGGTCATACCTATACTTTATAAATATGTTAATGACATATTAAATCATTACCAAAGAAAACCAAGCTTGAAAACAAGTCAAACACAAAATGTGCTTTAAGGAGTCTTAAAGCACGTTTTTGAAAATTTGTCTTGTAAATGAGTTTTGAATGGCTAAATGTCCATCATTACTCTTAATTAATGTGTACTATATAGTATCACATTTGGGTGGCTATATTAATGGGAAATCAAAAATTTCACTTCTATGTGCCTTAGTTTGTGAATAGTGATTTTTTATAAGCTAGTTTGTAACATATGTTTTATAATAATTAAATTGGTCAACAAAGACCATTATACCCTCCTAGGCATATGGGGGCCGTTTTTTCATGGTGTGAGTCACCAACATGTAAAAGAAATCAATAAGTAAGGTTAAGCTTAAAGTAAAGTACTATTTGCTTTATAAGTTACAAATATCTTCAAAGCAAGGTTATCTTCATTCTCTCATTCCTTCCTTCATTTATTTCCCACGGTGTCTTCTTCTTCTCCTCCTCTCTCCTCTCACTCCATCGGTTTCCAACAGCCCACACTCATTCTTCATCTTCTTTCACTTGTACTTGTGATTCCCTTGGCCAAATCAAATTCCAAGACCATATTTGTCTTAGTTAGGTCAAGCTCTACACTTCCCTCTTTTTAAATCTTCAAGAACTCAATTTTGGTGCCATGGAGATCACCATTGAAGGAGCTTGAGCTCATCTTTTCACATATTCTTGTTCTCCTTTGCTTCAAGGTAAGGAAACTCAAGAAAAATCAAGTTCCCAATGTTTTGTTGTTGTCCGAAAATTCACCATTTGGAGCTCTTATATTGCCTTGTTTTAGCTTCATTTGAATCTCCAAGGGCTAGGATGGAGTCCTCTCTTGATACTTATTCAAGTTCTCTTCCAATTCCAAGGTAAAACCAATTACCTTAATGTGTTAAACAATATGTGTAACTGGGGTTTTACAATGAGATGAAGCATAATGCTTGAATACTCATTCTATTGTTTGTATAATGTTTAATAGTTGAAAAGGAACCAAAATGCCTTACCCGGTTTTTACAAGGAAACAAGAAAGAAATTTGTGAGGAAAAGAGGTAAACAAGCTATCTCAATGTAGTTTAAGTGCCTTAGAAAAATGAGCTTAATTTGCTTGATAAAATATCCTAAGGAGCAAATGGTGAATGACCTAGTAAGTGTTCTCAAGGAGACTAGTAAAAGAACATATGTATTGGTGTATGTATTTGCAGGTCAAAGGCATTATTTATGTGGGAAATTCGTGTTTAGGTTTATGTTATTTAAGGGCCTAAGAGCCATTTATTTAAGGGCCTAAGTGCCAAGCAATTTAAGTTATGCACTTATTGTGATGTAGTGCTTAATGTGTGAAGTTTGTGTATAAAATGTGTTTGATGTTTTAGGTGTTTTGAATGAAATACGGTAAAAACCTAAGTGTTTGGATGTGAGTATATACAAGAGAAGCTATGGCCAAATTTGGAAAATGTGTGAGAAGTTCTAAGTGTTTTAAGTGGTTTTGGTGAACTAGGAATGTTATGGTGAATAAATGTTTACTTGAGAAAAACATGTGTTAAGGTGATTTAGAGTGATGCAAGGATTAGGTGTTATCTTGGAAGTTCTAGGAATTCATGTGTGTTTTGAGAGTGTATTGAAAAGTCTTGAAGAAGTTGTTTAAGGTTTGGGTGATGTTGATGAATAAGGAGAATGATGTTTAAGTAAGGTTTTGAGAAAAGAATTCAAGGAGTTGTAACAGGAGATTTAGTTAGTAAGAAAAGGAGTTGAGATGATGTTAAGGTGTAGAAAACACCTTGGTGTAGTGGTCATTATTGGTGAACTACCTTAGAAATCTTAAGGAGAAACATCCTAAGTGCTAGGAATTTTGTAAGAAACTTGTGAATGATAAGATGGTTTTGGTGATGATTTAAAGAGTTTAGCACATGGCTAAAGGTGTGTTTGATGTGCCAAATGGTGTTAGGAAGCATTATGAGACTTTAGGAGAAGTTTGGAGGAATTTGGCTAAGTGTTTAAAGGTGTAAAAGTTGAGCATTTTGCCGTGTCCAAACTTCCGTCCGACATGGAATTCAGACAGGCTCTGTTGGACAAGGAAAATTCCACTCTCGAACTGTGTCCGAACTTGGAAGTCCGGACACAAGTTTCGGACGTCACTATTTCAATCTAGGAATTTCTCTCGAACTGTGTCCGAACTTGGGAAGTCCGGACACAAGTTCGGACGTGTGTATAGTTTTTCAGTATTAGGTCGCGGCTTGCGTCCGAACTTGGAGTTCGGACACAAGTTCGGACAGGCCACTGTATGGACCAAAATTGTTGTTTTAAGGTATAGAAATGATGTGTAATGATGGGGATTGATAGGTCATGATGTTTAAGGTTGTTAAGGACATGATAGTGAGTTTTATGGTGATTAAGTGGGTGAAAGGTTTGTAATAAATGTGAAAGACAGTTAAAATGTAAAGTTATTTAACAAGTTAACGGGAAAAGTTTAAGCGTTAGACTTTAACAAACATGTTACCCCAATGTTAATAAAAACACATGTGATGTTAACAGTTGTTCGAGAATGCTCGAGGAACATAAGTGGACGTGGTAAAGTGGACTCCGGTGACAGGTATGGTTTTCTTGCAACCTGTGTCCTACCGGATTACACCACCGGCTTGTATGCCAATGTGTTTTTTCTGTATGTTTGCCACGTTATGAGATAATCATGAAACGAGTTTACGTCGTTATTGTTATTGTATGTTTACGTGCCGATACCGGTAACCTCGAATGCGCTTGAAGGGCTAGTTAACCACTATTAGGTAAACGTAGGAGAACGGTATCCGGTAACAACGTTTCCGACTTAAGGAACGTTCTAACCACGGCTATGCGTGAGTTGGTTATGTGATGTTTGTGTGTGATGTGTTTATGTGAATGTATGACTCTCTCTTCCCTTGTGTATGTCTAATAAGACTTAACCCATGTTTGTGAATGTTAAAAAGTTCAAAGTTGAACTTCTAACAAGTGCTAACGGGGGAGTGAGGAGTCCGGTCTGTTCCGGCACGCGTGTGAGTATGGGGGTCGTTGTCATAGCAGGTTCGATCCTCTCTGTATGTTATGGTTGTTTTCCAATTTGGTTCCCAACCTTCCCTTTAGCTTAACCAAGGCTATTACGACTCACGTCGGGCCACAGGGGGCATACTATTGTTTTTTTTCGGTGTGCTTGGATCACTTCCGAGACACCTTGTGTTAAGTTAACCGTTCATCATTTAACGAGACGTAACGAGTTATGTAACGAGCTTATCATGAGACTGGCAACATTCTCTAGGCTCACCAGTGTAAACAATGTTTGGGTCGGTTCCTAAGCGAACCATTCCCTTATGTTATGGTTTTGTTGTTGATGGAATATCCATTGCGGTATTATGTTGTGCACGTGGAACGTGCAAAGTGTTGTTAGGTGTTGTATGTAGTGTATGTTATATGTTGTAAAGTGTGGAGTGTGGGGATCATGGATATGATTCCCAGTTTGTGATAAGAGCGTTTAAGGATAACCCGATTATAAGGGTAAGTGTCGTCTGTTAAGGAAGTAGCTCCATTAGAGGAGGAACACTCTAGGAATATTGAATACCTTGAGTGACTTATTAAGTAAGGATATATTATCCGTTTTTTGAGCCCGTTGAGGCGAAATGATTAAGTGTTGGGTGTTTACAGTTGCATGTATGATTTAAAAATAATCAACTGCATGCTAAGACGACAATTAGTTGTGCGTGGCCCTAAGCATGTGGGCTGCGGGATACCATACCAGCAAAGGTGCTGAGCCCCTTGGGGGCCACCCTTTCTCTTCTTTTCCTATTTCAGGTACAAGGAGCTGGAAGCCGTTCGAGAGTAGGACGGGGTAGTCGTTGTACATGGGTAATCGTTTATGTTGTATATATACAGTAGTGTGTATAAGACCGAAATTGTTATCGGCATTAGTTATAAATACTCGGTATAGTTGGAAGGTGTATGTTGTTGTTGTGATTAATGGAAAGGGATAGTAATGTGTAGTCGCTCGGGAATTAGCCCATCAGACCGGTACAAGGTGTATGTATTAGCCTTGTTAGCCACGTGGGTGGCTAACGGCGTGTAGCACCAACGAGATAAGTATGTGATGAGGTTGTTTTCCGCTGCAGTTTATTGTAAGTGTTTATTGTTGGATGGGGTGTTACACCTTAGTGTTGTCCGCCTCTACTTTAGGCGGTTGTGTAGGCGGTCACAAGTGTGACCGTGACCTATTTTCCTTCAAACTTCGACGCGGCTCTAGATTCTTCGTTTGGACTCCGTTTCTGAGCCGTTTGCGTCTATGTGTTCGTCTCTTCGTCACTCTACTCCCAGCTTGGTTTTCCTCATGTTTAACCAATAATTTTGTGAGATAAACAATAAAACATAAACTAGAGGAAAACTAACCGGAGTGGAGAAATAAGCAAGAAAAGTGCTAATATTATATATGAAATACACCTATAAAACATGCTCATTTGGACACTTATCATAGTCTTGCCTTGTATATTAATATACTTATTGTTGAACTTTGTTATCGCATGTAACTTGATGTATATTCGTATATCGTATAGTTTGTTTCTTTATTGCATGTATGATTCTTTGTCATGCACTATACATCTCACCTTAGTATTTATTCTTCTAAGGTTTGTCTCTTTTTTTTTCCAATGTGGTATAATTCATACGCAAACAATACTTTTGAATCATATAAATCCTTATTATCCCATGTAAACTTCTTAACATTAGAATCCCATATCCAATGTTTATAATTCCTTCCTCTTCATCTATTATCATTTTAATTATGATAATTTATAGTTATTAAACCATGTCACCATAACATATATTTATTTATATACATGTATTATGGAACTATTCATTACATGGTAAGTCTTATAATATATATCCATTCTTTTTAATACTTCTTATATTATAAATGTTATAACTCTTATAACATTGAAAACCATATTATAAATTTCATCCAAAAATATTAATATTTCCGAACAGCACCTATCTTTCTTAAGTATTTACAAAATCCACCACACATTTACATAATGTTATATTATTGTTATATAACCTATCTTATGACATTTAAGTCATTTAAAACAATTATAACCTATAGTTATATTTTGTTTATAAAATACCAAATAGCCCCTTATATTTTCGGTTTCCATTATACACCACTAAAATTCTATAAATCACAATTCCATCCCAATTTATAATACATAGTTTTCTAATTCCCTTAAACCATATATTATACATATATCTTGCTAAAACCTTATACATCATTTCAAAAATTACCAAACTAACCAAAAGGTTTAATATTATTCCTAACCTTATACTCCTTTAAATCTCGTTTTCACCCCTTTGTTACCCATTTGTAACAATGTTATAAAGTGTCTTATATTATACTATATAACTCATTAACTCCAATTTGACCAAATAAATTTCTAAAATTCCTAATAACCTAAGGTTTGTACTAAACTCCATTTAGTACCCCAAGTTTTCGGAAATTACATTATACCCCATCTCTTTTAAATCTTTTACAAATTAATACTTATCTTAATATAAGGTAGTATTTTAATTTCTTAAATTTTCCAAACTTGGTCAAAGTCTCCTATATAGTCAACTTTGACTTCTAATACCAATGGGAACCAATTTTTCGGTAATCACTAATAATAACCTATACTTTTCTATTTTTACAATTTTGACCCAAAACTTTATAAAATGTTATAATTTTTATTAAATTCATTTAAAAACCCTAAATTGCTCTAAATTAAGCCCACGGCTTTCTAATTTCCTAGTAATTACGAATTGGCCCCAATTTTAATTATAAGCATAAATAAAACTAAATAAGCTTATAAACTTAAATTAAAATGGCCTAATGACATGGCCTTATTACAACCTTGAATTGCAAAATAAATTACACAATAAATGTCTCAAAATAGCATATATTCTCGGCCTCACTTTGGTTTAATTATTTTTCCACATAATGTCATAATTTGACCATTATGTTAATTAAATCTCTTAAATGACTAGCTTAATTTATCTTAGCCATTTTTTTTCCATTTTTAGGTCAATATGACCTATATATGTAATTTCACTCTCGGCCATATATATATATGCTTAAAATTATAAAAATCATAAGTTTAAGGTGTTTATACCTTGGTTATTCCTTGTATGACTCGGCCTCTTGTAGGAAAATTCACCACATGATTTAGACATGTTTAATACACAAAAACAAGATATGGTTACACTCCAAGCTTGAGCTTAACCATAAGAATGTTAGAAGATTTTTAAGGCAAAAATCACCTTAAAAATGCAAGGGAAGTTCTAGGTGGTTTCGACCTGAACCAAACACACCACAAGGTGTTAGATCCACCATATTGACATAGGAAATAGTTAGATCACACAACAAGCTACCTTGTTATTAGGTTTTACCTTGGAAAAATGCCTTAAAAGAGGGTATTTCCTTTGGATCTTGGTCACCCTTGCTCCAAATGGCTAACCAACTGAATGAACATGTAAATATGAAGATTATGAGTGTATAAACTCATAAAAATTGAAGGAAGAAAACCGGATGTAGAGTGGAGAGGCTTAAGGTATGTTTTTACCTTAAAATGCAATTTTGAGCAACCTTGGTCCCTCTACTTGTCTCAACCGAGTTTAGCTCTTGTTTAACCTTAGAACACTGAGAATAAGATAGGAATGATGATGGAAATTGATGAGCCACGAAATCTAGGTGTAGGTAGTGAAGAGATGAAGAAAAAGGGCTAAAAATGACCTTAAAACACTTACCTTAAGAGCTTAGGAGTTAGATCTGCCTTCCATGCTCAAGAACAAGGCTTGAGAGCTTCAAGGAAGGGGAGGGACTCGGCTGGGCAGGCTGGAATCGGACAAGGAGGAAGAAAGAGATGGGTAAGGTTTGAAATAATTGAAAAAGTAAGTTTTACTATTGCAAATTGAATATTAGGTAGCAATTTGTCTACTAATGATTGTGAGCTGTCTCCTCCTCTCCTTGCCTGCCGATCTCCATGGTCCAAGTGGGTCAATTAATTGACCATTGACCATACTTGGTCAATATTGACTCATGCGGGCCCCACTTTAGGGTTTTATTAATATTTTAATATTAAATTTGTAAAAATTCGTAAATTTCTGGAATTAAATTCCTAATATGATATAATGTGATATATTATCATATTTAAGGTAATTATAACCTTTAAGCCCATTAAAAATCAATTTAGAAGGCAACTCACAAAAACGTGCTTTAAGGTGTTTTAGTGCACATTTTTGTGTCACAGGGTGTTCCTGGCTTAGTTCTCCTTGAGAACGGTTTTTTGTGTTCATTACTTCATTATAATACTTAGGAATCCACTTTGGATCCTATTTGAGGTCATACAATCTTTATGGTGTCTTAAAGCACATTTTTGGCTTTACCGATCTTAAGGCGTGTTTTGCCTTGTTGCGATCTTTTAGATTGTTCCCCAATAATATTAGATGTTTATTAATCATCTTAGATCATTAATAGATCATTTAATTATTTTAAAGGTTAGGGGTATTTCAGTCTACCCCCCTTAAAAAGGCTTCGTCCCGAAGTCCTTAACCTCTACAGTTCACCTAAGGAATCAAGTTCCACTAAGTAACCAAACAGTCCATTGCTAGGGAGTAACTCCCACTAGGTTCAGACCTAGTCTATACATACAGCATATATCAAGTAGTCAAACTCATGGTATAAGCTCATTCGTTTCATAGCACTAAACAAGGTGCACATCCAATTCATCCACAAAAGTACTCAGCGGTACTATTTATATTTTCAACCAGGTGCAAAACTCATAGTACACAGCACTAGACAAGGTGCAAAACTCATGGTACACAGCACTAGACAAGGTGCAAAACTCATAATACACAGCACTAGACAAGGTGCAAAACTCATAAAGTACTCAAAGGTGTTTGCAAGGGATACTCCACGCATCCCTATCTACATGTTAGTATCTCGCGAGGATACCCACACATCATTCCACATGTATGCGTGCACATATAGTTAACGTTGACAGTTCACAGGGAAGCAGTCTTAAAGACCAGGACTTGACGATCCCCAACCCCAGCCAACGTCTACTACCCGCGGACACACCGGTTTAATAACGAAGGACACTGCGGTCCACGGCTCCTCGGACAGTATCACCTTATTTCCTTAGTCACCCACAGACACACCGGTCTAATGACAAAGGGCTCTGCGGTCCACGGCTCTCTGGGTGATGTCACTCGCAGACACACCGGTCTAATGACGAAGGGCTCCACGGTCCACGGCTCTTCGAGTGACGCCCTAAATTCCAATTTCTATTCATATCTGTGTCCACTTGTAGGAAGTTTCGAGAATCATTCAACCCCGACGTGGTCAGCGTCAGTGTTGAACTATCTCTCACCTCAATTTGTGTTCGGTTTCCCTTGATCGGACCAGGATCAAGTTCAACTTCCCACGTCAATTTCAATCAATCAATTGTTTATTCATTTCTAATCTTGTTTCCTCTTGATATTTGCCACCTTGTGTTCTATAGATACACAAGTCAACTAGTATAATTAATCTAATCACCGTCATATAGGATCATGTATTCTAACCAAGTACCAAGTTCACTCGACTTATAATTATTCATACAATTCCTAGAGGTTTTACCTCCACTAGGTTATACATCGGTCTCATGCCGACTCACTCATCGCATTCCAATAATCGGTTTCATACCGAGTCACAAATCATATAGTATGGAGCTTTCTACTCCTTCTGTTTGCCATCTCCCACCGAAGCTACCAGATAAACCTACTTGAACTCTCAACCGGAGCTAACAAGTTAGGCGTTTATGTGTTTAGTGTTCGCAACGTTTGCATAAATAATCGGAATTAGGATAAGAACACTCTATCTGTTCTCCTTTTCCTATTCGCCACAGGGATGCGAACTAAAATATATATATTCATACACATAATACATCACAATATTACCTCAAGTAATATAACACAGTCATAATACTTGTACTCTACGTACAATAATAGTTTGCAGCATGTGTACCATGCGCTACGTACTCCTACGTACGGTATAATTTAATCGCTCTACCCCCCTTAAAAATGATTACGCCCACGTAATCTACGAATATATCATCGTGAAGAAAAAGTTCAAGATGTTCCCTTCCAGTGGGATTATTCGTGCACCAATGTGCTACATATTTCATTACCCCTTTTTTTTATGGGGTCGGGCTTTAGCCCCTCAGGTTATACTGTCTATCTTGGTTAGGTGTATGTATATTCATATACGGTTTGATCGGGAGATGTAAACACGTCATTTGTTTCCCCTAACCCGCTAGGTACGTCAAACCTAAGCAATATGGGCCCACTCGCTCCGCAAGCAGTATGCCCAACTACCTTATGGTTAGTTTACCCCTCTTAGGTAGTAGTTTTATGTCGATTTCAACTCCATGTGACGGTGTTTTCTACACGGTCTTCCATAATTATGGGAATGGAGTAATTTATTTGACTGTGTGGTATCGTTAGTCACACACGCTTATTATTTCGACTAGCCATTCTATTCAATCCTCCTGAATTCTATACATGCTCAAGGTATATTCCCATGAGTTCATGCCACCCTACCGAACTAACCTTCGGTATAAGTGTTGTCGAGCTATGCTCTAGCATCTAGTGCTTACATCAGTTGTCTCTAAAATATCAAGACGAGTCTGATATGCGCATCTAACTGGCGCCTCATGACTCCAAGTTATTTCCCTCTGGAATGAGTTCGTTCTTTGGGTACCTTGTAGGTCCGCTTTTGCTAGTGTGAACTCGTATCCCTCGTGTGTTGGTATTTTAGTATCCGCATATATGGTTCATCCCTCTTCTCCATTAGGGGAATCCATTTGTTTATCTGATCTTCCACCTTCTGATTCTCACCTGCATAATTCGGTTAACAGTTATTATAATGGTCGCTTGTTGCGCACCATGTACCAGTCGATTGGACGGTTATCCGCCATTGCGGTTTGCATGGAGTATCTAATCTCCAGCTTAGAGTATCTCTTGTAATGCTCGCCTTTGCCCTTCATCTGTTGTGTAAACATACAATACGACTGTGGTTTTAGCTTGGTATTCATTTTCTGTTCAAACCTAATTGGTACTAACATACTAACGTTTATGGATTGATCATGTGGTTATTATTATTTAATGCGACATCATCGCAGCGCCCTCAGCGCGTGGTATAACTCTCTCTGTGCCCCCTTTTTGGGTAGCATCTATTATCACAAAGGTTTCTCTAATATAACTTCCTTAAATACCACAATTCCTTTTCTCAGTCATGAGTTCAACTTGCCATTACCATTAAATTGGCCTTAGTTTCCTCGTTTACCAAAATCCGTAAAACTTATGTTCTGACTCCTCCACTGTGGAGTTGCGGCCTTATGTCACTTTATTATTAAGCTATCCTTGATTTTCCTAACCTTGCTAATTTGGCTAAGATCTCTCTTGTCGTTACATGGTTTACCTAGTCAGGGTTCCATTCGCTGACTTAGACACAGAGTTGATTATCTCCTGGGTCCTTACACTACTCGTTTACATGCATGGGGTACCATACTGATACATTACTACTTACCCAACTAACTTAGTATAGTTTGTCAGGCCCACAAGCTCCTAGGAGTGCGGTCGTCCCATGTCTCGTTTAGTGCACTCGTAGCGTTCATACCCGGTGATTATCGTACTCTTAGTCTCGGTAATTTATGTTTGAGTAGCTAAGCTGCCAATTCTTAACCTTTAATGTCAGAATGGCCCTAATATTAGGTTCTATGGTTTTTTTTAATGTGTATTTCCTTTACTTTCTCCAAGATAGGTGTTTGCGACTTATCGCTCTAATTCTGATTTCCACATGCTCGTCCTCTGGTATTTGTGAGTGGGGATCAGTAACTGCTTATTGTCTCTCCCGTTCACTCCTAGGCTGTTAACGCCTTCAGATATGAGTTTTCAGTATTCGAATTCCACCTAATCTATTGGGTTACACCCCATGGTGTAGTTCGGACTCCATGATAAAGGTTGACACCTCGTGTTTCCCCTGTCTTATGGTAGTCCCGTTAGTCTGATATTAATCAGTACTTGTGATTCATCACCCTTGTTCCCCTAGTTTTGGGTCACTTTGGTGGTATTAAGGTATCCCTCTGTAGGTCTATGCCATACGATATTCGGACTCAATACTTATTCTGATAGTTAAATGATTGTTAGTCTTGTTATTTAATTTATTCCTAGTTGGTTCTAATACTTTCTCCTGAGGTTACAATTGGATACCCACAACTTAGTGGTTTCCGCTAATCATTCCACTTCATTGCGTGGTCCTTACTCTTATTCAACTCATATTTCCTCCATCCTCTTTGAGGTAACGGTATCTTCCGTCATCAGGCAATTTTCACTTTTTTTTTTATATCCGCTGCCCTCCATACGGGAGTCTAGCAGCATAATGGATCACAACACCTTTGGTGTGTGCGGTGCGGGCATTACATCGGCCCCTTTTTATTGCACGTTCACATCTGCCTATTAATTATTTTTTTTAAGGTCCACTCATATAGCTCACTTCTTGCCCTCTGGCAATGTTCGATGGTAGTGGTTTAACCACGAGTGTCACGCACTCACTAAATATGGTTATACTGGTCCTGAAGACCCCGTCACTCCCCACCGTAATGATTGACGTTTAATGTCCATACCGGCACTGGGGTTAGACTTGTAGGCACTATTATTGTTATTCTCATTTACTCCCCCTTTTAATATTCTACTAAATGGTGTATTTTTTCACGTTTAATGGTCAGACCGGCTAGGTCTTCTCGAGGTTTTATCGACCTCAAACCCAAGGGTTTCGTACCCCTGCCCTTAAGAAGGTTGTGTCCTGCTTTATTGCATTACGAACTTACATAAGATTTAGTGTTTATTGGTAACTGCCTGGACCACCACGTCCTTTAGGGTTAGTTTACCGTCGCTGCACTTGCTGTAGCAAGTGCGCAAGGCAGGTTGAATTTTTGTGCTTTGGTTAATGTGGCACTTGCAGTGGCAAGCGCACCATGCAGACTGAGCCACCAGTACGGTGTGTCAGTGCAGTGTTATTCCCTAATCGGGTTCCTGTTCTGGTCAAAAGTTCTTGTTTCAAATTAATACAGTCTCACTCCCCCGCACTTGTTCCCACAAGTTTACCATGGTAGTAAGTTCTTACTTTCCTCACGAGGTGTTGCATGATAGCAACTTAGCGAGTTCTTGTTTCTACAGTTCTCATGATCTCTCCTCATGCACATCAGGCCATCTTGAACCTTCAGTGTTGCATGGTTCTAGAGTTACTCGCTTCGGGTGAGACATCTAAAGGTAATTCCTTCCGTATACTACATGTATCATAACTAATCATTACTCGCCGTTTCTACTCCTTTCTCTCTCACCCTCTTTTCTCCCCAAGCGCACCATCGGTGCTTCCTGGACGTAAGACAGGGTAGTCTTGCTTTATAGTAAGCTAGCCCCATTAGTCCTACAGGGAGTTTCTCCTCAAACTCGGTCTATTATTTATCTCAGCCTCGTATGGTAGACATTACGTCATTACCAGGACCCCCGGTCCTAAACATTACACAAAACACAAAGTCTTATTTTCTACCTTTAACATAATCCTTTTAGCATCCACATCGGGTCTTCCGATCAGGAGAGTTATCTCCGTGGTGTTTCTCATTTCATTATCTCACTAGATAGCACTCGAGTTACGGGCTGCGGCGGGTGGGATACCATTGCAAATTTCCCGGGATGCTCTCCCATCGAGTGCGAGCGGTTCATACCATCTTCGCGTTACTTAGGGTTGTGGACCTTCACCACCTCCCGCTGCTCCGTGTTCTTCCTTAATACTGTTACCCTAACCTCTCTCTGACATAAGTCAAGAGGACGGGTTAGACCTTTACTTGGTCTAATACCGTAGTCTCGGTCATTTATTATTGAAGTGCTCCACGGCTATGGTGTGCAAGCTTTAAGCACTGCATCAACCCCGCAAGGCCACGTATCCTCACAACGTTTTCCCGTATTCCCATAACCTATGCTCACTGTATAAATCCTACTATCTCTTGTCATCAGAGCGGTACTCCACTCTGATACCACTTTTGTAACACCCCTACTCTATTCAGCTCCTAATCATCTTACTTAACAATATAAACAATCGCAGCGGTAATCTCAACAATTGACTACTGGTGTCACCGTTCTTGCTCGCCCATACGAGTAATAACGTGCTTCCTGATAAGCTCTTAAATACGAAACATTTTCTCGCAGTGACAACAAGAGATAGATCTAAACTCCCAAAACCAATATAAAATACATTCACAGTGAGCTTTCTACGTATCCAAAACCTATACATGTTTCTAGGTTCGTATTAAAATGCAACCGTGCATGTTTAAATAACTGTAATCAAACTACCCAGCGCGTCACTCTCTTTGCCGACACCGGAAGTTCATACCTGCAAAAATGGTAGTTTGTGGTATGGAATCAGCCCCTGCTGAGTATGTTATTACCTGACTGTCATGCACCCTCGGACCATTCAGTTATTTGGTCGCGAGCATGCAATTCGTTTCCATACAAATAGTTCAATGTTGAAACTGTAAAACAACAATATATATTGCAGTAATCTCAAATAACAACAAACCCCTGGCTTCACACATCGCATCGTAATAAACCACTGAAAGCGTTTACAGCGCTTATATGAGTACAGAGACTCCATTCCAACAAACACTTAATAATTCATAATTGAGTTCAGCGACTCACTTGACCAAACACCCAACCACAATCCACACATGAGTACGGTGACTCGACACAACCAGTTCACAACACACAATATGAGCACAATGGCTCGTTCAAACAAATCCACCAACATACCACACATAACCACAAAGCACAACCAATGAACAAAAGGTGAAGTAACGAGAATTATAAACGAGTATGAACTCTCGTCTTTGGCATGCAAGCCCATAATGTTCGCCTATGTACGAGTTAATATAGTCGTTCGTAATTGTTCAGTCATGTTAATGACAACGTCTCGTTAGAACGAGTATCTAAGTTACCCTCTCTTATGGCGGGTCACCCACGGCAATAGCCACTCCAGCGGTAGAGTCTCCGTCCTACGAACAATCTGTAGTTTGTTGGAAATTTATCCAGATACTTACGGCTACCACACGGTGTCCTCGTATCGTTAATGGACACACGTTCAGTCACAGCAAGAGCCACATCCTTGATAAAACTTATAACCATCGCATCGCTTACTATTCTTTTTTTTTCTAACACAGCAAACCAAGGTTGTAGTCCAATCCTGAGTATGTCGACTCGGGATCCAGTGCTAGATACGAGAGCGGCGTTAAAGAGGCCAATGCTCCGTATATAAGTCTAAGATATTTTATATATCTTATTATCCTAATGCTACAACGTTTTACTTACGTTCCTTATATTACACATATAAGATAGCATCATTGCCGCTAGTTCGTTTTATAATATGTTCATATATACGAACGGTACTATTATCGCACAACAGTAATAATAAAGCAGCATTAATACGCAACTCAAGCATATTAATCACAAGCAGACATTCAATCTTATCACAGATTTTCACACAATGTCTGAACTGAGGAAATCCTCAGAGACAATCAAGCCACATAAATAACATACCGTTCACCCGGATTGTATTACGGTAGAGTATGAATCAGCAAGGTCCTATGCTCCGTGTGTCGTCTCTAGCAGTCTAAACAACACATAATGCTACTGATTAGCATCCCGTATAACAGTACAACTCTACGGTACCCCGTACCGTCACTAATACCTCCCGGTTAATCCCCCATTATAAACTGTCAATGTTTGTTGGGTTTTCAGCTTAACTCGAGATCGGTAACGTTTTATTACATGCGTAGTCTTGCCTTGTATATTAATATACTTATTGTTGAACTTGTTATCGCATGTAACTTGATGTATATTCGTATATCGTATAGTTTGTTTCTTTATTGCATGTATGATTCTTTGTCATGCACTATACATCTCACCTTAGTATTTATTCTTCTAAGGTTTGTCTCTTTTTTTTCCAATGTGGTATAATTCATACGCAAACAATACTTTTGAATCATATAAATCCTTTTTATCCCATGTAAACTTCTTAACATTAGAATCCCATATCCAATGTTTATAATTCCTTCCTCTTCATCTATTATCATTTTAATTATGATAATTTATAGTTATTAAACCATATCACCATAACATATATTTATTTATATACATGTATTATGGAACTATTCATTACATGGTAAGTCTTATAATATATATCCATTCTTTTAATGAATACTTCTTATATTATAAATGTTATAACTCTTATAACATTGAAAACCATATTATAAATTTCATCCAAAATATTAATATTTCCGAACAGCACCTATCTTTCTTAAGTATTTACAAAATCCACCACACATTTATATAATGTTATATTATTGTTATATAACCTATCTTATGACATTTAAGTCATTTAAAACAATTATAACCTATAGTTATATTTTGTTTATAAAATACCAAATAGCCCCTTATATTTTCGGTTTCCATTATACACCACTAAAATTCTATAAATCACAATTCCATCCCAATTTACAAGATTTTGTGCTTGATCATTCACCTTTCCTTTCTCAAAAAACGCCCCTAATTTTTCTCATCGAAGCAGATGGGGCGAATGAAGATCGACAACAACAGTTCGAATCGAAAATCAGAGGAACACCAACTCGAGTCGGGCAACATGAAGACTAGCAACGACCGTTCGAGTCTGAAGCTGCTGAAGGTCAGAAGAGCAACAACCAGTTTCTCTTGATCACAATGTCTCTTTGCTGCAAGAGCCCAAAGACGAGAGAGCAACCAAGAGCCCGAACTCAAGCGAATGGCCAATCAGGAGCCCAAACATGGATGTGCAGTCAGTCAGAATCTCAAAGACAAAGCAGAAGAATTTTTTTACTCAAATTCCCCCATTTAATGACTTTTAGAATTGATGTATAGGTTTTCCCCTAGCATTCTTTTATCTCTTGTCAATTTCTGAATAGACTTTGTGTATAGGTTGTACATTCCCTTTGAATTTATTTAGATCAATGTGTATAGGGTTCCCCACCCCCTATTTTATTTGCGAATGACCGAGCATAAAAATTCCTACTAAGAAAATCCACCACTTCGAAAATACGTGTTTTCAAAACTGTTTTTCTTAAAACTTGATTTCTTTTTACACATACGACTTGCTTCTTCCCATTTTCGGTCATTTTACATTCATTAATCATGCATGAATCACACCCATCTCAGAAAAATTGCATAATCACACGTTGCATTCCCAACACATCACACACAAGCATTCATCCCATTTTTTCAAAGCATGCTAACATTCATATTTGTCATATTATTTTTTCTGTTATAATGACTGTGTTTGTAGGTGATTAACCGCGTTTTCCCATGAGTGAAAGCATGACCCTCGAAGCGATAGCAAGAAATACCAGGGATACAAGCATCTTCCCATTCGACATACCATGTACATAGAGACCAACAACCACAAAAAAGCATACACAAAAAAAATCCCAAAAAAACCCGTACATCCGAAAATCCAAAAAAATTGTACATCCAAAAATCTAAAAAATCAAACATCCAAAATTTCAAAAAAAAAACATACCTTTCAAAAATCCCAGAAAATGCAGCCCATGTCATATCAGTGGGTCACCATGCGGGAGTTGTCACTCCCTAAAAGTCCCAAGATCCAGGAGCCAATCACCAACCTGACCTCACTCGAGAATCACTTCTTCGACAACAATCACCACAACTCGACCACCTTCAGAGCCAACAATGACGGGATGAGCTTCATGAACCGCAAGTTGAATTCGGCTCAAGCGAGACTAGTCATAACCTTACCACTCATGCATTGCATAAAAAAAACAAAAAAAAAACACATTCAATCAACCATTTCCATTCACCATTTTCAGCATTTCATGCATCCTGTATGTAGTAATTCCATATTACCACAATACATCGCATTCGCATACTCCCATATCGAAATGACATCTTTGGGAAAATCGTGAGAGATCGATTGAACAGAGTGCTTGAACCACTGAACTCTCAACCCGTCAATGAACACAAGGGTCTAATCAAAATCAGCACCACAAACCAAATGAGTAGTGTGCGAAGAGCAGTATTTTCTCTCGAATTTCAAATGAGGGTAATGGACAATCCACTAAGCGATGAGGGAAGATAGAGCGAGTCCATAGAGGTAAAACCATGAGTGACTTGTGCTTTCCTTTAGCACATGGAGAGGTATAATTCAGAGTGAGATCAATGTCGATAGCAAGTCACGAACTGTGATTCATGCAAAGATATGAGAATAGTAAGAAAACAATCATTGACTAATGAGAATGACGAGGCACTTAGGAATACAAAATCTCCATAAAACCAAAAAGCTTTGACTGCCCTGTACATAATCCCTTAGTGAGCCCCGCTGAGCCTTTCACGAAAAACCTTTTTCTGTGAACTCCACAACATGCCAACCCACCACATATACTTACTTGCCCTTGCAATAGAGGATCTCGAAAGAGCCGGAGCCATGGTCTCTCCCCCACCATCTTTCACGAAAACAACAAATGAAATGTTCAAAGAAATTAGTGAGTCAATGCAACTCCAAAGTCAAACACCAAAAATGTTCAAGAAGTCAATTAGTCAATGCAACTCCAAAGCTGAAAGCCAAAATACAAAGAACGCTTGAGAAAGTCGATGAGCCAATGCGATTCCAAAGCAGGAAGCAAAGAAGCGAAAATCATACACCGAAAAGGAAGGAGAAGGATGAGAAAATCGTACACCAAAGAAGAAGGAGAATATAGCAAAGGACCAATGATGTCCCACCGAAACCAACAACGATTCTCAAAGATCGTCTGTCTAATCATTCCACCCATGGCGAAGGCGAAACATATCCTCTATCGCACAAAAGATCCACGATTCCCGAATAAATCCTCCAGTCCCATGTGACATACATCATACCCCTCAGCCCCGTTATAACCTAATAAAAGACCTCTGACTCATTAGTTGATGAGTGTTAACTGAAAGTATCGGATCTGAAACATGAATCATAAGATTCATGCTTGTTATCAACATGTCCCACCTCACAATATAGGGACTATGAGCGAATGAGTGCGACCTTACTTCACAAGGTCTTCTGAGTGCAAGTGACTCTTTAATCGAAGCACCAAATCATAAACAGCTTACCCCATCGCAGATGAGGAATTTGTAAGGATCGGAAAGTTCAGAACCTCGAAAAAAATTCTAAGGAAAATACTGCTCCGAGCATCGAGAATATCATTACACCATTAGCACACAGCTAGACTCACGAGAGATTGACCCACATACCTCCATGAGAGGAAAGGGATTCGCGCACTCGAGTTCAACAATCACTCAAGATCGAACCAAAGATGTCTTATATTCGTACACCTCATATTAATAAAGGTAGAACCATATCTTCTCTCCAAAAATTGCATATGCATTTTGTATCATACCTAGCATTTAATAATTGCATGCATCATAACAGTTCATCATCGTATCCGATCGGTAAAAACTATGCCTAATCTCGCTCAAAGTCGACTTCAGTTGCAGTTGTTGAAGTGTAAATTTTGATCAAAAGATGTCAACTAGAGCCATCCCTGGCCATCATCAAGCTATATCGAACCATCTTAGAGCCATCCCGGCCTACCTTGAGCTGCATTGAACCATTTCTGAGCCATCCCAGGCTATATTCGGGCTGCATTAAATCATTTCGGAGCCATCCGGAGCTATGCGTAGACCGTCCCGGAGCCATCTAGTTTCATGCTCGAGCCTCATCGACACCACTCCCAAAGCCAAGTAGAAGCCATGCGGGAGCCATCCTCAAACATTGAGATCATCCCTAGAGCTACACAAGAGCCATTCCAACAGTTTGAGAGCCACACGGGAGCCCCCTCAAATCCATGTCGGAGCCATTTCGTCACCAGGCCTTGCCTACATAGTTTCGAACTACGTATGGTCTGATCTCAATACGGAATTGAGTACGTAGGCAACCCGCTCAGGGTGCGACCACCTCAGGTGATAATCCCATTTCGCTCCTCGCTATAATCAAACGGAGCATCCCGAAATCATGACGCAGCCATCTCGGTGCCATGATTAGAAACTACACCGAAGACATCCAACCATGTTTGGCCATTCATGTATGATAACAAGTTCACCCACAGTAAATCCATCACCAAAGCCTTGCACGCAAAGTCATCAAACTACGTATGGTCTAATCTCAATATGGAATTGAGTACGTAGGCAGCCCGCCCAGGGTACGACCACATCAAAGGCGAAAACTTCCCTTTTCCCCTCGGTGTCATTAAAGTGAACCAACCAAAGCATCGTCATGCTCAATCAGCACAAGGTCATCCCGAAGCCATCCATGGAAATCCTGGAACCTTGATGGGAACTCCCAACAAGTCATGCAACTGTGTTTCATCGTTCACCCATGAAAAACCATTCACTCACTACAAAGTCCACAACAAATCTCGTCAAACAACAATAAATCCATCATCGGAGCCATCAAACCACCTTGAAAAAAAAAATCTCAAGGCAAATCAAAGCCCACAAATTACCACAAAATCACCAACCACGTCAAACCCACCAACCACCCCGAGACCATTGGTCACACCGGAGCCATCAGTGCCTACCGGAGCCATCAGTGCATACTGGAGCCTTCAACGCATGTTGGAGCCATCTCAGATCCTTGAAGCCATGCCGGAGCCATACCGGAGCCATCCCGAGGTTTTGATGTTACTATAGAGCCATCTGCTCACACAAAAACCTACATCCACAAACAAGGAGTTTAATTCAATTAATACATTGGTTAATCACCTCACATCACATATCATCTGCATATACCCACAAAATTTGCTCACTATCTGACGTATCTTCACACCTGCTAGGCAGCTATTGCGCTACTAGTGCGGTCGAATTTTTCATTTTACACCTACTAGACAGCTATTGCGCTACTAGTACGGTCGCCTTTCGTTTTACACCTGCTAGATAGCTATTGCGCTACTAGTACGGTCGCCTTTCATTTTACACCCGCCAGACAGCTATTGCGCTACTAGTGCGGTCGAATTTTTCATTTTACACCTGCTAGACAGCTATTGCGCTACTAGTACGGTCGCCTCTCATTTTACACCTGCTAGACAGCTATTGCGCTACTAGTACGGTCGCCTTTCGTTTTACACCCGCTAGACAGCTATTGCGCAACTAGTGCGGTCGAATTTTTGTTTTACACCTGCTAGACAGCTATTGCGCTACTAGTACGGTCGCCTTTCATTTTACACCTACTAGACAGCTATTGCGCTACTAGTATGGTCGCCTTTCGTTTTACACCTGCTATACAGCTATTGCGCTACTAGTACGGTCGCCTTTCATTTTACACCCGCTAGACAGCTATTGCGCTACTAGTGCGGTCGAATTTTTCATTTTACACCTGCTAGACAGCTATTGCGCTACTAGTACGGTCGCCTCTCATTTTACACCTGCTAGACAGCTATTGCGCTACTAGTACGGTCGCCTTTCGTTCTACACCCGCTAGACAGCTATTGCGCTACTAGTGCGGTCGAAATTCGTTTTACACCTGCTAGACAGCTATTGCGCTACTAGTACGGTCGCCTTTCATTTTACACCTGCTTGACAGCTATTGCGCTACTAGTATGGTCGCCTTTCGTTTTACACCTGCTAGACAGCTATTGCGCTACTAGTACGGTCGCCTTTCATTTTACACCCGCTAGGCAGCTATTACGCTACTAGTGCGGTCCCGCCATTTTTCCTCCACTAGGCAGCTATTACACTACTAGTACGAGATCGTTCACTTCATAACCCGCTAGGCAGCTATTACGCTACTGGTGCGGTCCCGCCATTTTTCCTCCACTAGGCAGCTATTACGCTGCTAGTGCGAGATCATTCATTTCATAACCCGCTAGGCAGCTATTACGCTACTGGTGCGGTCCTGCCATTTTTCCTCCACTAGGCAGCTATTACGCTACTAGTGCGAGATCGTTCACTTCATAACCCGCTAGGCAGCTATTACGCTACTAGTGCGGTCCCAATCTTTTCCTTCACTAGGCAGCTATTACGCTACTAGTGCGAGATCGTTCACTTCATAACCCGCTAGGCAGCTATTACGCTACTAGTGCGGTCCCACCGTTTTTTCCTTCATTAGGCAGCTATTACGCTACTAGTGCAAGATCGTTTCACACCCACCTGCTAGGCAGCTATTACGCTACTAGTATGGCACACAATCAAAGTATTATAGGCTCGTCATAAGTCCTATAGCTAGATGTCAAGAGGTCTAGTTGAGGCTCTCCTAAGTCCTCGTACTTTCAATTGCATTCTAGGCCCGTCATAAGTCCTAGGACTGGATGTCAAGAGGTCCAGTTGAGGCTCTCCTAAGTCCTCGTGCGCCCAAAGCAACCCTATTGTTAGTATTCTAGGCTCGTCATAAGTCCTAGGGCAAGAGGTCCAGTTGAGGCCCGTCATAAGTCCTCGTTCATCCGGTCATCATATAGTTTTCCCCGTAATACCCGTACATTCATACACTCAAGGTCACATCCCAGTGCACCACAAAGTCATAAGTGAGAATTTTTGGCGCCCTCTAAACCTTGATCCAATTCTGCAAAAGCTTGCAAAATTGAATCAAGGGGAGCCATCTGTAGACACCAAAAATTCTCACCCTATAAAGCAAAATTTAGAAAAATAAGAAGGTCGTCGCCTTTCTTTCAAAAAAAACTTATTCATGTACATACCAAAATGAAATTGTCATTCTATTACAAATTTTCTAAATCAATTTTCAAAGCATCCATTTTCAAACCCGTCCTTTTATTACTTACTTATTTTATTTACCATGTTATTTTTGATTTATTTCATGATTAGTTGGTTCTGTTTTATTTGCTTATTTATTTTCCCATTCGTTTTATTTTACGTCATGCATTTCGTTACTTGTTTATCTTATCTCATTTCATCGATACCTTTACTTGTATTTTCTTTATCAGTACATGTTCTTATTTTGTTTTTATCATTGTTAGTTTTAGAATTACTTTCATCATTTTATGTACATTTTCACTATTATATTCCATACTAGCATATTTCGTTTTGTCGCTAATTTGATTAGGCTCTACCTCATCTCATTTTATTTGTTACTTCTTTTTTCTTTTTTTTAATCTTATTTACTGCTATTCGTACATGTATAATTCAATTTCCATTTTTAGGACATTCAACTTTATTTTATTTCCATCATACTAGTACCATACTAGTTCATTATTTCATGTACAGTTTTATTTTATTTTATTTATTATTATGTTTTATTCACATTCCTTTATTGTATGACTCTAAAAAAGAAAACATTTCATTTTATTAGATTGAATTTTTTTCGTTTAACTGTATATAACTGTTTAGAATAACAAGGTTGTCGAAGAATCTATTTAGTTTAAAGTAGAGCCCAATATTCTTTCCCACATTTGAACAGACCCAATTTGCTCTCAGACCCAATTCTTCCACAACCCACTCGATCAAGCCCATGTCTCCATTAACCAACTTTGTCTTTCTATCCAGAACACCATCCCAACCCTAGGTCACACCAGTGTTGCCTTTATAAACTGAAAAAACAAAAAGAAACCGGGAGGACTACATGCTCTTCCTCAAAATCAGCAGCCGACACCACTCCAACAGAAAAATCCCACACCAGTCACCTCCCTCACTTTGTTGTTCTTCCCCACTCCCCATCGACCGATTAGCCTCAACCTAGAAAAAAAACCACCGCCTCAACTCCCGTCACCCATTGTTTTCCAAGCCTTGACTCTTCTTCTTCAAGAAATCTTTTCACCAGCGAACAAAAAAAAACATCCAGGCTCTGAGTCATCTTCATTCTCTTCATCGGCGAAGCAAGGAACATCAATACTGCACCGCCATCTTCATTTCCTTGACGACGATAATTTTCTACCCAAAATGGCTACACGAAGCAAACGAGTTCTGCGCTCTTCATTCTCTTCACAACCGAGAAGGTTCATTGGAAGTGCATCACGCACACCACGTCCAAAGATTGAAGGCACACCAGACATCAGACTAGAACATACATGCTTCACGCTGTCCTCGTTCTCTTCAAAGTAGCGAACAAGGAGCACGCCAGCTTCGCGTCTTCTTTACTTCTCTACACTCAACGAACAAGGAGCGTACAATCTCTGTGCTCCCATACTCTCCACTGGTGAACAAGGAACCCAAAGCTCTGCATCTCTTCTCTACATATTCACGAAGTTTTGCAACCCTATGGTCGAGCTGGGAACGTACATGGTCTGGGCCTTTGTTATGCTCCTCACTCGCTGTGTTTTGCAACCAAACTGACCAAAAAGGAGAACAAACCTGCTACGTCTTGATCATTCTCATCCACTGGTAATTTTACAACGGACTGGCAATAAGGAACATACATGCTGCGTCTCTGTCTTCTGCTTCACCATAACTGGCGAACGACGAATGTACGAGCTCTACACTGTCTTCTTCATGCTCTTCACGACACTGGAGAACAAGGATCATACAGCTCTGCTCTGATTAATTTTATTCACTCCCGGTTTCACTACATAAACTGGCAAAACAATGTCCTCTCTTCATTTTTGCTGACACTGGCGACAAGGAATATACATGCCCTGCGCTACATTATCCTCACGGTAATGTTGCAACCGACCTGTCGAGCTCCACCTCACATCATTCTCTTTCACGGTGGTATTTTGCTACCCCCCTGGCGAATAGGAAGCAAATCAGCTCCACCTCGCATCATTCTCTTCACCGCCGGTAATTTTACGTCCTCACTAGCGAACGAGGAATATACCAGCTCTGCGTCTCAGTCTTTCCACCACCGACGGTAATTTTGCAACCTGCCTGGCGAACGAGGATAAAATGTTCTGCGCCTGCTTCAGTACCTTCACCGATGAATTTCAGACAAGGTCTGTCCGGCACCCACCGTGTACGTATTTGTCTAACATTTGGGATGTGAAGGGTTGTTCAATCCCCAACCAGCGAAGACTTCTGATGGTTACATCTAACTTTGATCATATGTTGATTATCTAATTCATCTTCTATTCATGATTGTTTGTGATTTGAATCGTCATCTTTGCCCATGCGCCACCATCGAATTGGACACTGATATATAGTTGGAATATAGCTACTGTACTGCTCGTCATAATGTTATCTGAAATATATGTGTTGGTTTTGCTAACCTTCATCTCTTTTGCCAGATTTTATTTTAATTGGTTTATGAGCTTCTTTCCTGGTCTGTTCATTTATAGCTTAATTAACCAGCGTATCTAAATTTTGATCATAGCTGACCGAGTTAGCTTATTTGTTGTGTGCCGATTGTTGACCATAAAACCGAAGACAGGTCCATTTCTGCTAAATATGAAATATTTGTTGTGTTATACCACCAATTTATTCATTTGGGTTTGTGTTTGTTTAATTTCCTTTGCGTAGCTCAGGTGGCTATCCTGGTCCTTTAACTACTGATTGACCTTGTTTAATCGTTCACAACGAGCCTATGAATTTCCAACGACTTGATTTGAGCTGGCTACTTATGAGCCTATTGTTGTAAATCCTGTTATTTGGGTTGAATCTCATTGCGATGTTTGCTTAATTCAGCTTGCTCATTACTATTTTATTACATGTTTGACCGAGGTACATATGATCGATTGGACTTTGTCTACATTCGTTCGACATGGCTGTGCTAGTTTGACATGGGCCGGTCTTTGTTGACTTGGAGTTTGACCTCAGACCATGCTGATGCGTTTTGGGCTCTACACCGCGCTTTTGGGTTCGAAATTCTTGTTGATTACAATTAGTTGTGACGGGATTATGAGCTGATCCGGGTGGGACTTCTTTTTCTAATATTTGATTGAGTGCTAAACCGGGGCAGGCCACCCCGTAGGTTGGTTTCCTATCACCTACATCTCTCCTTGATCGTGACCAACATGTTTACATTTCTAGCATCGTTGTTTGCTCCTTGTGCATAGATTTGATTTGAGAAATTGATTCAAAGCATGATTCTAGTTTGATCTTCACTTGGGACCAACTCATTTAATTGCTAAATCTTGTTCATTATGCAACCCTCATTGTTTTGACATGTCTAAGATTGTTATGTTTCACTCCTTGCGCATAGATTCGATTTGAGAAATTGATTCAAAGCATGATTTAGTTTAATCCTCACGTAAGACCAACCTGTTTCATTGCTAAACCTCATTTCATGTTGCTATTCTCATCAATGTTCAACCTATCCATTCCAATTTTCATGTCTATTATGCTTGGCTTCTATTACACTTTGATTGTTTTGGCTTCAATTGTAAATCGATATTAAGGTAACCTTAGACAGCCTCTAGGTTACCCAATTATCTCTGGGCCCATGAGCTCAGTGTAGAGAAGCCCTAGAAGGTACCTCACAGCTAGCATATCTCTCATTTGCTTTGTGGGGAAGAATACATTTCAAAACCCTTAAAACTTATCCCAAATCATCCCTTAATTCCAAGATTTAAAAATCAATTCAATACAAAAATCAATTCAATTTCAATTCAAAATTCATTCAATTCAAAATTCATTCAATCCCAATCCAAATTCAATTCATTTTCAAATTCAATAAATCCAATTTCCAAATGCAACTTCAATCCAAATAAATCAAATTCCAATTTCAATCAAACTCCAATTCAATCTAAATTCAATTCTTTTCTTAATTCAATTCGGTCCAATCTCAATTTCAATCCAATTCAATCGAACTCCAATTCAATCTCAATTCAATTCATTTCTTAATTCAATTTCAATTTGGCCCAATCATCAATCTGGCCCAAAACAACAATCTAGCCCAAACCCATTTCAGCCCAAATAAAAAGGCCATTCCAAGGCCCAATTCAAAAAACCCATTTCAGCCCAAATCAAAAGGCTACTCTCTGGCCTAAGTCAAATCTCACTTCAGCCCAAATTCAAAAGTCCACTTTAGCTTAAACCAAAAGCCGGCCCAATCAGGCCCAAAAGCTCAAACAAGGCCCAATTCGGCCCAAAAACCCAAAAAAGGCCCAATTGAGCCCAAAAATCAATAAGCCCCATCTTTGGCCCATAAAGCCCAATTCGGCCCACTTTCTAAGGTCCCACTCTGGTCCACATTTCAAGGCCCATTTCAGCCCCACATCCCAAGGCCCAATTCGGCCCACTTTCTAAGGTCCCACTCTGGTCCACATTTCAAGGCCCATTTCGGCCCAACATTCCAAGGCCCAATTTGGCCCACTTTCTAAGATCCCACTCTGGTCCATATTTCAAGGCCCCATTTCGGCCCACATTCCAAGGTGCTCAGTTCGGCCCATATTTCAAAACCCCTTTTGGCCCACTTTTCCAAGGCCCAAACATGGCCCATCAGTTCAAATTTGGCACACAATCAATCCAAAAACCGATTCAATCCCAGCTCAAATTCAAATCCAAAATTTAACCTAAATTCAACCCGACTTGTAGATTCCAATTCGATTCAAAACTTCATTCAATCATTCATTCATTCAAAAATTCAATCCAATTCAATTCTCATCCAATTAAATTCAATTCCGAATTCAAATTCAATTCCTTCCAGTTACACTTCCTTCCAGTTACAATTCAATTCCACTTCAATCTCGATTTCATCTCAATTCCAATTCAAATCAAAATTCACCCAATTCAACTTCGATTTCAATTTCATTCCAATTTCCCCACATTTGAATGTCTCACAGACCTGAGTGTCTCACAGACTTTGTTATCCCAATGATTCAAATTTCTCACAGATCAGAGCATCTCATAGACCCGAGCGTCTCACAGATCCGAGTGTCTCACAGAATTTGACATCTCAAGATTTCAAGCGTCTTATAGACCCGAGCGTCTCACAGACAATAACATCCCACACATCAAACATCAAAACTTCCAAAATCCTAAACAGTGAACTACGTAAGGTCTGATCTCAACAGGGAGTTGAGTACGTAGGCAGCCCATCTAGGGTGCGACCCCATTCCAATAAAAAAAACCTTTTTCCCATTTTAAGGTGTTCTTCATATCTCTCAAAACACTCAAACCTTCTTCGGCTCCCATAAATTTCAAATCATCAGACTCCAAGTCTTGCCTATTCACTCAACCTCAGACTTTTCCTGAGTCTTCATCCCCTATACTCATCCGAATTCACCAATTCTTCCTCTTGGCGCTAGCTTGACAGAAAAGCTCACCTCATCCACTCTGTCTCTCTTCTCATCCTAATCCTATCCTTGGCTTTTAATTGAATCTCTCTAAAAGGTTTTGAAAGAAGGCAATCCCGACAATTGGAGACCGAGATTTCCTCGGGCACCAATCTGAAGTTGTGGTCGTTGCCACTTCTAAGGGGTGTAACCCAGTGCGAACCCACAATAGAATCTCTGAAATGACCAGATAAGTCCTATCCATAGGCAACAACCTCAGATTCAATTAACGGTTCTTAGAATCCGATCTTCCTTCCTAGTTATCACAGGTCAAACTAGGTGGCGACTCTAGTCAATTCCGCCTTATAGAGGCATAAGTCCGCGTGGGGCCCATTGAGAGTGGGTGTAGTGTTCACTTACACTCCCCTTTAAGCTTTCTGGGAAAGACGGACGATGAAGTAGGTATTTGAGGGATGCCAGATAACGGGTTTTCACCCTCCACAGAATGGCAGTTTCTAGGATCTAGGCTTTTCAGTCAAGAACCATATTTAGATAGACCCCCCCCCCCTCATACCGAAAAATCACCCTCCACATACCCTAGAGGGTTTCTCCTCTATTGGAGCTATTTCCTTAATAGACGACACTTACCCACTAGCCGGGTTATTCTCCAAAACGTCTTATATTAAACTGGGATTCATATCCATGATCCACATACTTCACACAACAACCTATACCACATATTGACATCCATCTTACATAAAATCGCAATAATATTTGCATCACATTATCAACACATAACATAACGGGAACGGTTCTCATAGGAACCGACCCAAACATAATTAGTTCACTTGGAGAGCCTAGAGAATGTTGCCAAACTCAAGCTAAGCTCGTTACATAACTCATTACCGTCCTGTTAAATGAACGAATAACTTAATCCCAAGGTGTGTCGGATATAGTGATCCAAGCACACCGAACAAACATAGTATGCCCCTATGGCCCGACGTGAGTCAGTAAAATAGCTTTGGTTAAGCTAAAGGGAAGATTGGAAACCAAATTGGAAAACAACCATAACATACAAAGAGAATCGAACCGGTTATGACATCGACTCCCATACTCACACGCGTGGCCGGAACAGACCGGACTCCTCACTCCCCAGTTAACACTTGTTAGAAGTCTCATTATTGGACTTAGTACATTAATTCACACTTAGGTGGTTAGGTCTAGTCAGACAGACACAAGGGTAGTGAACATATTAACACGCACAAACAAACACATAATTAACTCACGCATAGCCGTGGTTAGAACGTTCCTTAGGTTGGAAACGTTATTACCGGATACCGTTCTCTTACGTTTACCTAACATTGGTTAACTAGTCTTTCATACCCATTCGAGGTTACCGGTATCGGTACGCAAACACACAACAACAACAACAACTGTAAACTCGTTTCATGATTTATCTTATAACGTGACAAACATACAGAAAAACACATTGACATACAAGCCGGTGTAATCCGGTAGGACACAGGTTGCAAGAAAACCATACCTGTCACCGAGGTCCACTCTATTGTGTCCTCCTATGTTCCTCGAACAATCCTTGAACAACTGGTAACAATACAATTACTTTCATTAACATTGGGGTATTATGTTGTTTAACGTCTAATGCGCCCATAGTTAACCCCGTCATCCCGTTATACTTAATTTTACTCTTGTGATCTTAAGTTCACAACTCACACATCAAACCTTACACTTGTTTACACATCTTAAGGCCTTTACATGTCACCAAACAAGGCCTAAACATCATCTAAAACCATTACCATTCAATCCCCCATCATTAGGAGCCTTAAACAAATTTTTTTCTTCATCTCTGGTCTGGACCGCCCCTCTGGGGCGGTCCCAGGGGCGGTCCACAACAGAAACTACTTCGCCTGCGCTGGACCTCCCCACAGGGGCGGTCCCTATGGGCGGTCCACACCAGACCCCATTTTAAAAAGTGTTTTTCTCCTAATTTTGAACTTCAAATTCACCCAAATCTTTTCCCAATCATTCCACAATCTTTCCACATGTTTCCTACATGTTTTAACATCTTTTTGGCACACTAAACCCTCTATAATCATCCCAAAAACTCCTTAAACTTTTACTCAAACTTTTACTAAATCCTTAACACTTATAACATTTTACTTATACACTTGTAACTTGTAGTTTTTGCTTAAAACTTCCACTAACCAAAGTGTTCTTCGACCACAAGATAACCACTCCTATAGCATCATTTTGTATCACACTCATCCCCTTTACACACACTCCTCAAGTCTTTCCCACAAGTTCCTCATTAAACCTTCACAAGGCATTACACTTCCATTGTTCACTGAACTTTGCACAAGACTTTACCACATCTCCACTATGACCTGGGTGTATCCAAAATTCATCCATTAGTTCTCTAAATCTCCAAGACTATGCCCAAGGCATCTTAACACTTAAGAACACCTTAATTCACTTTCTTTCACTATCTTAACACTTAACAATTCCTAGTACCTTCTAGGTCATAAAATCTCATTACAACACATAAACTCTTTTGTTTATCAGCTAAATTTTGCCATAGCTTCTCTTGTATCACCTTACACCAAAACACATTTTTTTTTACCTTTAGACAATCAAGAACATTCAATCTCTTAATACACACTCTTATACACAAACATATGGTTTTTCATCCTTTAACCATCAAACACATTCACCTTCACAAGAGATGTTCTTTACACACAACTAAACCTTTAAACTACACTACATCACAATATAGTGCATAAACTTAAATTGCTTGGCACTTAGGCCCTTAAATAACATGGCTCTTAGGCCCTTAAATTGCATTAAACTTAAACACTGAATCTCCACATTTAAATGCCTTCAACCTACAAATACACACAACAAGGCTCCCATGTCTTTTTAGTCCAACTTGTGGATAGTTTTCTAGCTCATTTACCATTGGATCTTTAGGTTATTTATTAAGCAAATATAGCTCAATTTCCTAGTACAATAAACCACATTAAGAGAGGTCATTTACCTCTTTGTTTTCCAAGCTTTCTCACTTGTTTTCTCTTGTTTTTCTAGATTGAAAATCGGCAAGGAGCTTTTATCACTTGTCAACCTTCTAACCAATACACATATAAGGGTAATGAGCATTAAGTTTAATACTCAAACTCATAATTAACCCTAGGTTTACATAAGTGTCTTAAAACACTAAAATTTAATGATTACCTTTGGAATTTGAAAGAGAGCTTGGATAAGTAGTAAGATAGGACTCCTCCTAGTCCATTGGAGATCAATTCAAGATAAATGAAGAACAAGAAAATACACCATTAAAGGGTGAATTTTCATCCATATAAGAAAATGAAGGGAACATGGATTTTCTTTGATCTTTATTACCTCAAAACAAAGGAGAAAAACAATATGAAAGAAGATGAGCTTTTACCCCTTCAATGGAGATTCTTCATGGCACCAAAATGGAGTTCTTGAAGATTTGAAAAGATAGAAGTGAAGAGCTTGGTCTAACTAAGACAAATATGGTCTTAGAATTTGATTTGGAGCATTAATGAACATTTGGTAAGCAATTGAAGTTGGAGAAGAGAGGTGCTGCACCATGAACGGTTTTGGTTGGGAGAATGGAGGAAGATGACGGTGGGAACAAGAGGAAATGAAGAAAGGTGAGGAGAGAGGCAAAGTTTGAAGATATTTATGTTATAAAGCAAATAGTAACTTTACTTTATTTTCTTTTACTTTTCTTAGTTGGCTGGCCAAGTATGGTGACTCACACCACTAAAACTGTGCTCCCTTACATATTAGAGATATTTATGGTCTTTGTTGACCAAATAATTGACTTATGTTGACTTAAGTCAAAACTAGCACTATTTGAGCACTATTCATAAACTAAGGCACATATTTGTGAAATTTTTGATTTCCCATTGATTTAGACTTCCTAATGTGATACTAAGTAGTACACATGTTAATTAAAGAGTAATGATGGACATTTAGCCACTCAAAACCCATTTACAAGACAATTTTTCAAAAATGTGCTTTAAGCTCCTTAAAGCACATTTTGTGTTTTAACTTGTTTTCAAGCTTGGTTTTCTTTAGTAATTGATTTAATATGTTAACTAACATATAAATAAGGTCTTGGTAAGCTTATTAGGTCTTAACCAAACTTATCCCAAGCTTAGAGCACATTTTTGCCCATATTGGCTTTAAGGTATTTATTTGTGTTTTGTTTAGTTTAATTGTCTACCAAAGTCTCCTAAGGACTTAATTAGCCTTATTAAATCATAATTGAATGTTATAAAGTCTTGGTAGGCTCTTTGGGTCCTAACCAAGTTCACTCCAAGCTTAGAGCATGTTTTTGCTCAAACTGTGTCTTAGTGTTTTATTGTGTTTTTACTATGGTTTAAATTGTACACTGATGTTTCTAAGGCACTTCTTAGCCTTTAAATACCATAGTTTAACATTTAAACAACATATCAAGTTTTGGGGTATTTCAATATGGATGTCACAAGTTATGGCAGAATCTGAAATCGGTTAGCGAAAAGCAAGGAGATAAAAATCGACTAAGTGTTGGGCGCGTATCCCGAGGCATGCGGGTGCGTCAGCAGACTTGCCACATCAGCATCTTTTCAAAATTTTGGCTCTAAACTTCATTTTATCATAACTTTGGCTAGGATGATCCGTTTTTGACGTTCTTTTTATCGATCTTCATGGCTTTCCATAACATATTTATTGGTATAGGTTTCATGGGCTGGTTTGACCATTCTCAAAAAGTCAACCCTAGCAAGGCTTGAGAAGCTTTAGTGTTTCTAGGATTTTATATTGACATTTATGTTTCAAAACAATGTTCCAACTCTTTCTAAAATCTTTATAATATACTTGGAGTGTTTAGAAATTTTTCCAAGATTTATTGACTTATAAATCTTATTATTAAATTCATAATACTATATAATAATATATAGTAATCCAATATTTAATAATATTCTTTAAGATTAAATTGAAGAAATCCCATGATTTAATTTTCATAATTCCATATAAGGATTTAATGATTTATTATTCACAATCCCATACTATGATATAATAATTAATAGTATTATTTACGGTTTTAATAAAAGAAATCCCCTAAATTAATTTAAATTAATTTAGGGGTATTTCAGTTGGCCTTCTTAACGCTGCTCTCGTATCTAACACTGGATCCCGAGTCGACATACTCAGGATTGGGCTAATGACCTTAGTCTGCTGTGTTAAAAAAATAGTAAGACGATGCAATGGTTTAGGTAAGTTAATCAAGAGGTTGTGGCTCTTACTGTGAATTGTGCTCAACTAACGATACTAGGATGCCGTGTGGGTATCTGTAAGTATCAAGATAAATTTCCAACGGACTACAGATGGTTCGTCGGTCGGAGACTCTAACGCTGGAGTGGCTACTGCCGTGGGTGACCCACCATAGGAGATGGGTAACTTAGAGACACGTCATTTTAAAGAGACATTGTCATTAGGTGTGACTGAACAATTACGAACAACTATATTAGCTTGTACATTAGGCGAACATTATTTGGGCTTGCATGCCAAAGACAAGAATTTATACTTGTTTATAATCCTCGTTGTTTCGCCTTGTTGCTCATTGGTTATTCTATGTGGTTATGTGTTGCATGTTGGTGGATTTATTGAAATGAGTCGTTGTACTCATATGTGTGTTGTGAATTGGTTTAATTGAGTCATTGTACTCATATGTGTGTTGAGAATTGATTTAATTGAGTTGTTGTACTTATATCTGTGTTGTGAACTGGTTGAGTCGAGTCGCTGTACTCGTGTGTGGATTATTGTGGATTGTTTGGTCGAGTGAGTCGCCGTACTCAATTAAGAACTATTAAGTGTTTGTTGGAGTGGAGTCTCTGTACTCATATAAGCGTTGTAACGCTTTCAGTTGGTTTGTTGCGATGTGATGTGTGAAGCCGGGGGCTTGTTTGCTATTTGAGTTTACTGCAATATATTTGTTGCTTTATAGTTTTTATATTAAACTACTTGCATGAAAATGAATTGCATGCTCTCGACTAATTAAGTAAGGGTCCGAGGGGGCATGACAGTCATGCAGTAACATACTCAGCAGGGGCTGATTCCATACCACAAACAAATATTTTGCAGGTATGCAGCTTCCGGTGTCGACAAAGAGCGGGACGCACTGGGTAGTTTAGTTACAGTTGTTTAAATATGCACTGTTGTATTTTGATACGAACATAGAAACGTGTATAGGATTGGGGTACTTAGAATGCTCACTATGATTGTATTTTATATTGGAATGGAAGGATAGATCTATCTCTTGTTGTCACTGTGGGAAATTGTTTCGTATTTATGAATATATCAGTAAGCACGTTATTACTCGTATGGGCGAGTGAGAACGGTGACACTAGTAGTTCAATTGTTTAGATTACCGCTGCGATTACAATGTTAAGTAAAACGATTAGGAGCCGATTAGAGTAGGGGTGTTACACTCGGTAATTACAAAGTACACCCCAAACCTTCCTATATTTATAATTTTGACACAAAAGTTTATAAAATGTTATAATTTATATTTAAATTCATTTTAAGCCTCAAATTTCATCTATAATTGCCCACGACTTTATATATTTTCTATAATTACCGGTTTGACCCCAAACTTTATGCTAAATGCATAAATTAAATTAAATAAGCTTTTAAACTTAAATAAAATGGCCTAATGACATGGCCTTATTACAACCTTGAACTTGTAATATAAATTACACTTAAATGTCATCAAAACTATATAAATTTCGGCCTCACACCAAATTCATTCAATGATTACCAAACTTCCACATAATGTCTTAAATTTGACAATTATGCTAATTAATCACTTACTTAATTTATCCAAGGTTTCTATAACATTTCCTAGTCATTTTTGAAGCTAAAATGACTATTATTAATCTGTCCACTCTCGGCACACATATAATATAAGCTCCAAAGCATATAATATATGATTAAGAATGTTATACCTAGATTTAAATGAGCTTTAAGCACCAAATTGGCCACGGTAGCTTAGGGAGCAATTTATACAGATTCTTCAACATGTTTAAACAGCACAACAAGGATATAGTCAAGTTCAAAACATGAACCAACTATAGGAATAATTATAAGTCATAAAAACATGGATTTTTACCTTAGAATTCCTAGCTTGTACAATGGAGTTTTTGGCCTATTTTCAGAGGCATGAAAGGGTATTAAATCACCATAAAACCATGGTAATTATTTAGATTACAACAAGGTATAAAGTGGTAGAAATTACCTAGACAAAGATGTCTTACGAAGTGGAAATTGCCCTTGATTTCGGCCACCACTAGGAACAAGGTCTAGCTACTCCTTCTACATGAACTTGAAGATAAAATGAGTTTATAAACTCATAGGAATAGCTTGTAATTTTCGGAAATCAAGAGGAATGGCTAAAGGTAGATTTTTACCTTAAAAATGACTTTTGCTAACTTTGAGCCAATAACATTCACCACCGGTTTTGAAGTTCCATTCCAACACCAACTCACTGAGATTGAGCTATGGAAAGAGCATGGAAGTTAGTTCATAAGGTAGCCCTTGAAGAGAAGAAGAGAATGAGCTAAAATATGGCATAAACCATTACCTTAAGAAGTGGGAGTTAATTTTCTTATGAGCTAGTCAAGGCACTTCAATGGAGAGCTCAAGGAGGTTGGAACACGGCAGTGAACAGGCTGGAAGGAAAGAGAATGGTCTGATTTTGGGTTTAAGTAATGGTAAAGTGTAAAAATAAGTAAAAAATGGTGATTCACCAAATTGGAAAGATGTTTAGGCTGATGTGCAAGGTGGCACTCTTATCCTCTTAACTCTGCCACCCCAACATAGTCCAAGGAGGGTCAATAATTGACCATTGACTTTGCTTGGTCAATATTACTTAAATTGGCACTATTTTGGTTACTATTCACATATGAGTACCATATTTTTGATTTTTTTTGGAAATCTTTGAACTAGACCTTCTAATGTGGTACATTATAGTACATTAGTATAACAAGGAGTAATCCAGCCCCGAACACCACTCAAAACCCACTTAGAAAGTCAATTTTTCTCAAAAACGTGCTTTAAGGGGTTTTAAAGCATAATTTGTGTTTGAACATGTTTTTTAGCTTGGCTTCCTTTAAGAATGGTTTTATTGTGTTCATTACATAACTATAATACTTAATAATGGTTTTATTGGTTTCCTAATTGAGGTCATACAATCTCCATGGTTTCTTAAAGCACATTTTTGGCTTTATCGATCTTAAGGCATGTTTTTTCTTTGTTGAGATCTTAGATTGTTCCTCAATGGTTTAAAGATGATTTTTAATCTTATTAAACCATTAATAGATCATTTAATAATGTTTTAGTAGTTAGGGGTATTTCAATGGCACCCGAATTGGGGTCGCAACAATAATATCCCACCTCACCCTAAGTCCTTAAGTGTGTGCACCCCCCAGAAGGTACTTTTGACCCAACGGAGTAGGTCATAGAGCTTAACTACAAGTAATGTATGCATGCAAAATTATATATAAATTCACGGGGTACAAAGTACCGACAATTCCACGGAGTACCATAAGGTACCATCAATATACCCGGAGCACCATAAGGTACCATCAATCCAACAATTTATCCAGTGAAAGTCTCCCAAAAACATCAACCAATATTATTTGCCAAACCATTGTATCCAGAACATGTGGGGGAAAGTAATTCCTGAATTCCAATAATACCAAAACAGCATTTTATTCAGTCCATCGACATTTTGCAAAACCACACGAGATAGAAGGTGATGAGCATAGATGATTACTTGGATACGCTCACCACTACAAAGATAAGCCAATCCACTAGAAGCGCCCATCAGGGAAATCAAGGTCTAGAATTTAAATAGAGATACAATCAGAGACTCACTCAATTACAATCAAAATAATATCAAAGCCTTACCGATAATTACCCTTACCCTTCTACCTAATCCGGCACCAGGGAAGAAGCTTGACAGCAGCAGGAATACAAGAGTGAGAGTTTGATAATTTTAGAAGTTTGAAGAGATATAAGAGCGTAATGGCGATGCGGTGAAGTCGAAGACGATCGTGAGATAGATCGTGATTATAAATAGAAATAAATAGAGGAAAGGGATTATATTAATTAGGTAATGAATGTAATTGTTTTTAGAAAAGGGAAGTGAAATACCCCAAACTTTGATATGTGGTTTAAATATCAAACTATGTTATATAAAGGCTAAAAAGTGCCTTAGAAACATCAGTGAACAATTTAAACCATAGTAAATGCAATAAAGCACTAAGACACAGTTTGAGCAAAAACATGCTCTAAGCTATGAGCGAACTTGGTTAGGACCCAAAGAGCCTACCAAGACTTATTAATATTCATGTATGATTTAATAAGGCTAATTAAGTCCTTAGGAAACCTTGGTAGACAATAAAACCAAACAAAACACAAGAAAATACCTTAAAGTCAATAAGAGCAAAATGTGCTCTAAGCTTGGAATAAATTTGTAAAAGACCTAATGGTCATACCTATACCTTATAAATATGTTAATGAACATATTAAATCAATTACCAAAGAAAATCAAGCTTGAAAACAAGTTAAAACACAAAAAGTGCTTTAAGGAGTCTTAAAGCACGTTTTTTGAAAAATTGTCTTGTAAATGAGTTTTGAATGGCTAAATGTCCATCATTACTCTTTAATTAACATGTGTACTATATAGTATCACATTTGGAAGTCTATATCAATGGGAAATCAAAAATTTCACATCTATGTGCCTTGTTTTAGTGAATAGTAACTAAAATAAGCTAGTTTGTAACATATGTTGTTATAAGTAATTAAATTGGTTAACAAAGGCCATATGAAATACCCCAAACCTAAGTATGCTAAGTAAACATCAAATTATGATGTAGTGAGGCTAGAACATGCCTTAGAAAGATTGGTAGACAATTTAAACTGAGGAAAACACAAGAAAATGCCTTAAGGGCAATTAGGGCAAAAACGTGCTCTAAGCTTGGAGAGACTTGGGTGAGTACCCAAATATCTTGGTAAGGCCTTAGTAATATCCTAATGGTCATTTTAAATCAATTAGCAAAGAAAACCAAGCTTGAAAACAAGTTAAAACACAAAATGTGCTTTAAGAAGTCTTAAAGCACATTTTTGAGAAATTGTCTTAGAATTGAGTTTTGAGTGGCTAAATGTCCATCATTACTCTTTAATCAACATGGGTACTAATTAGTATCACATTAGGAGGTCTAAATCAATGGGAAATCAAAAATTTCCCGATTATGTGCCTTGATTAGTGAATAGTAACTATTTAGTGACTAGTTTAAGTTTTAATCAATATAAGTCAATTAATTGGTCAACCAAAGACCATGTTAGCCTTATATTAAGGGGGTGGCCGGTTTTTTTTATGTGGGGAGTCACCACATGAGTCATCAAATGAGAAAGGAAAGGAAGAGATAAGTAAAGAAGTTACTATTTGCTTTATTAAAGCAAAATATCTTATATTAGCTCACTTTTCTCCTCTTTCCTTCATTTCTCTTCTTCACCCACGGTTTCCTCTTCTTCTCTCTGTTCCAAAACCGAGAGAGCTGCTCTTCAATGGTTCTCCATCTTCAATCACTTGCCAAATACAACTCCAAGCTCCAAATCCAAAACAAATTGCATATTTGTCTTAGTTAGGTCAAGACCTATCTTCCTATCTTTTCAAATCTTTCAAAGCTCCATTTTGGTGCCATGAGAAAACTCCATTGATGGGGGAAAATCAAGTTTGAAGAGCTCATTAGCTTCTCCATTCTCTTAAGGTAAAGAAAATGTAAGAAAAACCATGTTTCCATCATTCCTTATACATGGCCGAAAATTCTTTCTCATGGGGCTATGTTTTTATGCCTTGTTCTAGCTTGATTTATTCACCAAGGACTAGTGGAGGTCCTATTTAATTCAATGCCAAAGTCTACCTTGAGACTTCAAAGGTAATCATCCACTTTTATGCCTTAGAACACATTTCTAACCTAGGTTTTTATTCCTTGAGGTTAGTGCATTGTTTAGTACTCATATGAGTCCTTAAATATTGATTAGAACAATGGCAAAAGGAATTTAAGTGGTGGCCGAGATCTATGCAAGAAGAAGGCCTAAGGAGGAGATTAAGATAAGCTTGAGAAAACAAGGTAAAATGCTTACCTAATGGTGGTTTAAGATTAAGGAATGAGTTTTAGATAAATACCAATGTGGCTTAAAGCTTACATTGTGTATTGGGTTATATAACCTAAGAAAAAACTTAAATAAGCTTGTGAACTTGTGACTAAGGAGCCAAAGAAATGAGTTAGTAATATAAGTTTAAGGTGGATTTTAAGAGCATTATAACTACTATGAGATTGATGAGTGTATTTGCAGGTTGAAAGCTTATATATGTGGGGAAATTCAGTGTTTAAGTTTAAGTCATTTAAGGGCCTAAGAGCCATGTCATTTAAGAGCCTTAGTGCTATGCAATTTAAGATTAATTGCAAATATTGAGTTTGTTGTGAATGAGTTGGTGTGGTGGTGAGATGTGATGAGAAAGAATTTGATGTGTGTGTGAGATGGTTGAATGAGGAAAACAATGTGTGTGGGCATGATAAGATACTAGAGAAGCCATGGCGAAATTTGAGTAGAAAATAAGTGTTTAAGTGATGGTGGTGAGTTAATATGACCTAGGATTTACTAGGAATCGTTATGAGGAATTTGAGTGGAGATTAGTTAACTAAGGAGTTCTTGAGGTTTAGGATGACCTAGAGATGTCTAGGAGGAGTTAGAGGAATGGTGAGTGTTTTGAGCACACCAAAATCATAAGATGAGATATATAAGAAGTGTGCATAAGTTTAAGGAGAAGGTGTAATGATTAAGGTGATTTGAATATGTTCTAAGGGAAATTAATGACTAAGGAAGTACTAGGAAGTCTTTGAGGTTGTCTTGATGAAAAGGGGTAAGATAAAGTGTTGTAATGAGTGGTAATGATCTAGGCGTTACCTTGAAGGATTTAGGAATCAAGAGAATATAATTGAGTATTTAGGACTTGGGCAAATGTTGGTGCACAACTAGAAAGGAAACAATGTGATGATGATGGAAGTTTAAACTTGTTAAGGAACTTTAAGTAAATGCTTAAGAGAGTTTTAGATAGTGAGAGATGCTTGGGAGATGATGTTATAGTGGTGAGGAAAACATTTGGCATAGTGGTTACATTAAGTATGAACCACCACCTAGAACCTAGAGGAAAATATTACAAGTGTTAGCATTATTGCAAGGAAAATGCATAACGACTAAGGTGGATCTTGGTGAATGATTCAATGTGTTTAAAGGAGGGCTTAAGGTGTATTTGAGGTGCCCAAATGAGGTTATAACATATTAGGATATATGAGGAGAAGTTTGGAGTTGAATGGGAATTTAGAAACAAGGTTCTGGAGCCGACCGACCTTAGGGACCGGACTTGCAAGGTCGGTCGGGCTCAGTTTACACTACCGGAAAATGTTTCTGGAACCGACCGAACTTGGGGACCGGACTTACAAGTTCGGTCAGGCTTGTATTTTGTGAAGGAGTTAAGTCACTGGAATCGACCGAACATAGGACCGGACTTGGCAAGTTCGGTCGAGCTTAAATTTCCCACGGGGGAAACTCTCGGGAATGGACCGACCTTGGGACCGGACTTGCAAGGTCGGTCGGGGTGAATTTTCCAACGGTAAAAGGGTACTGGAACGGACCGGACTTGGCAAGTCCGGTCGGTAAGTCCGGTCGAGCCTAAAAACAAAAAAAAAAAAATTTTGAATTCTAAGAATGGCAATGGGTAATAAGGTATGCCTTTGGTAGGGTAGTAATGATTGAGACCCTAAGAACTTAAGAGATTAAGCTAAGTAAGTATAAACTTGAAAGTTTAAGATTAAGTTTGTAAGATTAAGTGTAAGACCTAAGAGGTGTTAGGTGGGGATCATTAAGGAATTAAGTAAGTTAAACAAGTTAAGTAAGTCATATTAAGTTAGTGATTAACAACCTAAAACTGAATGAATGTTTTAGGACTTGGGAGTTTGGACTCCGGAAGAGAGTAAGCAGCCGAACGACCAACGGTGAACGGTACAGTTGTTTCTTCTTGTGACCTGTTTCTAACGAGGGTCCCTCGGCTTGTGTGCTATTTGTTTTTGTGTGCTCACTAAACAAGATAAAGCATGCAACCGGAACATATTATATATATTATTGTTGTGTGATGTTTGAAAACTAACACAACACCGTGGAACTTACTAACCAATGCTTAGTAAGGGATTGAGCGAGACTAAGGAACGCCCCCTAATGTGGGACGAAATGAACCGAAAGAGGTTAACCAACAAACAGGGTCTTGAGATAACTACTAACTGGAACTTGAGTGAGGAAACCCGGGACCGATCTCCGGTCATGCATGCTAAGGAAAGGGGGTCGTTATCTATAGTAGATTCGACCTCCGCTTAAGGAACTTGTCTTCGGACTTGTTGCCTAGGGCCGGTTTGCCGGCTCAGCTACGCTGGACTCCGTCCAGAGTAGTGGCATTAAGATGGTGCGGTGGGATCACCTAAATCCCAGGTTCGAATTAGATACAACCAATCCCTTCCAGGAAAGGTTTGTATATTGAGATTAAGACTGAGATTGAGATTATGATTAAGGTAAGATTAAGTTAAGTTACAATCATTCCTTTTTAAAGGATGATTTGTATTATTAAGATTAAGATTAAGGTGAGGTTAAGGTAAGTTGCAACCATTCCTCATTAAAGGATGGTTTGTAATATTAAGATTAAGATAAACTACATCCACTCCTCATTAAAGGATGGTTGTTTCTAAGATTAAGATAAGAATCAGATTGAGGTAAGATAAGGATGAACTAAGATTAAGAGGGAACACTACTTAAGGAGTTAAATAGCTAACTCTCTAATTAAGGGAACGCATTTAAGTCGTTCATTGTGTGTGAACTTTGATTGTTCATATCTGAGTTGTTGTTTACTGCACTTTCTATTATGTGTGCATCTAATCAACCTCCATGCTATCGACAATTAGTCGTCGTAGCCACGTTAGCTTGGGGGCCATGAGAGGATCGTACCAGCTATCGTAGCTGACCCCCTCGGGGCTTCTTTTACTACCAGGTGAACATCAGGAGGCGGCTGTCGCGAGAGTAAGAAGGAGTGCAAGTGTTAAGGGTTAAGAGTGGCCTACGAGTTGTGCATGTACACTCGTATGGCAATATGAGTTAGTAAGATGTATAGGATGCGAGGGGATTGTAAGAAGGATATGTAAACGGTTAAGGTTGTTAGACTAATGTTCGGTATATTCTGTAGTCAGACCGTGGCAAGGTCCTGGATTGTAAAGAATTCCGCTGTGACATGTGTATATATATACTGTTAAGTTGCGAGACCACATTTGGATTGAGTTGGGGTGTTACAAAAAGTGGTATCAGAGCGTAGTTACGCTCTGAAGACAAGAATTACCGAACTTAGGAGAATACAGAGGTTGAGTTTGAGTTATGGGTTAAGGGTTGAGAGATAGAGTGAGAGGTGCGTTAGTCGGGACTTCCCGGTGCTTACCGGACATCCATAGTACCTAGACCCGCCCTCCACATCCCTAACCCTGAATATGTGGAACAAACGCCAGAGAGAAGAAAGCCTTCTCTTACTCGGGGAAACCCGATCTGGCAGTTAGCTGACAGTAAGCAATACGAGAAACAATTTGTGGCATAACAGTTAAGGAGAACTGGGAGATTTTTAATGGAGCGCATCGGCGAAACAGGCGCTACCAATGGAACCTTACCAGTAAAAGAACGGTAATTACCGGCAACATGGGTCGACATGCTACGCAGTCGAAATAACCCGCAATACCAATGATAAGGAAAGCACTACGCGTGCAATGAATAAGGAAATGATAAGCGACATGAGTACCGGACAGCGGTCCGAGTGAGCATAACAGTGAGATAATACAGGGCATGAGGATTAAGATTACTGGAAGGTCCAGTTAAGGAACGGGAACTCATATAAATGGTTTACCGAAATAGGACTACGATGTAGTGCCTAAAGGACAATCATTACTTAGTAACCACAACAAGATGTGTGGAGACAAGGGCGAGGATTAAGACATAAGGAAATATTAAGGGGTTCCCTCAGAAAGAGGAACGCCCTAATAAATGACAGCACTGTCAAACAACAAGGAAACTGCCGGATGGCCAGTTATCCAAAATAAGAGATTATCGAAAGAGTCCCGAGGACTACCAAGTACATGGAAATTAGAAGGAAGTGTTACTACCGATGTACCTCGTACCAACAACCCATCCTGCATGGCGCACTTGCCATAGCAAGTGCTACCACGGTTAAGCCACTCGAAAAGCCACCAAGGCGAAATAGGAGGACGCTACAGTTGAAACACAAATTAATACTAGATGGTAAACCCATAAGAAAAAAAAAATAGGACCTTGAAGGGCCTAACGGCCTGACCATGATGAGCTGAACCGACACATCAGCCAGCAGGGAGCTGAGCTTAGATGAAATACTAACCCATATAAATACTAGCAACGGTATAACCCACTACAATAACAACCGACAGTATGGTAAGAATACCAATCTCAAACTTCAAGGGGGAAAACCTAAGAGATTGCTCGGTATCGCGAGCAAAAACACTATATAAGCAATGATATACAAGGGATGTATTATAAGATACTATTGAGACTGTTGAAGCATCGACTTACAATGAAAACGGGATAAGACTCTCAGAGTGACCATTAAGGACACCAATAACAACATTCTTCAATGAAGATGTTGGAAAACCCGGAAATCAAGGATAAAAGAAATAAACATAAGCTATAACCTACTAAGAATTAAAGTCGTACAACCCTGGAAAAGGAAAGCTCAGAGGACTACCCCCACAGAGCGGGCATAGTCGAGCCGAACAAACTGATGGATGACAGTTAACACTGTTTGTTTAACTCATTAACACCCAAATATGATTGACCATCAACGGGTGGCATAGTCAACGGAAGTTGAACGAAGCGTTGAGATGGAAGTATAAAACGACAGGACACCTTAAGGCGAACGCCTAATACGAACCTAACCTTGACTATTAAAAGACTTAAGTCTAGTAAAATGACAGTATTGTCAATGACATTAAATAACCTCAGATCACCTGAACAACTTCCCTAGCAGGAAGCAAGATGCAGCAACTTATCATGAAATCCAATACTACATTTAGTATGTAACCTAACGGTGGATAGTGCTCAAAGAACCAGAATCTTATAGGGATGACCTGTAGATGAGTAAGAGTACAAATAATGAACTGAGACATTAAGTATTAAGAGCCTACGAGCCAAGGATGTTAACCACATCAGAGCCGAGGCGCAGTAAGTTATAAGAGAGCTTGTTTAAGCCACGAAGGTACTACAATTTGTAGATATGAACGGTTACCAAACCTACAACTTAGATTGGGAGGAATATTACCAAGAAAGGGTACCAATGAGAATATTGAGTTAATGCTAAGGACAGGAGCGGAGAACGAACCATGCCTTTTAGGATGGGGATACCTCTCCTTGTTGTGAGGCCACGACTGGGAATGAACCCCTTAAAAAGGGCTTTCACTTATTAGAGATAAAATACACTTTATTTAGAAAATGGAAACTATGAATCTTGAGATTACCTTAGAACATACCAGATACACTTGAGTGATAAGGAAGGTCGCACAGATAGACCCCATATCCAACACCAGGATGTAAGAATTAGTATGGGCAGAGATAAACATTGTGACTGCACATTATGGCACGTCAATTAATCAATGCTCAGAGGAGCTTGTGAATCAGCGGATGACTTCTTCAGTAACCAGTCAAACTACATGGTAGATGACATCGTTAAGGATGAAAGAAAGCGAGAGAAATTAGCCTACTTACGAATCTGAGATTGGAATAGAACACCTTCATATCAAGAGTCAACTATCTTACAACACGGTACGACAACCACCAATATCGGAATGAGAGAACTCCCAGTGTATTTACACCAAGAAGGGATTGAGTATAAGGTAAGATATTAGAATAAGTGAGTAAGAGGTTGCACCATTAATGGGCAACATGGTAAAGGCCAACTACCACGGTAGTAGTTATCGTGAGTACAATAGTTAGATAAGTGGATTAAGTCATGGTGCGCGGTAAGGCGACCATTATGTATGAGCCGTCAAATATTGACACTGAGGCAATTAGATTTATGAGTTAAGATTAGCATAAGTAAGAAAATAAGATGGAAGACGAACTGAGCATTGATGCCAGTAGTCTGGACATGATTAGGTAAGATTACACAGGAAGCACACAACCCATTCCTTAAGGAACTGGAAGTACATTCCTAGTAGCATAAATATGAGAAACAAGATAAGAGGCTCTACGGAAAGAGACCTCAATTTTTAAGAGACTAAATCAGTACGGAGTACAGAAAGGAGCTGGAGCATACCATAACCAAGGACACAGTAAATGGACTTCCCTTGATTAACTTCAAGAAGAACAATAAGTGTTATTTTGGAACGATGAAAGAGGAGATCGACAACAGAATACTTCATAATTAGCAATAGCTAAACGTGTGACGGACACTATGAGTTTACTAAAACGAGACGTGGGACGACTGCACCCCACAGGGGCTTGCAGGCCTGACACGCTCATTTATGAGTTAGTTGGGTAAGTAGTAATGTACCAGTAAGGTACCCCATGCATGTAGACGAGTAGTGTAAAGAACACGGGAAGTAGTCGACTCCGTACCACCGACAACGACGCAAGACCAGACAAGAGCAGCTACTACCACAAACAGTTGAAGAGAAGAGCTCAGTTGAACCAGCAACACAGAGGAACCAGAGAACAAATAATTAAGGACTATGAAGTGCGAAGAGCACGGATTGTTAAGTACAGACATTGGACATGTCTTAAGATGTAAGAGATTAAGACTGTAAAGTGCGATATGCACTAAACAGTAGTTTCAGACTAAGAATCATCCTCAGACCAAAGGTCATTTGGGGAGAACAATTTAGACATTCGAGAAAATACTAAGAGTATAAGCGTAAGATCTTCAAGAAGAACGGATAGACGAGTTACAACTCATTAAGGCCGTGTATATATAAAGATAACACGTGCCCATTGAGACAATTAGGCCTAAGATTATCAGAGTGGTGCAGCGGAAGCTAGCAGATCACTACCTTTGAGATTAGACCAAACTAAGTTAAGGAAACGGTATAAGTACCGTTAAGAATCCTCGATACAAAGACTAAGTCATTTCTGATCGAATTATAAGTAAGATAGATGACGTGGAAGCTAGAATGCTTGGTGAGAATTAGACATCTTGAACTTATGTTCAAAGATGATGTAACGCTGATTACGTGGGCGTAATCCATTTTAAGGGGGGTAGAGCGAAAACCGCTTAGCGTATGTTTGTGTACTGAGTACATAAACTACGGTGTGCATACCACAAAATAATTTGAGAATATGTTTTATATAAACATTTTGAGATAAATCATGGTTATTGCACACAGAAGATGTGAATACCATACATATTAAGTACCTATCTTGTTAACTCCGGTGTGAGTACAAGTTAAGAGAATTAAGAAAGAGGATTAAGGAGACTTAAGGAATAAGGAATATATGAGGTATAAGTCGATATGAGACTATGTGTGAGATAAGAATAAGATAACACTATGAGATATTATTTGATATGAGCATGAGTTAGGATATAGTAATGCTATGTGGTATGAGACAGTGGAAGTTGGTATGAGACTGATATAGAATTTAGTAGGAATTTAAGTCTGGAGGTAGTTACTAAGAGATGAATTGAGAATGTTTGATGGACTGAGTCCACACTTTGGAGATGTATTGATTATGATTAGAAGAACTAAAAAGATAGAAAATTGGACATTAGTGAATTACCTGATGTTTGAAAATGACGTGGGAGGTGGAACTTGATTTTCTAGGGATCAAGGGAAACCGAACACAAATTGGAGTGGAAGGATGGTTCTACACTGATGCTGATCACATCAGGGTAGGATTATTCCTGAAACTCCGTACCAGTGGTCACAATTAAATCACACTAAGGATAGAGGCCTTAGGATAAAATGAAATTGGAGTTGATTGTATTTTTAATTAGAGGAATTATTCCTCACATGACCTCGTGAAAAGGATTACCTTTTACTGAGTCTCGCCCATGGAGTCGAGGACGCACGAGCCTTTGTCTTCGGACCGGTGACATGGGGAGAGCAGCGTGTTTTGTATTCTGGCCCATGGTGACGAGGACGAATGAGCCATTGTCTACGGACCGGTGACATGGGAGAATACGTTGGAAGTTATGTGAATGTTTTAATCATCAAAAGGAACAAAAAGGAATTTTGAGTGCTACACATGCTTAAGCATGTTGTGTGATATTTAAGTATAAGAATATGGTGGATCCAATGATCCAATGAGATTAAGTATACATAAGTATGATCTATATGATCTAAGGAATGAGGTATGACATGTATTCTAATGAGATAAGATGCATGGGAACCTTGAGGACAAAGTTCTTTTAAGGGGGGTAGATTGAAATACCCCAAACCTAAGTATGCTAAGTAAACATCAAATTATGATGTAGTGAGGCTAGAATATGCCTTAGAAAGATTGGTAGACAATTTAAACTGAGGAAAACACAAGAAAATGCCTTAAGGGCAATTAGGGCAAAAACGTGCTCTAAGCTTGGAGAGACTTGGGTGAGTACCCAAATATCTTGGTAAGGCCTTAGTAATATCCTAATGGTCATTTTAAATCAATTAGCAAAGAAAACCAAGCTTGAAAACAAGTTAAAACACAAAATGTGCTTTAAGAAGTCTTAAAGCACATTTTTGAGAAATTGTCTTAGAATTGAGTTTTGAGTGGCTAAATGTCCATCATTACTCTTTAATCAACATGGGTACTAATTAGTATCACATTAGGAGGTCTAAATCAATGGGAAATCAAAAATTTCCCGATTAGTGCCTTGATTAGTGAATAGTAACTATTTAGTGACTATTTAAGTTTTTAATCAATATAAGTCAATTAATTGGTCACCAAAACCATGTTAGCCTTATATTAAGGGGTGGCCGGTTTTTTTTATGTGGGGAGTCACCACATAGTCATCAAATGGAAAAGGAAAGGAAGAGATAATTAGTAAGAAGTTACTATTTGCTTTATTAAGCAAATATTCTCATATTAGCTCACTTTTCTCCTCTTTCCTTCATTTCTCTTCTTCACCCACGGTTTCCTCTTCTTCTCTCTGTTCCAAAACCGAGAGAGCTGCTCTTCAATGGTTCTCCATCTTCAATCACGCCAAAACAACTCCAGCTCCAAATCCAAAACAATTGCATAGTGTCTTGGTAGGTCAAACCTATCTTCCTATCTTTTCAAATCTTCAAGCTCCATTTTGGTGCCATGAGAAAACTCCATTGATGGGGGGGGAAATCAAGTTTGAAGAGCTCATTAGCTTCTCCATTCTCTTAAGGTAAAGAAAATGTAAGAAAAACCATGTTTCCATCATTCCTTTATACATGGCCGAAAATTCTTTCTCATGGGCATGTTTTTATGCCTTGTTCTAGCTTGATTTATTCACCAAGGACTAGTGGAGGTCCTATTTAATTCAATGCCAAAGTCTACCTTAGACTTCAAAGGTAATCATCCACTTTTATGCCTTAGAACAATTTCTAACCTAGGTTTTTATTCCTTGAGGTGTGCATTGTTTAGTACTCTAGAGTCCTTAAATATTGATTAGAACAATGGCAAAGGAATTTAAGGGTGGCCGAGATCTATGCAAGAAGAGGCCTAAGGAGGATTAAGATAAGCTTGAGAAAAACAAGGTAAAATGCTACCTAATGGTGGTTTAAGATTAAGGAATGAGTTTTAGATAAATACCAATGTGGCTTAAAGCTTACATTGTGTATTGGGTTATATAACCTAAGAAAAAGAACTTAAATAAGCTTGTGAACTGTGACTAAGGAGCCAAAGGAAATGAGTTAGTAATATAAGTTTAAGGTGGATTTTAAGAGCATTATAACTATGAGATTGATGAGTGTATTTGCAGGTTGAAGCTTATATATGTGGGGAAATTCAGTGTTTAAGTTTATCATTTAAGGGCCTAAGAGCCATGTCATTTAAGAGCTTAGTGCTATGCAATTTAAGATTAATTGCAAATTTGAGTTTGTTGTGAATGAGTTGGTGGTGGTGAGATGTGATGAGAAAGAATTGATGTGTGTGTGAGATGGTTGAATGAGGAAAACAATGTGTGTGGGCATGATAAGATACTAGAGAAGCCATGGCGAAATTTGAGTAGAAATAAGTGTTTAAGTGATGGTGGTGAGTTAATATGACCTAGGATTTACTAGGAATCGTTATGAGGAATTTGAGTGGAGATTAGTTAACTAAGGAGTTCTTGAGGTTTAGGATGACCTAGAGATGTCTAGGAGGAGTTAGAGGAATGGTGAGTGTTTTGAGCACACCAAAATCAAATATGAGATATATATAAGTGTGCTAAGTTTAAGGAGAAGGTGTAATGATTAAGGTGATTTGAATGTTCTAGGGAAATCAATGACTAAGGAAGTACTAGGAAGTCTTTGAGGTTGTCTTGATGAAAAGGGGTAAGATAAAGTTTTGTAATGAGTGGTAATGATCTAGGCGTTACCTTGAAGGATTTAGGAATCAGAGAATATAATTGAGTATTTAGGACTTGGGCAAATGTTGGTGCACAACTAGAAAGGAAACAATGTGATGATGATGGAAGTTTAAACTTGTTAAGGAACTTTAAGTAAATGCTTAAGAGTTTTAGAGAGTGAGAGATGCTTGGAGATGATGTTATAGTGGTGAGGAAAACATTTGGCATAGTGGTTACATTAAGTATGAACCACCACCTAGAACCTAGAGGAAATATACAAGTGTTAGCATTATTGCAAGGAAATGCATACGACTAAGGTGGATCTTGGTGAATGATTCAATGTGTTTAAAGGAGGGCTTAAGGTGTATTTGAGGTGCCCAAATGAGGTTATAACATATTAGGATATGAGGAGAAGTTTGGAGTTGAATGGGAATTTAGAAACAAGGTTCTGGAGCCGACCGACCTTAGGGACCGACTTGCAAGGTCGTCGGGCTCAGTTTACACTACCGGAAAATGTTTCTGGAACCGACCGAACTTGGGGACCGGACTTACAAGTTCGTCAGGCTTGTATTTTGTGAAGGAGTTAAGTCACTGGAATCGACCGAACATAGGACCGGACTTGGCAAGTTCGGTCGAGCTTAAATTTCCCACGGGGGAAACTCTCGGGAATGGACCGACCTTGGGACCGGACTTGCAAGGTCGGTCGGGGTAGAATTTTCCAACGGTAAAAGGGTACTGGAACGGACCGGACTTGGCAAGTCCGGTCGGTAAGTCCGGTCGAGCATAAAACAAAAAAAAAAGAAATTTTGAATTCTAAGAATGGCAATGGGTAATAAGGTATGCCTTTGGTAGGGTAGTAATGATTGAGACCCTAAGAACTTAAGAGATTAAGCTAAGTAAGTATAAACTTGAAAGTTTAAGATTAAGTTTGTAAGATTAAGTGTAAGACCTAAGAGGTGTTAGGTGGGGATCATTAAGGAATTAAGTAAGTTAAACAAGTTAAGTAATCATATTAAGTTAGGTGATTAACAACCTAAAACTGAATGAATGTTTTGGACTTGGAGTTTGGACTCCGGAAGAGAGTAAGCAGCCGAACGACCAACGGTGAACGGTACAGTTGTTTCTTCTTGTGACCTGTTTGCTAACGAGGTCCCTCGGCTTGTGTGCTATTTGTTTTTGTGTGCTCACTAAACAAGATAAAGCATGCACCGGAACATATTATATATATTTATTGTTGTGTGATGTTTGAAAACTAACACAACATACCGTGGGAACTTACTAACCAATGCTTAGTAAGGATTGAGCGAGACTAAGGAACGCCCCCTAATGTGGGACGAAATGAACCGAAAGAGGTTAACCAACAAACAGGGTCTTGAGATAACTACTAACTGGAACTTGATGAGGAAACCCGGGACCGATCTCCGGTCATGCATGCTAAGGAAAGGGGGTCGTTATCTATAGTAGATTCGACCTCCGCTTAAGGAACTTGTCTTCGGACTTGTGCCTAGGGCCGGTTGCCGGCTCAGCTACGCTGGACTCCCGTCCAGAGTAGGTGGCATTAAGATGGTGCGGTGGGATCACCTAAATCCAGTTCGAATTAGATACAACCAATCCCTTCCAGGAAAGGTTTGTATATTGAGATTAAGACTGAGATTGAGATTATGATTAAGGTAAGATTAAGTTAAGTTACAATCATTCCTTTTTAAAGGATGATTTGTATTATTAAGATTAAGATTAAGGTGAGGTTAAGGTAAGTTGCAACCATTCCTCATTAAAGGATGGTTTGTAATATTAAGATTAAGATAAACTACATCCACTCCTCATTAAAGGATGGTTGTTTCTAAGATTAAGATAAGAATCAGATTGAGGTAAGATAAGGATGAACTAAGATTAAGAGGGAACACTACTTAAGGAGTTAAATAGCTAACTCTCTAATTAAGGGAACGCATTTAAGTCGTTCATTGTGTGAACTTTGATTGTTCATATCTGAGTTGTTGTTTTACTGCACTTTTCTATTATGTTGTGCATCTAATCAACCTCCATGCTATCGACAATTAGTCCCGTCGTAGCCACGTTAGCTTGGGGCCATGAGAGGATCGTACCAGCATTCGTGCTGACCCCCTCGGGGGCTTCTTTTTACTACACAGGTGAACATCAGGAGGCGGCTGTCGCGAGAGTAAGAAGGAGTGCAAGTGTTAAGGGTTAAGAGTGGCCTACGAGTTGTGCATGTACACTGTATGGCAATATGAGTTAGTAAGATGTATAGGATGCGAGGGGATTGTAAGAAGGATATGTAAACGGTTAAGGTTGTTAGACTAATGTTCGGATATTCTGTAGTCAGACCGTGCAAGGTCCTGGATTGTAAAGAATTCCGCTGTGACATGTTATATATACTGTTAAGTTGCGAGACCACATTTGGATTGAGTTGGGGTGTTACACCATATATATGTTATATATTAAAGGGGGCACGGTTTTAGAGGGTGAGTCACCATACCAAGTCAGCCAATTAAAAGAAAGAAAGAAAAGTAAGTCAAAGGTTACTTTTTGCCTTAAAACATAAATATCTCCAAAGCTTACCTCTCTCCTCACTTTTCCTTCATTTCTCCTTGCTCCCACCGTCACCTATCTTCATCCTCCCTTCTCAATCTCGTTCTCCAACAGAACCATTCATATCCCATCTCCTTTTACTTGTAACTTATGATTCCATGCTCCGAATTTAATTCCGAGACTACCGTTGTCTTAGTTAGAGTAAGCTCTTCATTCCTATCTTTTCAAATCTTCAAGAACCCCATTTTGGTGCCATGAAGATTCACCATTGAAGGAGCTTGAGCTCATATTTTCATGCCTTGTCATTCTCCTTTGCTTCAAGGTGAGGAAACTCAAAGAAAAATGACATTTCCTCCATGTTTTGTTGTTGTCCGAAAATTCACCATTAATGGTGCTCTTATATTGGCTTGTTCTAGCTTCATTCCAAGCTTTCATGGACTAGGTGGAGTCCTCTCTTGATACTCATTCAAGCTCTCTTTCCATTCCAAGGTAAAACAATCATTTTAATACCTTAAAACAATATATGTAACTAGGGTTTACAATGAGATGAAGCATGATGCTTGAATACTCATTCTATTATGTGTACATTGTTTAGAAGTTGACAAACAACCAAACATCCCACCGGTTTTATAAGGAAACAAGAAGGAAGTTTGTGAGGAAAAGAGGTAAATATGCTATCTCAATGTGGTTTAATGCCTTAGGAGAAATGAGCTTATAATGCTTGCTAAAACTACCTAAAGAGCAAATGTGTGAATGACTTAGTAAGGTGTTCTCAAGGAGACTAGTAAAAGAACATATGTCTTGGTGTGTGTAATTGCAGGTCAAAGGCTTATATATTGTGGAAATTCAGTGTTTATGGTTTAAGCAACTTAAGGCCTAAGAGCCATGTTATTTAAGGGCCTAAGTGCCAAGCAATTTAAGTTATGCACTATATTGTGATGTAGTGCTAAATGTGTGAAGTTTGTGTATAAAAATGTGTTTGATGGATTTTAGGTGTTCTTGAATGAAATAAGGTAAAAACCTAAGTGTTTGGATGTGAGTATATACAAGAGAAGCTATGGCCAAATTTGGGAAAATGTGTAAGAAGTTCTTAGTGTTTTAAATGGTTTTGGTGAACTAGGAAGTGTGAAGGTGAACAAATGTTTTACTTGGGAGGAAAACATGTATTAAGGTGATTTAGAGTGATGCAGGATTTAGGTGTTATCTTGGAAGTTCTAGGGATTCAATGTGTGTTTGAGAATGTATTTAAGTCTTGGAGAAGGTTGTTAAAGGTTTAGAAATGTTGATGTACAAGGAAGAAGTGATGTTTAGGTAAGATGTGAAAAGGAGATTTAGTTAGTAAGAAGAAGTTTGAGAGATGATGTTAAGGTGTAGAGGAAACACCTTGGTATAGTGGTCATTATAGGTGAAATACCACCTAGAAATCTTAAGGAGAACAACAGTCCAAGTGCTAGAATTTTGTAAGAAATTTGTGAATGATAAAATGGGTTTCGGTGGAGTGATTTAAAGATTAACATATGGCTAGGTGGTTTGATGTGGCCAAAAGATGGTTAGAACACATTATGAAGGCTTGAGGAAAATTTGGAGAAAATTTGACAAGTTTTGGACAACTCTGGTGTTGTCCGACCCAGTGGTCCGACCCGGGTGGGTCGGACAGCTCTGTTTTAGTCACCGGTTGAGTTTCTGGAATGGTCCGACCCAGAGGTCTTGGGTCGGACATGGGTCGGACATGTGTGTTCTAAGTCTCTGGAATGGTCCGACCCAGGTGGTTGGGTCGGACATGGGTCGGACAGGTGTATTTAAAAGACGGGAAAAGTTTCTGGAACGGTCCACCCAGTTTGGGTCGGACGGTGGGTCGGACGGCCCAAAGTATGTAAAAAATTGTTTAAGGTTATGAGATGATATGTAATGATGGGGATTGTTAGGTAATGATGTTATAAGGTTGTTTTACGACATATTAGGTGGGTTTAGACAATCAGTAAGTGAAAAGTTGTATTATAATGTAAAGGTAAAATAAGTTCAAATGTGAAGTTATCCAACTAAGTTAACGGGGAAAAGTTATAAGCATTAGACTTTAAACAATCATGTTACCCCGATGTTAATAACAATACATGTAATGTTATCAGTTGTTTCGAGAATTGCTCGAGGAACATAAGTGGACGTGGTAAAGTGGACTCCGGTGACAGGTATGGTTTTCTTGCAACCTGTGTCCTACCGGATTACACCGGCTTGTATGCCATGTGTTTTTCTGTATGTTTGCCACGTTGTAAGATTAAACATGTAATGAGTTTACAGTAATTCATTATTTGGGCGTGTACAACTCCGATACCATTTAACCTCGAGTGTTAACCTTAGTTAACTGAGTCTAGGGATCACATGAGAGTTCGGTAATTCGGAGTAAACGACCCGAACCATGGGACGTACTAACCACGGCTATGCGTGTGTTAATTGTGTGATATGCGTATTGAATGTAGGATCTCCCTTGTTGTTTAACCCAGTTGTAACCGTATGGTGTGTATTTATGATAGACTCCATAGTGGGGTTCTACTAATATCTAAGTAAGTATGAACTAACAGGGTGAGGAATCCGGTTTGGCCGTCGCGCGTTGTTTGGGAGAGGGTATCCTTTTTAGCCTTACCCTTCTCTTTGTTATGGTTTTTTTCTCACGGGTAATGATCTCCCATTAGCTTATTCCAAAGCTTAGCTATTCTGACTTATGATCGGTTTAGGGGAACATGTGTTTGTGTGGAGTGTTCAGGCCTCCAAACCCGAACCGCCTTACTTAAGTTACTCGTCCGACTATTAGGACGGTAATGAGTGTTGTTGCTATTGTATACGAGCTTATCATGAGACTGGCAACATTCTCTAGGCTCACCAGTGTATAAACAATGTTTGGGTCGGTTCCTAAGAGAACCATTCCCGCTATGTTATGTAATTTGTTTGTGATGCAATATCTATTGTGATGTTATGATGTACACGTTGAAACGTGCAAGTGTTGTTATGTGTTGTTATGTAGTGTATGTTATATGTTTGTAAAATGTGGAGTATGTGGATCATGGAAATGAATCCCAGTTTGTGATAAGAGGCGTATAAGGATAACCCGATTTAAGGGTAAGTATCGTCTATTAAGGAAGTAGCTCCATTAGAGGAGGAACACTCTAGGGATAATGAATACCATGAGTGACTTATCAAGTAAGGATGTATTATCCGTTTGTTGAGCCCATTGAGGCGAAATGTTAAGTGTTGTGTGTTTACTGTTACATGCATGAGTTAAATATAATCAACCGCATGCTAAGACGACAATTAGTTGTGCGTGGCCCGGTAGCGTGTGGGCTGCTGGATTACCATACCAGCAAAGTTGCTGAGCCCCTTGGGGGCCACCCTTTCTCTTCTTTTCCTATTTTCAGGTACAGAGAGCTGGAAGCCGTTCGAGAGTAGGACGGGGTAGATGTAGTTTACGAGTAATCGTTTAAGTTGTATATATACAGTAGGCGTAGTAAGACCGAAATTGTTATCGGCATCAGTTTGTGAACACTCGGTACAGTTGGAAGGTATGTGTATGGATGTTGTATAATGGAAAGGGATAGTAATGTGTAGTCGCTCGGGAATTTAGCCCATCAGACCGGTACAGTGTATATGTATTAGCCTTGTTAGCCACGTGGGTGGTTAACGGCGTGTAACACCAACGAGTTAAGTTATTTGATGAGGTGTGTATTCCGCTGCAGAGTGTTTGTTGTTGGATGGGGTGTTACAAAAAGTGGTATCAGAGCGAAGTATCGCTCTGATGACTGAATTACCGAGCTTAGGAAGTACCGAGTTAGATTTTAGTACTTCGGGTTATGGGTTGAGTGATAGCGTGAGAGATACGCTAGTTAGGAACTACCAGTGACTACTGGAAACCTACTATATCCTTCCCGCCCTCCACAATCCCTGTTTTATAACTTGGGAAAGAACGCCAGAGAGATGAAAGTCCTCTCTTACTCGGGAATCCCGATCTGGCTGTTATTGAATACCTTAGGGTACGGAGAACCTGTCTACGTAGATCCCGAAAACTGGGAATCCCGGAGACGGTCTCCATCTGAACAATGTTAACCGCATTTAATAGCGAAGAATGAAGAATCTTGTGTGTAGAAGAATAGAATTTCCAGCAACCTGGGTCGACATTGCCGAGCATCGAGGATAACCAGCTTGCAACGCACCAACCGTGCAACAGGCAAGAAATGGATTAGTGAAACCCGAGACGCGTGTCTACGGGACCACAGTTGATAAATAATACACCAACGGTATACCAACCGATAAGGGAACTACAACGTAGTGCCCAAATACGTGGAACGAGCTACAAAGTGAATACAATACTAAGAAAAAGGGGTCTCCCAGAATGGGAAACACCCTAGTTGATATTATTATGTGAATACAGTGAGAAGTTCCCAGGGGGTTATTGTCTAGACATTAGATCAGTTGGAGCCAACAAGGCCACTGATGACAGTGCGGGCAAAACAATACCACAACCGGTATGTGTTAAGCCGATAGCCAGTTAGCAAGGCGCACTTGCCATAGCAAGTGCTGCTATAACAGGCTGTTCGGAAATTTATAACCACTACAAAGTACTTGGTAAAGTACCATAAAGTTAAATGTGATCGTCATAACAGTGGAAGGGCCTGTTAGCCTAACCCCTGTAATTGTAAGTACACCAGTCACAGAAGCTAGACTTGGTTAGGTAAGAAGATGTGTGAAACCATGAAATTTTCTTTCAAACCCAATTTATCTAACCTTTTTCTTTCAAAACCAGATTTTCTTTCAAACCACACTTCTTTCCAACCTTCTTTTAAACCAAGCCAGTAAAACCAAGGACAGTTGACGAGATACAACAATGGATAACTTTCCCTCGATTAAGTTCGGGAAGCATGGAATGAATTTCAAGGACATATAAGGGAGTTGACAACAGAATACTTCACCTAGGCGTGTGACGGACACTACGAGTGTACCAACTGAAATGTGGGACGACCGCACTCCGATAGGAGCTTGTGGGCCTGACAGACCTACTTATGGGTTAGTTGGGTAAGTAGTAATGTATCGGTATGGTACCCCACATATGTATACGAGTAGAGTCCGGAACACGGGAAGTAGTCGACTCCGTACTACGGTCAGCAGTATAAGTCCACGAGAGTTAAGGACTACCATGAATGGTTGAAGTTAAGAAACTCAGTTAGATAACTAGACTAAAGGAATTAGTGAATTTATTTTTAAGGAAATGTTTAAGAGTCAGGAGGTGCGAAGTGCACTAACTGTAATGTAAAGACATCTTATACGTCTTAAGGATCTTCAGGGATAACATGTTAGCTGAACGGTGACCCAGCCTGTACATGGCAAGCATGCCTAATATGGACACATTAATGTGCAATGAACGGGATGAAACTCCCAGAATGAGTACCTACACTACCAGGAAATGTTGATCTTCACAGAAGAAGATATAAGCCAGTTAAGAACGCAAACGGCGTGGCTAACGGAATGTACCAATAAGTGTGAACTAGATGTAAAGGCATAACTTATAACACCCAGGAGCAATCCTTGAAGGGTGTTCACATCAACAATTGTTACACGAAACGACATGATAGAAGCACAAAGGTTGAAACTAACACCCAGCTTAGACATAAGTTGTCAGGAGACGGACTGACAAACCTAAGGGGCATCCCATGAAAGGAAACGGAATGCAACGACCTTGTCATGGAGCTCAATATAATATCCAAACCATGTAAGGTTGTACAGAGAAGTACATGTGTGTGGATAGCCTACAATGAGCGCAGCTCAAGGCAAATAAGGCTTATAGGCCACAAATAAAATGTATTATATAAATTAGATTGATTGCAGAAGTTTATGTTTATAAGTGAATAGAGTGGAGAACGAACCACTGCATTAAGAGTGGGGATACCTCTCGATATTGTGAGACCGCAATAGCGGTAGTTATGTAATCAAGTTCAAGAAATATGTTAAGGATGGACGATGTTATTATTGAAAGAGCAGTTAGCTTAGTAGTATGTGTATAAAGTGAAGCACCGAGCTAAATAACGCCGGTTTGTGACTCAAGTGATCAACGCTCAAAGAGTATTCAGTAGTCATCCAAAAGAATGACAAACCATAATACGAGTGATGTAAGTATATGCGTGGAAGTTAATGTGACAATAAATACAATGTAAGTTAGTGTTATACAATAAGCACGGTGCGTAGTAAGCACCGTTGTATAAGTATTGTTAAACGATAATGTAGCAGATAAGACCAGTTATGAGTCAAACTCAGTGGAGATGCAAGATAAGCGATATTAAACAGACTGGGCAATAAGCCAGTGGTAGGTACTGTGTGATGAGGAACTCAGTGTGAATTCCATGGCGAATCGCATAAGGGATTTACTGTGAAGAGTTTACGCCTCTGCACTCTGTATGACTGAGTGTTTTGGTATTGCACTTGCGCAGTAATGATCGAGTGGGATAGCTAGGAATTGGAAACATGTTAATGGTGGAGGAATAATGTTGTAATGGCCGATGCATAGGAAATGCAAGACCGCACCAATAAAGGAGAACTTGTACAAAACCAAATGTGGAGACATGATTAACAGTAAGTGACTACAGTAGCACTAACTGCCAAATATCGGTATGGAATATACCCCAAATGTTGTAAATAGCTGAGAGAGCACTACACACTAGGTAGTAGCTCAATCTCAACCGTAGTAAGTCGGAAGGGAACAAGTCAATCATTGTGAAATCACAGCTGTATACAGAGTAAATTGTTATGGAAGTGGATAGGAAGTTTATAACTCACCGAATTCGCTAACGGTAAGAGATACCACCGCGTCGGTTGAGAAACCATTGTTACCAAGATGAAGGTGACAATTGGGGATGTACAATACAGTAAGAATAACAAAAGGGCAATTAAGCTCTACAGTTATTAGAGTTTCGCAGCAGAAACTAGTGAGCCAGTGATTCAAGTGTTTAATGTACATGGTGAACATGAGTGAATGGCTAATTATTAATGCCTAGAAGCCTAACAGGTCAGAATCGAAACCAACTAAGAGTTTAAACAAACTCCAATGAGAATTATTGGTTTAGGATAAACCCGCCAATATGGTTAAGATCCTCTAATCAGAATCCATTGTGTAATAGACCGCGTGGAAGTTAAAGCACTTCACGACGGCAGAACATTTTAAGCCAATGTTTAGTGATTGATTATGTGGGCGTAATCCCTTTTAAGAGGGGTAGAGCGCAAAACCACTTAGTGTGTATTACCGTACAAGTGTACGTAATGTACGTGATTTATGTTGTGCATAGCACAAAATAATTTGTTTTGATGATTGGTGTGTGTGTTACGTAACATACACATCCATTCATGGTTTAATTGTGGTAATTGCGCACAGTTGATGCGAATACCATTGTGATAAGTGTGTTGATTTATTAACAGTTGTGTGTGATAGTACAAGTGTGGGGAGTAGAGAAACTCCCGGGGAACAAAACCCCGACAGTGTATAAATGTGAAATGGTGTGTTGTATTTTGATAAAATATATGTGTATATATATACTATATAGTGACTCATGGAAGGGTATGAGACCGACATAGAACCTAGTGAGAATAAGATTCCCTAGGTAACAACATTAAAGTGAATGGAAATAACTGATAGATGAAGTTCTATCCCTTGGAGATGTTATGATCATGATTAGAATGATCAAAAGATAGAAAATTGGAAATGATTGATTTAATTGATGCTTGAAAATGAAGTGGGAAGTGGAACTTGATTTGCATGCGATCAAGGGAAGCCGAACACAAATTGGAGTGGAGGGATAGTTCAACACTGATGCTGATCACATCAGGGTTGGATGACTCTTGAAACCCCCTATAAGTGGTCACAAATAACCACGCTAAGAAAAGAAGCAAAGAGCTTAAGTTGGACTTGGAGTTGTGTGTGTTTTCAAAAGGATTTTCAGTTGGTATTTATAAAACGTTGATAGATACTTTACATAATTAAAGTTCTCTTACTTAACCTCACAAGGAAATTTTAAATTTAAGTGATTGTTTTGATCTCCCAATGGCACGGGGACGGAAGGTGTCCATCGCGACCGGTTCTGCGGGATCACAGTGTATATCAAGGATATTTTTTATTGTTATACATGCTCTGACATGTTGTGTGGTATGTGTAATGAATGTTGTTTTGACTTGGATTTCCTAAAGTGTATGCTATCAAGACCTATGAGTCTAAATGTGTTGTGTTGCATAGACCTATGTGTCTAAAGACTGTTATGTTATCGGGACCTATGTGTCTAATGTTGTTATGTTACCCAAGACCAGTGAGTCAAAGGGGTTGTTATGTATGTGTAAATGTTGTTAAGATACCCGGACCATTGAGTCCGAGGTTATCATGTGAATATGTTATGTTATGTGTGGATGTGAATGTGTTGCCCGGACCATTAAGTCCGAGGTTGTGATGTAAAGTGTGTTTGGTTATGGAAGTTTTGTGACTATAAGTAACCCCCGTATTCTAATCCAAGATGTGAGGGAAGTGTAAACTTCGAGGACGAAGTTCTTTTAAGGGGGTAGATTGAAATACCCCAAACTTTGATATGTGGTTTAAATATCAAACTATGTTATATAAAGGCAAAAAAGTGCCTTAGAAACATCAGTGAACAATTCAAACCATAGTAAATGCAATAAAGCACTAAGACACAGTTTGAGCAAAAACATGCTCTAAGCTATGAGCGAACTTGGTTAGGACCCAAAGAGCCTACCAAGACTTAATAATATTCAAGTATGATTTAATAAGGCTAATTAAGTCCTTAGGAAACCTTGGTAGACAATAAAACCAAACAAAACACAAGAAATACCTTAAAGTCAATAAGAGCAAAATGTGCTCTAAGCTTGGAATAAATTTGTAAAAGACCTAATGGTCATACCTATACCTTATAAATAGTTAATGAACATATTAAATCAATTACCAAAGAAAATCAAGCTTGAAAACAAGTTAAAACACAAAAAGTGCTTTAAGGAGTCTTAAAGCACGTTTTTTGAAAAATTGTCTTGTGAATGAGTTTTGAATGGCTAAATGTCCATCATTACTCTTTAATTAACATGTGTACTATATAGTATCACATTTGGAAGTCTATATCAATGGGAAATCAAAAATTTCACATCTATGTGCCTTGTTTTAGTGAATAGTAACTAAAATAAGCTAGTTTGTAACATATGTTGTTATAAGTAATTAAATTGGTTAACAAAGGCCATATATATGTTATATATTAAAGGGGGCACGGTTTTTAGAGGGTGAGTCACCATACCAAGTCAGCCAATTAAAAGAAAGAAAGAAAGTAAGTCAAAGGTTACTTTTTGCCTTAAAACATAAATATCTCCAAAGCTTACCTCTCTCCTCACTTTTCCTTCATTTCTCCTTGCTCCCACCGTCACCTATCTTCATCCTCCCTTCTCAATCTCGTTCTCCAACAGAACCATTCATATCCCATCTCCTTTTACTTGTAACTTATGATTCCATGCTCCGAATTTAATTCCGAGACTACCGTTGTCTTAGTTAGAGTAAGCTCTTCATTCCTATCTTTTCAAATCTTCAAGAACTCCATTTTGGTGCCATGAAGATTCACCATTGAAGGAGCTTGAGCTCATATTTTCATGCCTTGTCATTCTCCTTTGCTTCAAGGTGAGGAAACTCAAAGAAAAATGACATTTCCTCCATGTTTTGTTGTTGTCCGAAAATTCACCATTAATGGTGCTCTTATATTGGCTTGTTCTAGCTTCATTCCAAGCTTTCATGGACTAGGTGGAGTCCTCTCTTGATACTCATTCAAGCTCTCTTTCCATTCCAAGGTAAAACAATCATTTTAATACCTTAAAACAATATATGTAACTAGGGTTTACAATGAGATGAAGCATGATGCTTGAATACTCATTCTATTAGTGTACATTGTTTAGAAGTTGACAAACAACCAAACATCCCACCGGTTTTATAAGGAAACAAGAAGGAAGTTTGTGAGGAAAAGAGGTAAATATGCTATCTCAATGTGGTTTAATGCCTTAGGAGAAATGAGCTTATAATGCTTGCTAAAACTACCTAAAGAGCAAATGGTGAATGACTTAGTAAGGTGTTCTCAAGGAGACTAGTAAAAGAAATATTCTTGGTGTGTGTAATTGCAGGTCAAAGGCTTATATATTGTGGAAATTCAGTGTTTATGGTTTAAGCAACTTAAGGGCCTAAGAGCCATGTTATTTAAGGGCCTAAGTGCCAAGCAATTTAAGTTATGCACTATATTGTGATGTAGTGCTAAATGTGTGAAGTTTGTGTATAAAAATGTGTTTGATGGATTTTAGGTGTTCTTGAATGAAATAAGGTAAAAACCTAAGTGTTTGGATGTGAGTATATACAAGAGAAGCTATGGCCAAATTTGGGAAAATGTGTAAGAAGTTCTAAGTGTTTTAAATGGTTTTGGTGAACTAGGAAGTGTGAAAGGTGAACAAATGTTTTACTTGGGAGGAAAACATGTATTAAGGTGATTTAGAGTGATGCAAGGATTTAGGTGTTATCTTGGAAGTTCTAGGGATTCAATGTGTGTTTTGAGAATGTATTTAAGTCTTGGAGAAGGTTGTTAAAGGTTTAGAAATGTTGATGTACAAGGAAAGAAGTGATTTTAGGTAAGATGTGAAAAAGGAGATTTAGTTAGTAAGAAAGAAGTTTGAGAGATGATGTTAAGGTGTAGAGGAAACACCTTGGTATAGTGGTCATTATAGGTGAAATACCACCTAGAAATCTTAAGGAGAAAACATTCCAAGTGCTAGGAATTTTGTAAGAAATTTGTGAATGATAAAATGGTTTCGGTGAGTGATTTAAAGAGTTAAGCATATGGCTAAAGGTGTGTTTGATGTGCCAAAAGATGTTAGAACACATTAGGAGGCTTGAGGAAAAGTTTGGAGAAAATTTGACAAGTTTTGGACAACTTCTGGTGTTGTCCGACCCAGTGGTCCGACCCAGGGTGGGTCGGACAGCTCTGTTTTAGTCACCGGTTGGAGTTTCTGGAATGGTCCGACCCAGAGGTCTTGGGTCGGACATGTGTGTTCTAAGTCTCTGGAATGGTCCGACCCAGGTGGTTGGGTCGGACATGGGTCGGACAAGTGTATTTAAAAGACGGGAAAAGTTTCTGGAACGGTCCGACCCAGTTGTGGGTCGGACGGTGGGTCGGACGGCCCAAAGTATGTAAAAAAAAAATTTGTTTAAGGTTATGAGATGATATGTAATGATGGGGATTGTTAGGTAATGATGTTATAAGGTTGTTTAAGACATTATGGTGGGTTATAATGACAATCAAGTAAGTGAAAAGTTGTATTAAAATGTAAAGGTAAAATAAGTTAAAATGTGAAGTTATCCAACTAAGTTAACGGGGAAAAGTTATAAGCATTAGACTTTAAACAATCATGTTACCCCGATGTTAATAAAAATACATGTAATGTTATCAGTTGTTCGAGAATTGCTCGAGGAACATAAGTGGACGTGGTAAAGTGGACTCCGGTGACAGGTATGGTTTTCTTGCAACCTGTGTCCTACCGGATTACACCGGCTTGTATGCCAATGTGTTTTTCTGTATGTTTGCCACGTTGTAAGATTAAACATGTAATGAGTTTACAGTAATTCATTTATATGGCGTGTACAACTCCGATACCATTTAACCTCGGAAGTGTTAACCTTAGTTAACTGAGTCTAGGATCACATGAGAGTTCGGTATTCGGAGTAAACGACCCGAACCATGGGACGTACTAACCACGGCTATGCGTGTGTTAATTGTGTGATATACGTATGTGAATGTAGGGATCTCCCTTGTGTGTTTAACCCAGTTGTAACCGTATGGTGTGTAGTTATGATAGACTCCATAGTGGGGTTCTAACTAATATCTAAAGTAAGTATGAACTAACAGTGGTGAGGAATCCGGTTTGGCCGGTCGCGCGTTGTTTGGGAGAGGGTATCCTTTTTAGCCTTACCCTTCTCTTTGTTATGGTTGTTGCCCTCACGGGTTATGATCTCCCATTAGCTTATTCCAAAGCTTAGCTATTCTGACTTATGATCGGTTTAGGGGGAACATGTGTTTGTGTGGTGTGTTCGGGCCTCCAAACCCGAACCTCCTTAACTTAAGTTACTCGTCCGACTATTAGGACGGTAATGAGTGTTGTTGCTATTGTATAACGAGCTTATCATGAGACTGGCAACATTCTCTAGGCTCACCAGTGTATAAACAATGTTTGGGTCGGTTCCTAAGAGAACCATTCCCGCTATGTTATGTAATTTGTTTGTGATGCAATATCTATTGTGATGTTATGATGTACACGTTGAAACGTGCAAGTGTTGTTATGTGTTGTTATGTAGTGTATGTTATATGTTGTAAAATGTGGAGTGTGTGGATCATGGAAATGAATCCCAGTTTGTGATAAGAGGCGTATAAGGATAACCCGATTTAAGGGTAAGTATCGTCTATTAAGGAAGTAGCTCCATTAGAGGAGGAACACTCTAGGGATAATGAATACCATGAGTGACTTATCAAGTAAGGATGTATTATCCGTTTGTTGAGCCCATTGAGGCGAAATGTTAAGTGTTGTGTTTACTGTTACATGCATGAGTTAAATATAATCAACCGCATGCTAAGACGACAATTAGTTGTGCGTGGCCCGGTAGCGTGTGGGCTGCGGGATTACCATACCAGCAAAGTTGCTGAGCCCCTTGGGGGCCACCCTTTCTCTTCTTTTCCTATTTTCAGGTACAGAGAGCTGGAAGCCGTTCGAGAGTAGGACGGGGTAGATGTAGTTTACGAGTAATCGTTTAAGTTGTATATATACAGTAGGCATAGTAAGACCGAAATTGTTATCGGCATCAGTTTGTGAACACTCGGTACAGTTGGAAGGTATGTGTATGGCTGTTGATAATGGAAAGGGATAGTAATGTGTAGTTGCTCGGAAATTTAGCCCATCAGACCGGTACAGTGTATATGTATTAGCCTTGTTAGCCACGTGGGTGGTTAACGGCGTGTAACACCAACGAGTTAAGTTATTTGATGAGGTGTGTATTCCGCTGCAGATTGTTGTTAAGTGTTTGATGTTGGATGGGGTGTTACAGGAAGAAATAACTAATGTTGTAAATAGTAATTTGAAAGGTAGACAAGTAATTAACATTGTAAATAAAAATTGATGAATAAAAGAATGATTAACGTTATAATCAATTTGAAAGCGGTCTATACTCGTCGGGTTAGAAAATAAAGGAGTATTTTACTGATTAGAAATAAAATGAGAAAAAGAATAGTTAGTCGTTAAAGGAGATAAGGATGGGTAAAATATCTTCCTAGGAGAGATTTTGTCTACAAGAAATAAATGAGTAATAATAAGTCATTTAGGAGAGGAGTGGGGATCGTGACAACGGTGAGAGTAGGACAAATATTTAATATTAAATATGATTTCTAGGAAAAAGAATATGAGAAAGTATGATAGAATTTATAATAATTTAGGAAAAGATAAAGTTAGAATCGAACTCTTAGAATTAATAATAATTAATTGGAAGTAGCGAAATCCGAATTGGACTCTTAGGATTAAAGGACGTTGTAACATCTACAAAAGTTGGGAATAATTATATATTAGTAACGTTGGTAAGAATAAGGGTTTTGTAAACAATTATAATTATTTTAGGAAGAGGTGGGATTTAACGTAAGAGAATTGTTTAACTTCCTTGGGCCTTGTTAATACTACTCCCGACTAACCATATAATAACTCATTTATTCCAACCATATATTAAATATATCCTATGTCGCAATTTGCTGGTATTTCAATACATATTTATTTATATATGTATGTTTAAAGGTTATATAATTCTTTAGTGAATAAAGGTTCATTAGTCTTCATTATTCAATGTCTAACCTTTGTTTAACCTCTCATGTTTAATTAATCCCTTATATATCAAGGATATCTACCCCCCTCAAAGGACTACTTCCCAAAGTCTCATTTCCTCAATCCAATGATCCTAGGGAATCAAGTTCCGCTAAGTATCCACAATTCATTTTCATCCTATGAACATAGTGTAATACCCCTACTCCTAATCTTGTATAATCGCCAGTCGTAGCATAATTTAAAACGTAAGTCATAGCGGAAATTATAACTAATTTTATAACTCGGTTGCTACACACCGTGACTCACCCATGTGAGTAGCGGGGTTTCCACTTACCAAATAATATAGCCGTAGTGATGACTAGATAGTTTAAACCTTAACACAACAACATTGAATCCAAAATCTGAACAAGTGAGTGACTACATAAATCAACCCCCGTACAAACGTGATATAATACAAATGAAGTCTAAAGGTGTGATAATCAAAATAAATGATCACAACCTAAAAGTCCCGCACTCCGACTTCAAGTGTCGATCAATGTCTTGTAATGGGTTACCGTATAGGCTCAGCAAAACGCTAAATATGCTAAAGTGTATCCTAGATCCTTTAGATCACTTAGGTCATTTATTCGTTTACAAGCGGTTCATTACATGCAGTTCTGTTTACATGGGTATAATAAACCGTACATGTTATAAGTAAACACTCAGCAGTTTAACCAACACAACCACAACATTGTACAAGTACTAATTAGAAAAGTAAAATGATAAACGAGTAATAGATAAAACATGAAAGTTGATTTCTTGCGAATAGTACTCGTTACTTGGCCTTCAAGGCCCCTTTATTCATTATCCACACTCATGAGAGTTAATTGAGTCTCATATTATTGATTGATCATGTCTATCTATTGAATTCACTTAATTCTTATCCATTGACAGTCATCATTATAGTAGACGACATGTCCTTGAAACTTACCCCTATAATGGTGGGTCACCAACGACAGTAGCCATCCCCTTAATGTGGGGACTCTGAATGCTCCTTTTGTCACCTATTATATGGCGGGACACCAACGGCTGAAGCCATTCCCTTTATGTGGGAACTCTCTTCAATGATCAGTCTGATTAAAAGGAATAACCTACGAGTGGACCTGTAAAAGTCATATGCTCTATTGTGATCACTATGCGCAACCAGTTAGTCCTAGACTACCCTGGGTTTTCTCCTCATATACCAATTCTCCATTATGTGATTAAGTAACTCAATCAGTTCACCTAAGATCTAATCTTAGGTTGTAAAGAATACATTATTATTTGTTTACCATTTAGGTCTTACATAGTACCTAGAAGTCGTCTAGGTCATATTCATGTTCGAGTCCATGCTCTAGATGGTTATCACCAAATCTTGTTTCCTAAGTCTTTTACTTAGGTTAATTAGGAATATTATGGTATCCATTGCACTTTAATAAGTAACAATACTTCCTAATCTTGCTCGTATTTTAAGACGAGTCTTAATTGGTATTTGAGGTCCGAAAGACATACACGCATATTTAATTAACGTGTGAATGTCGAGCAATTAAATTAGATAATCACATGCATATAACAAGCATATCGCTTTTAACAATTAAGGCACACAAACACATCTGAACCCAAGAACCATCAAGATATTCAGAAAACACAGTAACATACCGTTCACCGTTAAAATTGCTAGCGTGAAGTATCACACTCGCCCTTTACCCTCGTAGCTCTTGTCTCGTAACTCTGGAACATACCGCTAAGTATTAAATACTAGAATTTTGTTGATTCGGTATTCCAAATAACGCTAATCCCCCTCGGTAATTAACTCCGTAGTCGGTTTGTCATTATTACTCGGGTTTTCGAATATACTTGGGATTAATTAAACCATACTCTAATTATGTTACGAGTAGTATGTAGTATTAGTTTACTACTAAGGATTTTAATCCATATAATCTCCCATTAAATCATAGGTTATTACTCTTGTATATATATATATATATATACATATATAGATACCAATATAGTTTATTACTATATGTTGTAATTGACCTTATAGTCTTATTAAACTTTAAACTTAAGCTGACTTGGTAAATTTGGGTTGACTTGGTCAATGTATCCAAGCCAACAAGTCAATATAATTCATGTTATAATCCTTGAATTATATTGAAATACCCCTAAATTAATTTAAATTCATTTAGGGGATTTTTTTTATTAAAACTGTAAATAATACTATTAATTATTATATTATTGTATGGAATTGTGAATAATAAATTATTATATCCTTATATGGAATTATGAAAATTAAATCATGGGATTTCTTCCATTTAATCCTAAAGAATACTATTAAATATTGGATTACTATATATTATTATATAGTATTATGAATTTAATAATAAGATTTATAAGTCAATAAATCTTGCAAAAATTTCTAAAAACTCCAAGTATATTATAAAGATTTTAGAAAGAGATGGAACATTAATTTGAATCATAAAAGCAAATATAAAATCATGGAAACCATAAAGCTTATTAAGCCTTGCTAGGGTTGACTTTTTGAGAATGGTCAAACCAGCCCATGAAACCTATACCAATAAAAAGGTTATGGAAATCCAAGAAGATTGATAAAAAGAACGTCAAAAACGGATCATCCTAGCCAAAGTTATGATAAGATGAAGTTTAGAGCCAAAATTTTGAAGGATGCTGACGTGGCAAGGGCCTGCTGACTCAGCCACGCCCGCCTCAGGAATCGTGCCACGCCAGAGCGCTTGAACCCCTTCAATTTCGGCTAACTCTTCTCAGCCACCATCAGTTATTACCCCATTTTCAGACGTCAATATCTCAGCCATCCTAGGGTATTTTCACATGCCGTTTCTTTCATTCTCTTCTCCTTAATCTCCTCTTTGCAACCATTACTCATACATGCCCTAACTCCTTCTAAATCCGCAGAAAAACCGAATCGGTAAGGTAACTTCTCCGAGCTGTATCTCCTTCATCCCTCCATGAAAATTAGAGTTCTATAGCTCATTTTGTAGATATCTAATCCCTCTACAACTTTCCTTTTTATGTCCAAGGCTGATTCTGAATCGAGTAGAAGTTAAAGGCGTCTAAAGTTCGCTACTCGATCACGGTGGATTTTCTGCCCAGAAAACGATAGGTAAACCCAGATCTTGTGAGATCTGTAACTTTCTCTCTAATCTATCAAATTCAATGATTCTTCCACTAGTGTTTAGAGTTACATCCCTAATTTAAAATGTGGTAGGTTTGGTGAATTGAATCTTTCCCGGCTGGTGCGATGTAACACCCCATCCAACAACAAACACATAACAACAATCTGTAGCGGAAAATATACTTCATCACATTACTTAACTCGTTGGTGTTACACGCCGTTAACCACCCACGTGGCTAACAAGGCTATTACATATACATTGTACCGGTCTGATGGACTAGATTCCCGAGCGACTACACATTACTGACCCTTCCATTAACAATAGAAACAACATACACCTTCCAACTGTACCAAGTATTCACAAACTAATGCCGATAACAATTTCGGTCTTACTACACCTACTGTAAATATACAACTTAAATGTTTACCCATGTACAACGACTACCCCGTCCTACTCTCGAACGGCTTCCAGCTCTTTATACCTGAAATAGGAAAAGAAGAGAAAGGGTGGCCCCCAAGGGGCTCAGCACCTTTGCTGGTATGGTAATCCCGCAGCCCGCATGCTACCGGGCCACGCACAACTAATTGTCGTCTTAGCATGCGGTTGATTATATTTGAATCATGCATGTAAACTTAAACACACATCACATAACATTCCACCTCAATGGGTTCAACAACAGATAACACATCCTTACTTGATAGGTCACTCATTGTGATCATTAACCCTAGAGTGTTTCTCCTCTAATGGAGCTACTTCCTTATTAGACGACAACTACCCATTAATCGGGTTATCCTTAAACGCCTCTTATCACAAACTGGGATTCACATCCATGATCCACATACTCCACATATTACAACATATAGCATGCATCACATAACATCACTTTTCACGTTTCAACGTGCACATAATAACATCGCAATAGAAATTGCATTACATCAACAACACATAACATAACGGGAGCGGTCCTCTTAGGAACCGACCCAAACATTGTTAATTCACTGGTGAGCCTAGAGAGTGATGTCACCCTCATGATGAACTCGTTATACAACACTCATTACCGTCCTAATAGTCGGACGAGTAACTTAAGTTAAGATGGTTCGGGTTTGGTGACCCAAACACACCACACAAACACATGTTCCCCCTAAACCGATCATAAGTTAGAATAGCTAAGCTTGGAGTAAGCTAATGGGAGATCATAACCCGTGAGGGAAACAACCATAACAGAGAGAAGGGTAAGGCTAAAAAGGATACCCACTCCCAAACAACGCGCGACCGGCCTAACCGGATTCCTCACCACTGTTAGTACATACTTACTTTTAGATATTAGTTAGAACCCCACTATGGAGCCTATCACATCTACACACCATACAGTATTACAACTGGGTTAAACATACTAGGGGGGGTCTCTACATTCACACACACATATCACACAATTAACACACGCATAGCCATGGTTAGAACGTCCCATGGTTCGGGTCGTTTAATCCAAATACCGAACTCTCATGTGATCCTAGACTCAGTTAACTAAGGTTAACACTTCCGAGGTTAAATGGTATCGGAGTTGAACACGCCACATAAATGAATTACTGTAAACTCATTACATGTTTTATCTTACAACGTGGCAAACATATAGAAAAACACATTGGCATACAAGCCGGTGTAATCCGGTTGGACACAGGTTGCAAGAAAACCATACCTGTCACCGGAGTCCACTTTATCATGTCCACTTATGTTCCTCGAACAATTCTCGAACAGCTGATAATATTACATGTACTTTTATTAACACTGGGGTAACATGATTGTTTAAAGTCTAATGCTCATAACTTATCCCCGTTATCTTAGTTAAATAACTTCACATTTTAACTGGTTATACTTTTACATTTAATACAACTTTTGCCCCACTAAATTGTCATTATTACTCACTAGGGTTCACTACTTAAACCACACTTACTTTGTTTTTTTTTTTACATGTTTTGGGCCGTCCGACCCACCGTCCGACCCATAACTGGGTCGGACCGTTCCAGAAACTTTTTCCGTCTTTTAAACCCTCCCGTCCGACCCATGTCTGACCCAAGACCTCTGGGTCGGACCATTCCAGAAACTCCAACGGTTGAATTAACTGGGGCTGTCCGACCCACCTTGGGTCAGACCACTGGGTCGGACAACATCAGAACTTGTCCAAAACTTGTCAAACTTTCTCAAACTTCTCCTTAAGCCTCCAATTAACATCATTTGGCACATTTCCTTCATATAACATCCATAAAACTCATTTTATAACTCCTTAAACACTTGCTCTTTTCTTACCAAATTCCTAACACTTATATTGTTTTCTCCTTAGTTTCTCCAAGTGGTGTTTCATACCTATGATAACCACTTTGCCAAGAATGTTTCCTCACCATCATAACATCATCTCTCAACATCTTTCCTTACTAACTAAATCTCCTCTCCACATCTACCTAAACATCATTTCCTCCTTGTACACCAACATTCCTAAACCTTAAACAAACTTCTCCAAGACTTTAATACATCCTCGAAAACACTCATTGAATTCCTAGATCTTCCAAGATAATACCTAAGTCCTTGTATCACTCTAAATCACCTTAATACATGCTTTCTTCCCTAGTAAAACACTTGTTCACCTTTAACACTTCCTAGTTCACCAAAACTTATTTAAAACACTTAGAACTTCTTATACATTTTCCAAATTTTGCCATAGCTTCTCTTGTATATTCTCACATCCAAACACTTAGGTTTTTACCTTATTTCATTCAAGAACACCTAAAATCCATCAAGAACTTTCTCACACACAACACTTCACCAAATTTACACTACATCACAATATAGTGCATGAACTTAAATTGCTTGGCACTTAGGCCCTTAAATAACATGGCTCTTAGGCCCTTAAATTGCATAAACCTTAAACACTGAATTTTCCCATAAATAATGCCTTTGACCTGCAATTACATACAACAACACATATGCCCTTTAATAGTTTCCTTGAGAGCATTTACTAGGTCATTCACCATTGGCTCCTTAGGTATTTTATAAGCAAATCAAGCTCATTTTTCCTAAGGCATTTAAACTACATTGAGATAGTTTGTTTACCTCTTTTCCTCACAAACTTCTTTCTTGTTTCCTTGTACCGAAAATCAGCAAGGAGTTTGATCACTTGTCAACTTTCTATTCAATATACATATAAGGGTAATGAGCTTAAGAATTCACACTTAAACTCATATACAAACCCTAGTTTAACATAAGTGTTTTAATACACTAAAATGATGTTTACCTTTGAATTTGAAAGAGAACTTGAATATGTAACAAGAGAGGACTCCTCCTAGTCCTTTGAAGTTTGAATTAAGCTAAGAAGAGAGCAAGACAAAACACCATTGTGAGGTGAATTTTCGGACATGTACCAAAATGAGAGGAAACATGGTTTTTCTTTGATTTTCCTTACCTTGAAGCATAAGAGAATGACAAGGCATGAAAAGGTGAGCTCAAGCTCCAACAATGGTGAATCTCCATGGCACCGAAATGGAGCTTTTGAAGATTTGAAAAGAGAGGATTGAAAAGCTTGCTCCAACTAGAAGAATGGTGGTCTTGAAATTGAATTTGGATCATGGAGCTAGAAGATACAAGCATTCAAAGATGGAGATGGTATGTTTTGCTGTAGCAAAACCGATGGAGCTTGGGAGAAGATGAAGAAATCGGTGAAGGTAAGTGGGAAAAGAAGAAAGTGAGGTGAGAGAGTGCTCTTGTTAGGATATTTATGTATAAAAGCAAAATAGTACTTTACTTTATAAGTTTTACTTTTCTTATTAAACTAACAAGGGGGATGACTCATCCTTGCAAAAACCGGCCCCATTTAATACTAAGGGGTGTTTTGGTCTTTGTTGACCAATAACATAACTTATAATAACATATGTTACAAACTAGCTTATAATAGTTACTATTCACTAAAACAAGGCACATAGATGTGAAATTTTTGATTTCCCATTGATTTAGACTTCCTAATGTGATACTAAGTAGTACACATGTTAATTAAAGAGTAATGATGGACATTTAGCCATTCAAAACTCATTTACAAGACAATTTTTCGAAAATGTGCTTTAAGGCTCCTTAAAGCACATTTTGTGTTTTAACTTATTTTCAAGCTTGGTTTTCTTTGGTAATTGGTTTGATATGTTCATTAACATATTTATAAGGTATAGGTATGACCTTTAGGTCTTATACAAATTTATCCCAAGCTTAGAGCACATTTTTGCTCTTATTGACTTTAAGGTATTTCTTGTGTTTTGTTTGGTTTAATTGTCTACCAAGGTCTCCTAAGGACATAATTAGCCTTATTAAATCATAATTGAATATTATTTAGTCTTGGTAGGTTCTTGGGTCTTAACCAAGTTCACTCCAAGCTTAGAGCATGTTTTTGCTCAGACTGTATCTTAGTGCTTTATTGCATTTTACTATGGTTTAAATTGTTCACTGATGTTTCTAAGGCACTTTTTAGCCTTTACATACCATAGTTTAAATGTTTAACAACATATCAAGGTTTGGGGTATTTCACGCGAGTTGGTCCGTGAAGTAGCCAACTCGAACTGCACATAAAATCATAGAAAACAAAGGTATAAACCCGTAACTTTCGAATTAATTTTCTCTCTGTGTATTCCGTATTAGATCGAGATGTTCCTATCAACTTGTAGAATTACATTTCCTCTTTCGATTAAGCCTAAGAACGTATCCTAACTCGATCTGTACTGTAAATTATAGATCCACAAACATCACTACCCGAACTGCCTCGAAGTCTAGTTTTCCAGAAAAACTCGAACTCGATTTCATTCTCCGACACGCCTCCGGTGAGTTTTCTTTCAATTCCTCCGATTATGTTAATCGGTTTTGCATTACCGACCTAACCCAACTGCCAATTTGATCGATTATGCCTTGTATTGAGAGAATTTTTGCAAAAATCAAATCGGGTAAAACATAAACCCTAAACCGAGTTACCAGTATCGAATTTTCAGTGCGCCGCACGATAGCTCGTAAATTTGGTATCAATAGAACCGCAAGAGAATTTCGAATCCATAGAAACAAAAATCATCGAATTTTGTTCTGTAGATTGAGAGATATTGAAGGATTAGTACTCGGGTATCGGTTCGATTTGCTGAAGAACTCGAGTTTCAGTTGGCCGTCGATCATAGGTTTGTTTAGAACGGTGGGAGGACCGAGATTAAAACGTGGATAGATTTAGTTGTTTTAGTTTTATTAATTCCAGAATTAAACCCTAACTTGTTGAATTAATTTAATACATTCCCGAATGTATTTGACTCGAAATATTAACCATAGATTCCTTATAAAATGTAGTTTATTATGATGTAAATTAATATCGGTTTGAGTTTTTGAATGTAAGTTATGATTTTTGCAAGTTATGAGTATTATGGAATTATTTAGATAATTTTAAAAGATATTTTTATGAAATAAAAATTTTATAATATGTCTAAAATGTTATAGCTGCTATATATTTAATTTGGGAATTTTTGGACAATGGTAAATGGGTTTAAAATTGTGTTTATGAATTTTTCATAAGAATAACTTATAATATATGTTTTTAATGTAACAAAAATTAAATTATAGTTATTAATAAACTTTTTAGGTTGGGAAATAATGAAAAGATTAAACTAACATTTAGTAACAGTATGTTTATAAATATCTTGGGAATTAACTTTTAAGTGAAATAAAAATTATTTACATATATATAATTATATATATACTTATATGAGAGAAATAAAAATAAAAACTGATGCTAATCCAAGGAACTAAACTAATCTACATTTAATTATTATATAATATGGAAGTTAACATTCTTAATTAAAACTAAGGAAAAATATATATATTTACACATATATAAAAGGGGATAAAATAGTAACTTAGGTTAAAACAAGGAGCTAAATAAATCAACACTTATATTAACTAAATACTATAGAAGCTAATATTCTAAAATGTAACAAAAGAAGTACTTTATAAAACATACATGGAATGCAGATAAATGTTGAAGTTAATAAAGATAATTAAAATAAAATAAGCTACATAAGGGATGACTTAAATAAATTCTAATACAGGTACAAGCATATATATATTAACTAAATAAAGGGAAATACTTTATTTTATAAACCATATATATCGGTTGTGGATATGTCTAAAAGTTATTAAATATAATTAAATACAATAAAAATTCTGAAAAATGTTCTGGATAAATCTTAATAAATAAAGATATATATATATATATATATAAACATTAAAATAGATGAAGGAAATAACATTCCTTGTGAGAGATATAATAAGAAGAATATATATATATATATATATATATATATTAAACTTTAGGATTTTAATCGGTGTGTAATAAAATAGTCATTGATAACTTAAGGGTTTAATTTCACAACATAAATGTAACACGGTCTTGGGCTAACCTACTGAGCCCAAGTCTATGAACTCCAAAAGCCCACTTAAACAATTCAAAGAGAGTTTGGGCCACTCTCAGGGTTAAACCCTAAATCGTTCCAGTTTAAACGAAATCGGCCTAACAAAAGATTTTAACGAAACCTAGCCCAAATCCTTGTGAGAGAATAATGGTAAACCTGGAACTATAAATCAGTAAGAATAAAAGGTGTTTAGTTTATAAGTCCCTTAACTAATCAACACTTGGAACACCTTAATTATAGGTTACTATTGGGGAATCACTCATTCAAGTTAATTACTGTTCTTCACCTACCAGGTACGATTTCTCGTACTCTTATGCTTTGCTAACAAGACTTAAGGGATGTTTGTGACAAACGCTAATTGAGCTAAAATGGATTTATAAAAGGAAATGGTTGTGTGACTAACTCAGCTTGTGTGACTAACTGAGCCTTGAATGTGAAACTTACACTAGTACAAAAATGGTCTTTTTCTGCGCCCCTATTTCTGCGGTTGTTTAACAACTGCAGAAATAGAGATCCTATTTCGGCGGTTCTTATGTCAAAACCGCCGAAATAGGTCTGTTTTATTTTTAAAAAAATAGAAAACGACCTATTTCGGCGGTTTTGACATAAGAACCGCCGAAATAGGGTCTCTTTAAAAAAAAAATCGACGATCTATTTCGGCGGTTCTTAGGTAAGAACCGCCGAAATAGGTCCTTTATTAACAACCCCTACCCTAATTCTCTCATTTCACCCCGACGCTTCAATCGTTCTCGACTCCCGCTGCTGCTCCGACCGAAGAGCGACTCTGATCGACTCACCTCCTTCCGCTTCCGCCGCCGCCTCGTCCTCGCCGCCGCGCCTTCCTTGCCGCCTTGTCGTCGCAGCCGCGTCGCGCGTCACCTCCGGTCGTTGGTGCCGGCGAAGTCGAACAGAAGAGGAGGAGCAGCAGGCGATTTGAGGGAGTACCGAAGGTAATTCGATTTTGAGCTAAATTTATGGATTTATTATGATTGTTGTTGAAATTGTGGTGAATGTGAATGTGGATGATTGAATTAGTGGAGTTTATGAAATTTGTGTATATAAGTAGTATTGTAGAAGTGAAATTATATGTGCACACAAGGTGCTCGACCAAATGTTTGAGTGAATAATTGTGGTTTTTTTGCTCATTTTGTGTGGTTGTGCCCAAAGAAGCACGGGGACTGCAGTAAAATGAAGTTTGACACTCCCGAAACGCGCCGGCAAAATGTTTCAATGACCCTTTTATTTTCGTTGAAACGTTTAAAAATTTTTGAAACGTTTCCTATCAATTTTTAGTAACAACCGTCTCCGATCGAGTAAAGTGACCGCTTCCTATTAAAAAGTGAGCAAACTAACCCAACGTGATTTCTTCTTTTCGAAAACCAAAACATTAGCACCAGCCGGAATAATTAACATCACCCATTGAATCTACGATTTTGTATTAGATAAACATCAGATATAAAAAAAATCTTTTTAAAAGCACCTGCAAGTAATAATGAGTTATTTACATATGTAATAGGTTAGTTAGCTTTATGATATGGTTCTAGTCTTCACATGTGAACTTTTTTGTGTTTACAATGTGGATGTACTGTTATTTTACTATAATGTAGTTATAAACTTACAAAGTTATCTCTTAAAAGTTTTTAAATGTTTTAGTTGATTGCGTTTATAAGTTTTTTTATATAGTTTAACTTATTATTATATATGTTAGAAGAATATAATTTTTTTATATTTGTTTGCCGTTTCGGTTCCCGTCCCCATTTTTCCTATTTTGAAATTGCCGTTTTGCCGTTTCAGAAACGTCCCCGTCCCCAAACTTCGAAACGTTTCGGTGCTACATAGGCTGTGCCTTTGTTTTTTATTTTGATTTTTCATTAATTTTCTTTTATTCTTGTTTTATTTCTACTTTGTGTAATTATACATCAAATTTGATTAGTGAGGATTACGCTTTCTTTCGTTTTAGACTTTTAGTATTTGTTCGGATTGTTTTGTTTTTCGTTTTTGATTTTGCGTTTTGCTTTTCGTTTTTAATTGCTTGAATATGAGGAACTAACATTGCTTTGAGTATTAGTGGTGTTATTGTATAATGAGGAAGAGATTGAGTTGTTTTAGTGTTAATAAAATGATGATTAAAGGGCTTGGAAGCCAAGGGGAAATAGATGAGTTTGTGCAGAACTTTAATGTATGTTAGTGCTTAAGGTTGTTGTGGATATTAGAAATGAGTTGGTGAGCTGAAATTGTGTGTGGGCAATGCTAAAATTATAGGGGAAACTCTGTCAAAATTGTCCTAGAAATTAGATGACTTAAAGTGTTTGAGTTGAGGAAAAAAGAACCTAGAGTAACTAGGTGTTGTAGAGGTAAACTTGAATGGTTAACCACCTTGGTTTTGGTTTATTTTTTCAATTTTATTTGCGTTTTATTTTTTCTCGAGTGGATTAATTAATTTTATAGTTTTATTTTTGTGTTTTATTTTTGTTTTTTTACTCATTTTGTGTGGTTATGCCTTTGTAGGGGGAAATCACTAAATGGGCTCACCGCGTTGAAGTCGTACGGGGATGAATACACTTCATTTGCGAACCCGTAATATACTCAACTTACATCTTCATCTTTTTAGTTATTATATATATTTTTGCAATGCTAATTATGAACAATTAACATACATAAACTAATGAGTTTCTATTCTATCTATAGAGAAGTGCTTAAGATTTCCCCATTCATTGCGCGGTATATTGAAAGCGGAGTGGAAGAACCGGTAATATAATCTAACTTTTCATTTTCTCTTTTACACTTTGTCTTTCCACCAAATATTGAAATTTGGTATGATGAATAAATTTGGTATTAGTTTGATTTGTGATGGAAATTTGTGTTGTTGAATTATTGGTGAATGCTTAATAATAAGCATGGGATAGATAAAATTATGCAAAGGTCATGCTGATTTTTTTTTAACAAAATCTCTTTGTAATTAATATTGTTTGATGTATGTGTATATGTATAACAATATCTAAATTTTGTCTTTATCAGGTCTCACCACATTTAAGTCCGTGAACCACCTCTCTTATTTTCCACCTTCTTCCATCACCGTTGTTGTTTCCTTTTCTGTGTACAAGTAAGCAACTAAACTTTGCTTTTTGTTTGATCATTGAGATTATGTATTCAGATAATATAGGTGCTAGTATATAATTTAGGTTGAAACCTTAGAGTTAGAGTAGCTAGCTTATTTAATATGCATACAGTCACGCTTCGTTAATCGTACCGTTTTGTGTTTCAAATAAAGTATGGAGCGTGACTGGATGTACGGTGATCGAGGGGATCACTATCAAAACATGTTGAAAGAGTTTTGCAAAGCGGCAGTGCAGCACAAGGACATGACAAAGGCGGAGAAAATACCTTGTCCTTGTGTTGACTGTGGTCTCTTAAGGAAATTTTCAAACATTGTGGAAATTGAATTCCATCTGAAGACTCGCGGTTTCATGCCACACTATAAGAGATGGATTTTTCATGGAGAAAGTGTTGAACATAATGTCGGGTCCTCGTACATTAATGAAAGGGAGAGGATGAGAACCGACCACACATTTGATTTTGTCGAGTCGGAACCGATCCCAACTGCTTCCGGAGTCAATGACAGTGAACCGACTTATCATGATGAGCAAATAATGGAGATGCTTGATAACGTTGAGAATAATTTTGTCGATCGACCGGATGAGTATCAAAGGTTGTTGGACGCATCCAAGACGGCATTGTATCCTACGTGCACTAAGTACACGAAATTGACAGCTATATTGAATTTGTTCAACCTGAAGGGAAGATATGGATTGAGTGACAAAGGTTTCTCGGCATTCCTCGAGCTGATTCATGATATGCTACCAGAGGAGAATGGTCTCCCTACCACCACCTATGAGGCAAAGAAATGGGTGTGTCCAATGGGAGTAGAGTACAAAAAAATTCACGCGTGTCCAAACAATTGTGTGTTGTACAGGGGTGAATACACACATCTGGACACTTGCCCAAAATGTCTGTTGTCCCGGTATAAGCATAAAGATGGTGAGTACTCCTCCGTTCAAAAAAAAGCCCTCCAGCTAAATTACTGTGGTATTTGCTGATTATACCCAGATTCAAATGGTTGTTTGCGAATCTGAAAGATGCAAAGAACTTACGATGGCATGCAGAGGGTAGAAAGAATGATGAGAAATTAAGACATCCAGCAGATGGACCTCAGTGGAATGAGGGAACCGTTGTGTATGATGCTTATGCAAGGGAAAATTTCACGCTCAAGGTGTTGTTGTTCTGTACGGTCAACGATTTCCCTGCATACGAGAACTTGTCTGGATACACTGTGAAAGGAACATTTGCATGTTCGGTGTGCGAGGATGACACATGTTCGGACCGTTTACAAAATTGTGGTAAGAATGTTTGCATGTGTCATCGACGTTTTCTACCTGAAGATCACCCTTATCGACCAGAAGGGAGCATAATTGAAGCAACGGTGACTGAGGAAGTCACAGAATTTGTGACTGATTATCTGAATGAAGCGGAATCAATCGGTATCCCAAAACCAAGACACTACGGCAGATATAAGGGAAAAGGTGTCATTGGAAGAAAGATTGTGCAAGTACCAAGTCAACTGATTCATCACGCACATCTGTTTGTGTTACAACACCTTGAGGCTGTTGAACCCTTCTTTGATACTCATATGAATGAGTTGAGACAACAAAATCCTACCAGAAACCATCTTTGGCTTACGAAAGAACAAAACCGACTGTTTGTCCAATGGTTCAAATCTTATGTCTTTGAAAAAGCGTCATCAAATTCAGAAGTTCTCAATGAAGAAATCAGATTTTTAGCAACAGGACCTGAACCTAATATTGTATCATTTGAGGGGTATAACATTAGTGGGTATACTTATTACACTGCACGCCAAGATGCTAAATCAATAAACCAGAACAGTGGAGTAAAAATAGAAGCGGCATTCAATGAGTACCACATCGGTAACCAGTCTCAACCAGTGAGGAGCTCCAGTTGGTATTACGGTGTTATCGAGGACATTTGGGAGCTAGACTACCATATTGATTCGTTTTTAGTGTTCCGATGCAAATGGGTGGACAACCGACGTGGAATCCAAAATGATGGAGGTCTTACCTTGGTTGATCTCACACGTGCCAGTTTTAAGGATGATCAGTTTGTTATGGGAAAAGATTGTGACCAAGTGTGGTATGTTCAGGATCCAAAAGACTTCAGATGGTATGTTGTTCTTCCAGGTAGAAGACGGTTCTGATTGAAATGAAAATGAGGATGATGATGATGAAATGAGACGATTGAAGGAACAACAACATTGTTTCCTACGGGGTTGCGGGATTTAAATGTTGATACTCAAAACGACTTGATTTATGCACGATCAGACCATGACGAGGGTTTTTGGGTTGATAACACCAAAGCATAGAAGTATTTATGGTAATGTTATGTTCTATTTTCTTGACTTGTTCAACTTATCTTTACATTATAAATTCATCCAATTAATTGACTAACTTATCTTTACTGCAGTGGCTGATCACCCTATGGACCAGCCCATTGAAGAAGCTGATCCTCATCAGAAGAGACCAGCAAACGGGCACGAGAGGAGGAAAGAAGGGGAAGACAACTCACCCACCGGAGGATGAGGCTTGTCCATCACAGCAGGTGACAGAGCCACCAGCTTCCTCCTCCTCCGGACAGAAGGTGAAGAAGAGAGGTGCCACCCGTGCACTGAAGGTAATTAAAGCCCCCCCCCCCCCCCCACGAAGCCTTTGCAGTTCAATGAGTTCAACCAGCCATTCGGTAATTGGAAGAATGATTATACTGCATATGCTGGCCACCTAGTCAAGACTTACTGCGACATAAATCACAATTGGAAGCAAGTGCCACAATCATTGAAGGACACTATGTTTAGGCTTCTTCAGGTGTGTTATTTTTTTATAATATGTTATATGATTTTAGAGTTTCTCGTTACTTGTGTTACTAAATGACTATATTATTTATGTAGAGCCGTTACTGCATTGATCCTTTGAAATACCCCAAACGTTGATATGGTGTTTTAATGATAAACTAAGACATAAGGAGGCTAAATAATGCCTTAGAAACATTTCTAATCAAAGAAAATATAAGGAAACACCAAAAGAGCAGTTTTAACAAAAAACGTGCTCTAAGCTTGGAGAGACTTGGGAGAGTACCCAAATATTGTTCTAAGACCTTAGTAATATTCTAATGGTCATTTTAAATCAATTACCAAAGAAAACCAAGCTTGAAAACAAGTTAAAACACAAAATGTGCTTTAAGGAGTCTTAAAGCACGTTTTTGAAAAATTGTCTTGTAAATGAGTTTTGAATGGCTAAATGTCCATCATTACTCTTTAATTAACATGTGTACTATATAGTATCACATTTGGAAGTCTATATCAATGGGAAATCAAAAATTTCACAACAATGCCTTGTTTTGGTGAATAGTGAATTAATTAAGCTAGTTTATAACATAAGTCTATATAAGTGAGACATTGGTCAACAAAGACTTAAGTACCCTCATTATTAAAAAGGGGGCCTGTTTCTTAGGAGGTGAGTCACCACCTTCATGATTTATTAAGCAATTAAGAAAGCAAATAAGACTTATAAGCAAAAAGTACTATTTACCTTTTAACATAAATATCACATTTTTACTTCTCTCTCTCTCTCATCTCCTCATTTCTTCTTGTTTCCCACGGTTTCTTCAAGCTCTCTCTCCCTTCTCCATTAACGTGAAGAACAACTCCATGCTAGCTCCATCTAGCCTTGCCCACATCTTGCTCATTTTAGCTCCAAATCCAAACAAAATACAATTCTTCTTAGTTAGCTCAAGCTCCTTCTTTCTATCTTTTCAAAACTTCAAGAGCTTCATTTTGGTGCCAAGCCAAACCACCATTAGAGGAGGAAATTCAAGTTTGGAGACTCCATTGGCTTCTCCATTCTCTTAAGGTAAAGAAAGTGTAAGAAAATCTAGGTTTCCACCATTTTCTTCACATGTCCGAAAATTAGTGCTCATGGGACTCCATTTTTAATGCCTTGTTCTAGCTTGTTTCTACTCTTCAAAGGAGAGAGGAGGTCCTTCTTGCTTCATATCCAAGCTTGTCTTGAGGAACTAAGGTAAAACAATCAATTCAAAACCTTAAAACACATTTTTAACCTAGGTTTTATTCCTTAAGGTTAGTGTGTTGTTTAGTGCTCATTGGAATCATTGGACATTGTTTAGAACATTGGCAAGGAGAACTATATTGGTGACCGAGATTGTGCAAGAAAAATCTAAGGAGAAAAGCTTGTGAAGCTTGTGAGAGAACAATGTAAAATACTTATCTTAAGGTGTTTTGTTGTTTAAGGGAATGGGATTTAGGTGTATGATAAGTTTAGTGTAGAGTTTATATTGGGAAGGTGTTATAAAAACCTAGGAAAACCATGACTATACTTGTGAACTTGTGACTAAGGAGCAAATGAGAAAAAGAGATAGTTTAAGAATATCAAGGTGAATTACAAGAAACATTTTATTTCAATGGGAGCCTTGTTGAGTGTATTCGCAGGTTGAAGGCAAATATATGTGGAGATTCAGTGGTTAAGATTATTGTCATTTAAGGGCCTAAGTGCCAAGCATTTAAGTTTATGCGCTATAAGATGTTGTGGTGTAGTTTCGGTGTAAATTGTGTGTAAGGTGTTGTGAAGAGAATTTGAATGATATTGGTTGTTTGATGGAGAAAAACCAAGTGTTAGGATGTACTATATACTAGAGAACCCATGGCAAAATCTAAAGGAAGTACTAGGATGTTCTAGAGGTTGTCTTGATGAAAAAGGGTGAGATTAAGGTGTTCTAATGACTTACAATGACTTAGGTATCACCATGAAGGAGTTAGGAATCAAAAGTATGTACTTGGGTATTTAGGACTTAGGTAAATGTTGATAAAAGAAACTAGGGTTTAGAATTTAAGGAAAACCTTGGAAAGTGCAAGAAAAGATGCTTGGGAGATGATGTTGTAGTAGTGAGGGAACATTATTGGTATAGTGGCTATCATAGGTATGAAACACCACTTAGAAAACCAAGGAGAAAATATCATAAGTGTAGGAATTTTGGTATGAAGTGAGTAAGTGTTTAAGGAGATGGAAAATGAGTTTTGTGGGATGTTGTATGAGAGTGCAAATGTGACAAATGAAGTTAGAAGACATTATGAAGGTTTAGGAGAAGTTTGGTGAAAATTGGTTAAGTGTTTGAAGGCTTAGAAAATGAGTGTTTTGCCTTGTCCGAACATCCGTCCGAACATGGACGTTCGGACAGGCCCTGTTGCGTGAATATTTTCAGAGTCTCGACTTGTGTCCGACCTTTGGAAGTCCGGACACAAGTTCGGACGTACCTGTTTCTACTTTGAGTTTTCCTCGACCCATGTCCGAACTTCCGAAGTCCGGACACATGTTCGGACATGCGTCTTTTTTTAGCTTTGAGTCTCGACTTGTGTCCGAACTTGGGAAGTCCGGACACAAGTTCGGACAGGCCACTGTATGGACCAAAAACCTTGTTTAAGGTTAGGAAATGATGGGGATAATTAAGTATGGATGTTATGAGATTATTAAGGACTTGTTTGGTGGGTGTGATGGTCATTAAGTGGGAGAGTAAGTGCAATAAATAATGAGGAAATGATGCACTTAGGAGTCAATTTAAAAACCATAAGGCTTAGTGAAAAACAATGGGTAAAAGTTGATGTCTAGGAAAGGTTAAGTAATTCTATTGAGTTGGATTGATAATAACCTAAAACTGAATCAATGTTCTAGGCTTTGTGAATTGGGACTTGGAAGGAGATAAACCAAACGATCGTCGACGGTGAACGGTACAATCCTTCTTGTGACCTGCTTGCTAATGAGGTGTCCCTCGCCTTGTGTGCTATCTGTTTAATTGCTATGACTAAAACAAGATAAAGCATGCAACCGGTTATATTGTTCTCGTTGTGATTGTGTTATATTTACACTAACCCGCGAGACTTGAGATTGTTACTAACCAAGTTTAGTACTTACTGAGTTAAGAATAAGAGTTAAGTTGAAGGTTGTTGGTTAATGCCCGTTAAGGCTTAGCTAGCACATGGTGTTTAAGATGGCTACTAACTGGAACTTGAGTGAGGAAACCCGGGACCGATCTCCGGTCATGCATGCTAAGGAAAAAGGGGACGGTATCTGAATCAGATCCGCCCTCCGCTTAAGGACTTGTCTTCGGACTTGTAGCCTAGGGCCGGTTGCCGGCTCAGCTACGCTGGACTCCCGTCCAGAGTAGGTGGCATTAAGATGGTGCGGTGGGATCACCTAAATCCCAGGTTTGAGTTAAGCTACAACCAATCCTTCCAGGAAAGGTTTGTATACTGAGATTAAGATTAAGATTAAGATTGAGATTAAGATTAAGGTAAGGTAAGGAAATGAGGACTAAGGAAGGGGTTACTAACCACTTGATAAGGGAACGCTTGAGTCGTTCATTCTTTGTGAACTATATATGTTCATCTGTGGTTATTGTTATTGCACTTCATATTAGCTTGTGTATGTAATCAATTTCCATGCTATCGACAATTAGTCGTCGTAGCCCCGTTAGCTTGGGGGCCATGAGAGGTGTACCAGCATTCGTGCTGACCCCCTCGGGGGCTATTTTTACACTTGCAGGTAAGAGACCCATGAGGACGCACTACGAGAGTAGGAGTGGTTAGACTTAGGGTGGGATGTTTATTTTGAGTTCGGGTTGCGCCTGTGCACCCGACTGTTTATATTAAACTGATGTAAGAATGGGATTATGTTTAAGATACTTGTACTCGGTTGGTTATGGTATTGTGGTTGGTGATGTTTGGAGTTGGATAAGTATTGTAAATGTTAAGGCCGGTATGTTCTAACGATCAGACCGTGGCAAGGTCCAGGTGTCATTTATTTCCGCTGCGATGTGTTCGATTAAGTGTTCAGTTTTGCGATAACCACGAATGGCTTTGGATGAGGTGTTGCAAAAGTGGTATCAGAGCGTAGTTACGCTCTGATCAAGAAATACCGGACATGAGTAACCACCGAGTTAAGATATAAGTTAAGGAATAAGTGATGGGTTATGGGTGTGAGAAGTTAGAGTGAGTAGAGTCAGATGACCACTAATAAGTGTGGATCATCTTTATCGTCTAAGGACGTTATAAATTTACTAACCGAGATAGTGGTGAATACAAACTAATGTGAGATGTGCTTGTTCAGATGGCAGGACGTCCTAGGGGAAGCCGAGGTCGCGGCCAGGGTGAGGATACTTCAGGAATACCTGGAGGGCAGACGATCGCAGAGATCGTAGCTGCCGCATTAGGGCATATGGGCTACCAGCCTGGTGCGGGTGCACCACCCCCACCGCCACAACCTAGGGAACCAAACTGGGTGAAGAGTCTTGCAGATCTTCGACCCGCGCACTTTAAGGGGGAGACCGATCCCGCCAAGCTTGAGGCGTACATCTCCGAGCTGGAGACCGCCTTCGAGACCCTTGATGTCCCTGCTGGGATCAAGGTGCGTCTAGCTGCTTTCTATCTGAAGGGGGCGGCAGGCGATTGGTGGAAGCTGGTGAGGGCCGAGCATGTGGCCAATCCAGAGTTCGGCTGGGAGCAGTACACCGCCTTGCTACGAGCAAAGTACTACCCCGCCCATGTCCAGACGAAGAAGTGCTTGCAGTTGGATGCGCTTAGGCAGACGGACAAGATGACAGTGGATGAGTATTACTCAGAGTTCACTGCCTTGCTCCGTCTTTCGCAACTTGTTATCTTGACTTGGTGCTTTTCGAAGTGCCTTGTTCCTCTGTGTGGTTTTAAGTGATTGTATTCAAGCTACTATTTATTAAAGAGTTGTATTATAAGTTTGTTTTGGAGGATCGTACCAGTTCCATTCCAGGGAACTGACCCACCCCTCTCGGGGTGGGCTGCATGGTTTTATCTTGCAGGTACGAGTTATTATACAGGTGGCCACGAAGAGGACGAGTGATTGGGGTGGGGTTAGGTTTTGTGGAGAGTTAATGTGTTTTATTATTGTTTCATTTTTGTTAAGTTTTCTCGATGTTCAGACCGTGACTGTTGTAATCTATTAAAGTTGTAATTGGTGAGGTTTGGTGCCGGGTGTTTGGAACCCGATGGTCTGTTACGCCTTTAGTATTTTATTTCCGCTATAAATATGTTAAATAGGGGCGTTACATATACAATTCATTTGTTTGTTCATTCTTTGTAACATGGCATTAGTTATTAAGCCTAATGTTGTATAATTAAATCCTCCACTTTATATTATATGTTTCCTCTCTTTATATGATTACCACACCGTGTTATATAATGTTCCACACTCCATATATTCATATAAGTCTATATGAATTATAAAATTCATTATATAAATGATATTCTTTATCACTTCATGTGAAACTTAATTCTCTTATTTGAGCTATTATTCACAACCTAATATTAAGACTATATTCTTATATATATATATATATATATATATATATGTGGTGTTATATCATACCTGAAACTAAACTCTAAAGTTTGATAAATTCCACACATTATTTTATAACTCCACTAGTTCCCAAATACTCACATTATTTATGTGAATTATAAAATTCCTTAACTTATATCCCCCCCCCCCCTTTAATACTATTTGGACTTTATATAAGTGTAATATTTATAACTCTCTAAACCACATGCTAAATTTCATCTCCCAACCTGTTACATTCTCGCAACAACCCCATAGTTTCTATAAATTACAACCTCTTACACATAGCCACCCATGTTACCTCCATTTGTTTACTAGAACATTATTTAGGTTTATAATTACACTTAGCCACCCATGTTACCTCCATTTGTTGACTAGAACAATATTTAGGTTTATAATGACTTTTAAAGCTTATTTTTACATTAAACTCCAATCTAACTTTACCAAATTTGTAGGTAATTGAATCCCAATATTTTTAGGTAATTAAAACTCAGCAAACAGCCCCTTATCACTAGATTTCCTCACCAAATTTTATACTAACCAAATTCTTAACTTTTAAAGCCTAGAAAGCCTTAAATAACATATTAAAGTGGCCTTAATACATGGCCTTATTACAAAGTTCAAACATAAACTTTAATTGTGCTCAAATTTTCCATAAATTACATTTTACTCATGGCCAAATACTCCTCGTTTTTTTCATTTTATGCCCTTAATCTTTATAAAATTGACATGTAAGTCAATATATGACTTGTTAACTTAACCAAATGTGTTCATATACTTTTATGTTCAATATGAGGTCATAATAAACCCTTTTTCTCAGATTAACCTCGGCCATAACTAGCTCCCCACTTCAATTACACTTAAAACCTTAAAAAATGTGCTTTAAGGTAAAAATAACTTACCCTTAAGTGTTCCAAGCTTGATTTTTCACCTTCCCCACACACGGTCCTAATTTTAAGATTAAGGTTAGATTATTGTATAAAACTAAAGTTTAGGTGGTGAATTAGGTGTTCCATAGTTTATATTATGGTTTACCTTTGAAAATAAAGATTTCTCCAACCTTGATGACCTTATGTCATCCTCCACTAACTAGGATTTTGAAATCCATTTCAATCACATTTGAGGACATAAAGAGGAATCAAGTTAGGGTCTTTCATGTTTCTAAGCAAGGTTAAGAGCTTAAAGCACAAAAATGTGCCTTACGGAAGAAAGAGTTACCTTTGAAGATCTAGAAGGTTTTCCTTCACCAACTTTAGGTTAGTATAAGGAAAAATAGTTAAGAATCAGATCTAGTGTGGATCCATGGGTAGAAAGTAGTTTAAGTGCTCAAAAACTTGATTTATGACTTACCCTTGAATCACCTGTCGAGGGTCATTTTGCTTGCACTCTCAGCCAAACCAAGGAGATAAATGGAGCTTTGTTTTTTATGTGAAAATATGAAGATAAAGAGTAATAATAAGTGTAGGATTTGGCCATGTATGGAACGAAAGAAATGATGGAAGTTTAGAGCACATTTTTACCTTTGTGTTGTTGATCTTGGTCTAGCTCTCTTGCTCCATATTTTTGTACAGATTTTGGTACCAAAAGCTTCATATTTTTTGTCCTAGCAAGAAGGGAATGAGTGGGTGGCATTCTTGCTTTGTTAATGGAGAAATGAAGGAGTTTAGGACATTTTATTACCTTAACTTGGATGAACTTTGTTTAGTCTTTCACCATTGTTGCTCTTCTGATATTGTAACGCCCCTATTTAACATATTTATAGCGGAAATAAAATACTAATGGCGTAACAGACCATCGGGTTCCAAACACCCGGCACCAAACTTCACCAATTACAACTTAAAAGATTACAAAACACGGTCTGAACCTCGAGAAAACTTAACAAAACATAACAGTAATAAAATACATTAACTCTCCACAAAACCTAATCCCATCCGAATCACTCGTTCTCTTCGTGGCCACCTGTATAATAATTCGTACCTGCAAGATAAAACCAAGCAGCCCACCCCGGGAGGGGTGAGTCAGTTCCCTGGAATGGAACTGGTACGATTCTCCAAAACAAAGCCTTTTAACATATCTCTTAAATAAGCAATAACTTGAAGTCAAACAACTTAAAACAAACAGAGGAATAAGTGAACATCCATTGCTTATGTTAGATTCAGTTCCAGTCAGGAGTAGAAAATCTCAAATAGTCACAAGGACTAGGAATGAAAGAAGAGATCCAAGAACCAACAACTCAAGAGTGGAATAACACCAATTGGGAGAGATGGCCCCCACCGCCAGATATAAATGTCCATATGGACGAGGGATATACAGCACCCTGCTGTCAAATTTAAATGTCCTGGTGGACGAGGGATATAGAGCCCCCTGCTGTCAAATATAAATGTCCTTGTGGACGAGGGATATACAACCCCTTGCTGTTACCAATGAAGACGCGCGCACGTCACTACAAAAGACTCAGCTCATGGATGAAACAATATCCAGAGTCAAAGGAAGAATTACCAAGATTGTCCTTTTTCCATATTTCCACTAGATCACTAACTACACCAGAGCAATACCAAAACACTCAGTCCTACAGAGTGCAAATGCGTAAACCCTAGGCAGTTAATGTCTAATGAAACAACCAAACAGAAGGAACCAATAACAACGAAAGTTTCACATTTAAGGCTCAGTTAGTCACATCAAGCTGAGTTAGTCACACCAACAGTTTCCTTAGAAATTCCTTTAAACTCAGTTAGCGTTTTTCGAAAATGTCTCATAAGTCGGTCAGTAAAAGTATCGGAGTACGAGAAATCGTACCTGGTATGTGAAGAACAGTAATTAAGTCGAATGAGTGATCCCCCAATAGTAACCTATAATTAAGGTGTTCCAAGTGTTGATTAGTTAAGGGACTTATAAACTAAACACCTTCTATTCTTACTGATTCATAGTTCCAGGTTTACCATTATTCTCTCATAAGAATTTGGGCTAGGTTTCGCGAATTAAATCTTTTGTTAGGCCCATTTCGTTTAAACTGGAACGATTTTGGATTTAACCCGGAGAGTGGCCCAAACTCTCTTTGAATTGTTTAAGTGGGCTTTTGGAGTTCATAGACTTGGGCTCAGTAGGTTAGCCCAAGACAGTGTTACGTTTACGTTGTGTAATTAAACCCTTAAGTTTTCGTTGACTATTTTATTACACACCGATTAAGATCCTAAAGTTTAATATATATACTCTTCTTATTATATCTCCCACAAGGAATGTTATTTCCTTCATCTATTTTAATGTATTTATATATAAATATATATATCTTTATGTATTAAGATTTATCCTGAACATTTTTAAGAAATTTTATTGTATTTAATTTTATTTAATAACTTTTAGTCATATCCATAACTGATTTATGGTTTATAAAATAAAGTATTTTCCCTTATTTATTTAATATATATATGCATGTACATGTATTAGAATTTATTTAAGTCATCCTTTATGTAGCTTATTGTATTTAAATTATCTCTATTAACATGAACATTTATCTGCATTCCATGTATGTTTTATAAAGTATTTCTTTTATTACATTTTAGAATATTAGCTTCTATAGTATTTAGTTAATATAAGTGTTGATTTATTTAGCTCCTTGTTTTAACCTAAGTTACTATTTTATTCCTTTTATATATGTGTACATATATATATATTTTCCTTAGTTTTAATTAAGAATGTTAACTTCCATATTATACAATAAATAAAATGTAGATTAGTTTAGTTCCTTGTTTTAATATCAGTTTCTATTATATTTCTCTCATATAAGTATATATATAAATATATATATGTAAACAACTTTTACTTCACTTAAAAGTTAATTCCCAAAATATTTATAAACATACTGTTACTAGATGCTAATTTAGTCTTCTCATATTTTTCCTAACCTAAAAAATTTATTAATAAACTATACTTTAATTTCTGTTACATTAAAACCTTATATTATAAGATAACTTATGAAAAACCTTATAAATACAATTTTTAAACCCATTTCCTCATGTCCACAATTCCCCAAATTAAATATACATTAACTATAACATTTTAGACATATTATAAAAATTTTATTTCATAAAAATATCTGTTTAAATTATCCAAATAATTCCATAATACTCATAACTTGCAAAAATCATAACTTACGTTTAAAACCTCAAAACCGATATTAATTTACATCATAATAAACTACATTTTATAAGGAATCTATAGTTAAAATTTCAAGTCAAAATACATTGGGGAAGGTCATTAAATAAATTCGACAAGTTAGTGTTTAATTATGGAATTATTACAAAACTTAAAACATTTAAACTTCTGCGTTTTAATCTCGGCTGTCCGATTCTAAAACCTACGATCGGACGGCCACTGAAACGCGAGTTCATCAGCAAATCAAATTCGAATGCCGAGTACTAATTCGATGGTTCCTCTCAACTCACAAAACCAAATCGACTGATTTTTGTTTCATTGAATTCGAAATTTGATTGCGGTTCTAATGATACCGATTTCGCTAGCTATAATGACGTGCTCTACAAATTCGATACTGGGTTTAACGAGTTAGGGTTCTTCGGGTTTTCAAATTCAAATCTGTCAAATTCTCCCGATTCAGCGCTTAATTGACTAAATTGATAGAGGGGTTTGGTCGACAATGAAAAACCGATTAGCAACGTCGGAAGAATTGGAAGAAAAACTCACCGGAATCTCAACAACGAAGGAATTCGAATTCCGGTTTTCTGGAAAAAAATGACCTTTGAGCTATTCGAGTACCGAACTTTGAAGATCTATAAATTTCAGTACAGGTCGAGTTAGGACGTGTTATTTGGCTCAATCGAAAGATGAGACATAGATCTACAGATTGATAGCAGGAATTCACCCTAATTCGCTATATACAGAAAGAAATCTAGTCCTAAAGTTACGAGTTTACCTTGCGCTTTTTACTATGATTTTATGTGATGTCGGATCAGGAACTTTAGGCACCTCTCTCTTCCAAATGGTTGCGAATCAGCCTTGGTCGTTAACATGAAAATTGTAGAGGGATTTGAGATCTTCAAAACAAGCTAAAGAACACGAAATTTGGCTGAGAATCGAAGAGGTTATGGCGAGACGAAGTTTACCTGATTTTAGAACAATTTGGAATTCAGGGTTACGGTTTGCAGGGAGGCGACTTTGGATTGATTTTCTAGTGGATGTAGGAAAAGTTAGGTTATGTGTGAGCTATGGTTGTAAAGAGGAGATTAAGGAGAAGAGAATGAAGAAGACGACACTGGAAAATTCGAAAGGATGAGTGAGATACGGCCGTCACAAGATAGGGAAAAATACTGGTGAGAATGAGAATACTTAGCCGATTTTGCTGGGAATTCCGGCGAGGCTGACGTGGCGGACACGTGTCAGAGTCAGGAGAACCCTAGCCACGTCAGCAATCTACAAATTTTGACCCTAAACTTCATTCTATCATAACTTTGGCTAGGATGATCCGTTTTTGACGTTCTTTTTATCAATCTTCTTGGTTTTCCATAACCTTTTTATTGGAAAAAGGTTTCAAGCGCTGGTTTGACCATTCTCAAAAAGTCAACCCTAGCAAGGCTTAATAAGCTTTAAGGTTTCCATGATTTTATATTGACTTTTATGATTCAACTTAATGTTCCAACTCTACCTAAAATCTTTATAATATACTTGGAGTGTTTGAAATTTTTCCAAGATTTATTGACTTATAGATCTTATTATTAAATTCATAATACTATATAATAATATATAGTAATCCAATATTTAATAGTATTTTTTAGGATTAAATAGAAGAAATCCCATGATTTAATTTCCATAGTTCCATATAAGAATATAATAATTTATTATTCATAATTTCATACAAAAATTTAATAATTGATAGTATTATTTATGGTTCAATAAAAGAAATCCCCTAAATTAATTTATGGGTATTTCAGTATATCCCCCTTAAAAGAAACTTCACCACGAAGTTTAAAAATCAACTTGAGACGATAATAATTCCAACGAATTTCCATACCAATCCAATCCTTAATTTCCATCCATTCTATTTCAATATTCCACTCGAGATTACTCAGAATCAAACTGAATCAAAATATACCAAGATATATATTTCATGATGAAAATCAAAAGTCACAAACTACTGTGTCATAATGAAAAACTACGTACACATATATACCTCTCACTCTACTAATAATGGTCTCACTCTACTAATAATGCAACAGGGCATAATTCGGATGAGGTAACGAAGGAGGAGTATGCCAGTATATCCCCCTTAAAAGAGCTAAGGTACGCCCTCGTACCGCTACTAATGTAAACCACAGAAGGATAGGAAAACATCATGTGAATAGATGTGGGTACTTCACTCTCATGGAGTCCTCAGTCTCCCAAGTAGCTTCCTCAACCCCATGATGCTCCCAAAGAACTTTCACTAGTTTGACTGATCTGCCTCTCGTTTCTCGGACCTTCGTGTCCAAGATCTGAATAGGAGTCTCCTCATACCTCAGTGTAGGCCCAATCTCCAATCTCTCTGGCTGCAGTACGTGAGAAGGGTCAGGCACATACTTCTTCAGCTGAGATACATGAAACACGTCGTGTACCTTCCCCAACTCCGCTGGTAGATCGAGTCTGTAAGCAGCTGGGCCCACTCGCTCCGTAATCCTGTACGGGCCGACATACTTAGGGCTTAGTTTCCCCCTCATCCCAAATCTGAATATCCCTCTCATCGGAGACACCCGTAAGAAAACCATGTCACCCAACTGAAACTCGAGCTCTCTGGTGCGCTGATCCCCATAAGATTTCTGTCTAGACTGCGCTGCCCTCATGTGCTACTGAATAACTCTGACATCATCGTGCAGTGTCTGAATGTACTCGGGCCCAATCAAGACCGCCTCAGTAGGTTCACTCCTTGATAAGGGAGTCCGGCACGGCCTGCCATACAGAGCCTGGAACGGTGCCATGTCGATAGATGAGTGGTAGAGTTATTGTAGGAGAACTCCACCAGTGTAGACGCTCTACCCAACTCCCCTGATAGTCCAGAGCGACCGCATAGTATATCCTCCAGCGTCTGAATCGTCCTCTCAGTCTGCCCATCAGTCTAAGGGTGAAAGGTGTGCTAAGGCGTAGCTGAGTACCAAACCTCCTGCACCTGACGCCAAAATGTGATGAGGAAACGTGTGTCACGATCGGAGACGATGTCTTCGGTACCCCATGGTACCGGATGTGCTCTGTGGTGAATACCTCAGCCAGTTTGGGCACCTTCCATGTGTCCTTGATAGGGATAAACCTGGCTGTCTTGGTCAACCTATCGACTATCACCCAAATAGAATTCAGTCCACCTCTAGCTGGAGGGAGACCGACCATAACGTCCACGCTGATGTCATCAAACTTCCAGCACGGTACTGGTAATGACAAATCTGGCCTCCTGGTCGTCGATGCTCAAACTTCACCTTCTGATAGGTGAGGCATCGGGAGACAAAATCTGCTACATCCCTCTTCATCCCGCTCCACCAGAATAATTGCTTCAAATCCTTGTACATCTTGGTGGTTCCGGGGTGTACTAATAATGTAGAGGAATGAGCCTTAGAGAGAATCCTGGTCTGAAGTTCTGTCGCATCCTGAGGAACGTAGAGTCTGCCTCTGACTCGAAGGTGTCCCTCGCTGTCTAGCTCGTACTCATACTTCAGACCATCGGTCAAACCATCTGCTAACTTCTGCCTGATGCCCTGTAGATATACATCACTATCCTGGGCTGCATATACCTCCTCAGCTATCGTGGTCGTCTATCAAGGCTAGGAGTGAATATGCTGTCCTGCTCAGAGCGTCTGCCACGACATTCCCTTTACATTCAGTGTACTGAAGGTTGATGTCATAATCAGCCAGTAGCTCGACCCATCGTCACTGTCTCAAGTTCAGCTCCTTCTGGGTCCAGATGTACTTCAGACTCTTATGATCTGTCATAATCCGGATTGTGGCTCCATACAAGTAATGTCGCCAGATCTTCAAGGCGAAGACTATGGCGAGGAGCTCAAGGTCGTGTGTGGGGTAATTTTTTTCGTGCTTCTTCAGCTGTCGAGAAGCATACGCTACCACTCTGCCATTCTACATCAGTACCCCACCAATCCCTCTGCCTGAAGCATCACAATACACCTCGTATCCCTAGTTCCCTTCAGGGATTATTAACACTGGAGTTGTGGTTAAGGCGTCCTTCAGCGCCTGAAAGGAGACCTCACAAGCCTTGTCCATACAAACGGGCTGTCCTTCTTCATCAGAGTGGTCAAGGGCTTGGCTAGCCTAGAGAAGTCCTTCACAAAGCCTATAGTAGCCAGCCAACCCAAGGAAACTCTAATCTCTGTCACTGTGTGAGGTCTATGCCAGCTCTTCACCGCCTCAATCTTACTGGGTCTACTGAAACTCCCTCAGCTGAGATACATGTCCAAGAAATGACACCTTGTCCAGCCAGAATTCACACTTGCTGAACTTGGCATATAGTTTCTTCTCTCTTAGAGTCTCCAAGGCTGTCCTCAAATGCTCTGTGTTCCTCCCGACTCTTGGAGAAGATCAAGATGTCATCTATGAATACGACCACTGACTTATCTAACTGGGCTTGGAAGACTCTCTCTATTAGGTCCATGAATCTCGCTGGTGCATTGGTCAGTCCAAACGGCACCACTATGAACTCGTAGTGGCTGTATCTGGTTCGGAAGGTTGTCTTCTCTATATCTGACTCAGCTACAGCTATCTGATGATATCCGGAACGCAGGTCAATCTTGGAGAACACCTTAGCTCCCCTCAGCTGGTCGAACAAGTCATCGATCCTGGGCAGTGGGTACTTGTTCTTGATCGTGACATTGTTCAACTCCCTGTAGTCGATACAGAGTCTCATGCTCCCGTCCTTCTTCTTGATGAAAAGCACAGGAGCACCCCAAGGTGAGACACTGGGTCTGATGAAACCCTTATCTAGTAGCTCCTGTAGCTGTTTCTTCAACTCAACCATCTCTGCAGGGCCCATCCGGTAGGGAGCCTTAGCAATCGGTCCCGTGCCAGGTATGAGGTCGATGTTGAATTCGACCTTTCTCAGCGTTGGCAGTCTAGGTAGCTCCTCTGGAAAAACGTCGGGGTACTCCGACACAATGGGAACATCGCTCTGGAACTTCGGATTCGTCCTCAGATCCTGGGCATAACAGTAGTAGGCGGTAGGACCCTTGGACAACTCCTTCATCAGGGATAAAGCCGATACAACCTTCACAGTCGGATGCTTAGGCTGCATTCAGTACGACACTGTGACCCCTGTAGCTGACTTCAAGAGCAGGCGATGCTCTGCACAGTGTAGTCTGCCTCTGTACCGCTGTAGCGTGTCCATGCCCACAATTATGTCGAATCCCAGGCAGGGAAGACTATGGCGTCAAGAAGGAAGTTTGCTCCCTTGATGTGTATGCTCAAATTCTTGCACTGCTTACTGCACTTGATCAGCTCTCTGGATGGCAGCAAGACTGAGCAGTCATGGATATTCTCTGTGGGAGCATTGATCTTAGCATGAAACGCTTGTGATATGAAGGAATGGGAGGCTCCAGAATCGAACAGGACGGTGGCCTCCACTTCATTAATTAGGAACGTGCCTGAAATTATAAAGTAGATTTTTAAGATTACTAGGCAACTTTTCCAAGGTGGCTAATCAGGATGAATTGTTTATACCTGTGATCACCATTCCATTGCTCTTTGCTTGATCCTGGTTCAACACATTCAACCTGATCCTGAATTTCCAACCTCTACAATGAAGCAATAAAATTCTTAGAATTTCCATTCTTATTGAAAGCTTCATGAGCAACTCAAAGTTTACAATGCTGAAATTGTAAAGTACAAGGCTAGGTCTGTCTAAAGGTTAGGTTTAGACTGCCCGGTTTCATGTGGGTCTGGTTAATGATGGGTGTGGGGGCTGTGTTGGGCTTGATTCTCTTCACCCCATGGTAGATAAGTCTAGCTGCCCCACCAAAAATTAGTACATCACCCGACTTCAGGAGGATCTTGGTAGAGAGGTCCATCCTTCTTTGATCACCAAATAGGAACTCTGCGTCGTCTCCAATGGATACGGACACCACTGGAACTCCTCTAGTGATGGACTCTGGCGATTTGTCCTTGTCTTGGTGCATCCCTAGCTTACCCTCTTTTCCATAGAAGTTGATGATGCACACGTCTGAGGTTAGGTCTGGGACGGGCTCATCCTCCAATTCTTGTGCTGCCTTAACTGCAGCTCCAATGATGGTCTACAATTCTCCAGGGATTGGTGGAACCTCCACCTCTTCATAGCTCTTGGTGGTGTGGTTCCACTTCTTACCTAGGCACATGATCTTCACCTTCATGGTCGACCTGTTCTTGAAGGTAGGGGTGTAAAAGTTTCCTCCTTCCACACCTAACTCTCTGATCTTGAGGATTAATGCATATTGAACGGCTGGGGTCAGGTACTCTCGTAGTAAAATCATCCCAGGTCTCAATACCTCACACTTCTCTGGTGGGTGTAGTTTGGCTTCAAATGGGATGTTGGGTGTGGAAATAGGCAATATAGGAAAGCAAATATCAAAAGCTGAATGGAAACAACAATTGCCATTAAATAAATAAGTCAAGGTTCACAAGTGGTAATGAAAGGTTTGAAACAAAACAAAATAAAGGGTTTATAGTTCATCCCTTTTACATTGAAAACAAAAACTAGCCAGTGGAATGTAAGAAAGTAAAAAGTTTAAGCTTCTTCGTGAGGGAAGTAGTCCTCACCAGGTGAACTCGGGTCATCACTTGCTGCCTCGACGCGGTCCACCAGGTTAAGAATCGGTGCCTTGCCCGGCCTTTGGGGTAGTTCTGTCCCGGCCTCTGTGGATGGTTCTGGGCAGGGCGGCTAGTAGATGGTCCAACACCTCTTGTGCCATCTTGACCTCCTCTAGTAGTATTAGCAGCTGGGGCTCTAGCTGTGGTCCCGGTGGCTGGCTTTTAGTTCCAAGAATCCGGGTTCTTGTGACATTCGAATCCCCTATGCCCCTTCTTACCACAGTAGTTGCATTCCACCAGATTTTCTTTACAATCCTTGCCCGGGTGGTCCTTCTTGCACCACATGCAGAAGTATCTTCTTACTGGTCCATTTCCTGTTTTAGTTCAATGTTAGTAATGTAATAACTCAATGTAACTACAATATAGGTTCTAATTTATCTCACCCCTAGGTGGCTGGGAGCGGAGTGGCTCAGCATCAGTATATGAGGGGACCATGGCCCTCTCGTTCCTCCCCTTGAAGAATTTTCTCTTCCTCTCGTAGTTCTGGGAAGAGTTTCCTCCATTCCCTCTTCCACCATCTCCCTTCCTCTTGCCTAGCACAGAGTCCTGGTCGGCAATGGTGGTCTCGCAGTCATACGCGGCATCCGCTAGCTCCTGTCATGACAATATGTGTTAGTGGGGAAATCTTTGCGTACCTAAATCATGTCTATGTCCTACTCCCTGTAAGGTCATCCCTCATGGAAGATCCTGAAGTTCAAGCCGGTGTGGAATTTGTCCAACAGATACCTCGGAGTGTAAGCTCCCTCTCCAATAACAGCGAGCAGCTCCACAAATTTATTATAATATTCAGCAACGGAGGAATTCCCTTGCTTCAGCTACTCGAACTCACTCCTCATCCTCTTCTATAGGTAGGATGGATAGAACTTGGCTCTCAGGGCCACCAAGAAGGCTGGGAAGCCGAAGTCCGCCTGGGAAGTCAGCTCAGCTCTGGCGGTCTGCCACCATCAATGCGCGGGTCCCTGAAGGAAGTAGGCCACTATGTCTACCTGGCGATCCGCTGGATGCAAAAGAGGTGAAGGCCTTCTGCATCTCGTCGATGTAGTTCTCTAAGGTCTTCGGTTCAGGTTGGCCTTCGTAGATTGGAGGACGTAGATCGTTGACCACCTTCATCCAGTTGAACTCCCGGGGACCGTTAGGTGGTGGCGGTGGTGGTTGTGGGATCTTAGACTGTTGCTGAGCTAATGCAGCCGTCACAATCTGCGCTATGACCTCTGGGGTGACAGCGTCGGGTCCATAGCCTCCTGAGGGACCAGCTCCTCTTCCTCCTCTTCGAGACATTTAGCTGGTATTGACGGTTTTGTTACTCAGAAGGTGTATTGTTAAGTCTAAATATCTATGTAGTAAAGTATGTAACATTTATAACATCCTAAGGACGGTTCGTAGATACGTGAAGTAAAACGTAAGTAGTAAAGTAAGTATGGGGTAAGGGTCACGCGCCTTTCTGGAATTCTCACTTCCCAATTCTACCCCAGTTCCCCAGTTATAAGTGCACCTATAATCTAAGTGTTTCTGTTATGCCCCAGTTTTTTTTATTTCCTTTTTGATTCGCAAAGGGAGTCTACATTAATTTGATCTTATATTAGAAAGTCTATGACATTCTTTTAATGTTATTATGTCAGCTTGAGGAAGGAGGGTTACAATTGTCTTATTCCCTTTTGTTATTTATTAATTTCTTAAGAGAGAGATTTATTAAACTATTTTATTTCCTCCTTCTCTCTTATTCTAATTCACGTTCAATTATTCCCCTTCCTTTATCTCTCTCATCGATGGTTCTCTCGACATTCTCTACGAGTTCAAGTTCTCCTCCCTTTGCTCATTCTCTTCTTTAATTTCTCTCAATTATTAATCGCTGAAGATCCTCCAGTGGAATTCTGTTCGTCTGTCAGTCGTCAATCAGGTTTGGTTTGTAAATTCCGGTTCTCTTCTCCGTTGAGTTTTCCTTTCCCTTTTCTGATTTTGATTTTGTAATTTGGGAATGGTTCAATTCGAGGGATTGTCATTTGAGTTGAGATTCGAGGAGGGCAATTCATAGAGTCCGCAGAGATGGCTTAGCTACGGATGTGAGGTAGGTGGTGGATGGATTCGGTTGTGTGCGTTCACCCACGGGGGTTTTGGTTCTGTTGTTTTTTGTATATGTTTGTGTGGTTTCTGATTTGTGGCAATTTTGTGTGTGTTCTGGATTTGCGTTTTGATGCGTTACAACCCCGTGGGATTTGTATTTGTTTTGCGTATTTTGATATGTAAGTATATTTTGACAATGGTGAATCTACCTCTGTGATTCCCTTCTGTTTTTCAAACTCTGAGTGCTTCTGATTTAAGAGTTTCGATTCTGAAATTAAATTGTTTGATTGACTTCGTGTTTGTGTTTAATTATGTCTGATTTAATGCCTTTTCAATGGATTAAACCCCCAAGGTTGTTTTCTGAAAGTGTGTGTCGATTTGGATTTGTTTTAGTGTTTCTGTTCTGTTCTGGAAACTGCATTTTTCGGGCTGTCCGAACTTCAGTCCTAACTTTGAAGTTCAGATAGACCTCTGTCGCGTTTTATTTTTTGTGTTTTGCAGGTGTCCGAACTTCAGTCCTAACATTGAAGTTCGGACACCCTCGTTTTCTAAAATTATCCGAACTTTAAAGTTCGGACAGCACAGTGTTTTCGCCTTAACTTGCTCGTTTGAGCTCCATTTTGAGTGCCGTTTACGGCGTTGGATTCCTCTTTCCGAGTACTATCTGTTTTCATGTGTTTAAGTGTTTTCTGATTTTAAGGTCTCTGATAAGCCTTTGATCTCTAATATGCTCTAAAAAAGGTGATTCAACCTCTGACTTCAGTTTTGCTTTCGTATTTACTAGTCGGGTTACAACTTCTATTTTGCTAAGGCTTCCCGTTAGTACGCTTCTGCTCTGATTTTGTTAAGCTTCTGCTTTCTGCTCTGATCTGACAAGGACTTCTGTCTTGTTCTGTATAAAGCTTTGATCTGTTCTGAGAGCTTCTGTTTTGGGACCTAGTCTTCTCTGTATCTGAACCGTGGATGGCTGGTTTAGCTATCTCGTAGCGCGCTATGTAGGATGTCCTTCTCTTTCACGGGTGGTATCCCCGTTCTGTTCGCAGGTGTTCCACCTATTCTGTTTACGAGTGAGGTTTCCTCGTTCTGTTCACGGGTTGTTTACCTGTTCTGTCTGTATGCTTTGAATGCCAGTGTCCCACCTCTGTTTGTATTCTGTTCGGCTTCCGTATGTCCTCTCTGCTTTTGTATTTGACAGACTGCTGTGTGCTTTCTGTCCTTTGAACATGCACCTCTGTTTGTTTGTACTACTTCCGCCTGCTCTGTCTATTTGCAAACTCAGATAGGCTGTTGTGTGCTTCCTGTCTGTTAAGGATTTCTGATTTTGTAAGTGCTCTGCTTCGTTTGCTCTGTCTATATTTGATTTGAGATGGTCTGCTGTGTGCTTACCGTCTTCTGCTAAGTTCCAGATTTTGCTAAGCTTTGGATTATGTTTAAGCTTTTAAGTTTGCTAAGCTTCTGATTTCGTCGAGCTTTCAGCTTCAGTTTACCTTCTGCTATTGAGTATCTGTTTTGACCACTGCTTAGCCCCTTCTGTTTAGACTTCTATCTCTTTGAAAGACATTTGTTTGTCTCTGATTTTGTTCTGGCTAAGCACCTTTACGTACGTTTATATTGGTATGTTCAGAGTATTTTTTGAGCGTGCTCAGCTGATGAAGTTTATCACCTGCTGAGCTATAGTTTTGCTCACCCCTATCTCCGTCTGATTTGCAGGTTTTAGTTCGTGCTTGGAGATTTAGTTTCAACTTTTGTCTTGGCATTTGAGTTTTGTATTCAGCTTGTTTGGCCATGGTGCCCAGTTTTAATTAGATTATGCTTTGTATTTTAGTTTGGCTTCCGCCTGTGTATTGTAAAGACATTATGTAATCATTTATTTTGTAATATATGAGCATTAGTTCTGTTTTGGGGCTTCGATAGTGTAGCCTTGTGTGTCTTAGGTAATAAGTGTGCAGCGTGTAACGGTCTCTCAACCAGGGTGGTTTTGGGGTCATTACATTTAGTGGTATCAGAGCTAGGTTTGGTTTTCATTGGGATTTGTGGGTGTCTGCATGTCTACGCTTCCGTGTCATTGCTTGTGATGTGCTATATGTTATATGCTGTGTGAATTGCCTGCTATCTGCTACTTGATTTAATTGATGCTTGGAGAATGTTGAGTGTGTCTGCTCGGTGGTTGTCCACTATCAGAGTAGCGTAGCGGAAGCGTAGTGTCTGTCTGTGTAATTACTATGTGCGAGTCTGAGTCTGGGTCTGAGGGAGTCGGGTCCTTTAGGAAAGGATGACCGAATGTGAGTTCTGGTCTGCCAGTGATGTGTGCTTCAGTTGTGGGCTTGGTTTATGTTCTTGGCTTGTATGTTCTATGTTGTGTTCTGGTGCGAGTTCGTGAGTGTGTTGGCCCTTTGGATAAGGAAGTCTTCTAAGAGTTGAGCTTTCCTTCACGTTTGGCTTTCTGTAATCTTTTGCTTTGCTCATTGTGTCAGTTAGTCGACTAGTGAGGCCTGTGTGTTAGCTCATTCAAGATTGGAGCTTCTGAGATATGTGAGTGTTGTTCCTATTCCTCCAAGCTTAGCCTTCAGTAACCTTCTGCTTTGGTCCTCTGTTAATGAATCAGCTAGTGAGGTCCGTGTGTTAGCTCGCGAGTGTTAGAGCTTTTCGGGTTATGTGAGTGTCCTTCATGCGTCTCTGTGCTAAGTCTTAAATGATCGTTTGTTGTGTTTTTCTACCAGCGGGTCAGTAAGTGTATTCTGAGTGTTAGCTCTATGAGGTTCAGGCTTCTGAGGCATGTGAGTGTTCGTTCTGTGCCTTCGAGCTATGCGTTAGTAATCTTCTTCTTGTTCTTCTGTCAGTCAATCAGCAGTGAGTCCTGAGTGTTGGCCTTGTGAGTGTTCATTGTATTCTAGCACTAGAAGTGCATTTGTCCACATTCTGGATTTCGTCGAATTTCGAGGACGAAATTCTTTTTAAGGGGGGTATATTGTTATGCCCCGGTTTTCTTTTATTTCCTTTCTGATTCGCAAAGGGAGTCTACATTAATTTGATCTTATATTAGAAAGTCTATGACATTCTTTTAATGTTATTATGTCAGCTTCAGGAAGGAGGGTTACAATTGTCTTATTCCCTTTTGTTATTTATTAATTTCATAAGAGAGAGATTTATTAAACTATTTTATTTCCTCCTTCTCTCTTATTCTAATTCACGTTCAATTATTCCACTTCCTTCATCTTTCTCATCGACGGTTCTCTTGACATTCTCTACGCGTTCAAGTTCTCCTCCCTTTGCTCATTCTCTTCTTTAATTTCTCTCAATTATTAATCGCTGAAGATCCTCCAATGGAATTTTGTTCGTCTGTCAGTCGTCAATCAGGTTTGTTGTGTAAATTTCGGTTCTCTTCTCCGTTGAGTTTTCCTTTCCCTTTTCTGATTTTGATTTTGTAATTTGGGAATGGTTCAATTCGAGGGATTGTCATTTGAGTTGAGATTCGAGGAGGGCAATTCATAGAGTCCGCAGAGATGGCTTAGCTACGGATGTGAGGTAGGTGGTGGATGGATTCGGTTGTGTGCGTTCACCCACGGGGGTTTTGGTTCTGTTGTTTTTGTATATGTTTGTGTGGTTTCTGATTTGTGGCAATTTTGTGTGTGTTCCGTATTTGTGTTTTGATGCGTTACAACCCCGTGGGATTTGTATTTGTTTTGCGTATTTTGATATGTAAGTATATTTTGACAATGGTGAATCTACCTCTGTGATTCTCTTATGTTTTGCAAACTCTGAGTGCTTCTGATTTAAAGTTTCGATTCTGCAAATTAAATTGTTTGATTGACTTCGTGTTTGTGTTTAATTATGTCTGATTTAATGCCTTTTCAATGGATTGAACCCCCAAGGTTGTTTTCTGAAAGTGTGTGTCAATTTGGATTTGTTTTAGTGTTTCTGTTCGTTTCTGTTCTGTTCTGGAAACTGCATTTTTCGGGTTGTCCGAACTTCAGTCCTAACTTTGAAGTTCGGACAGACCTCTGTCGCGTTTTATTTGTCGCGTTTTGCAGGTGTCCGAACTTCAGTCCTAACATTGAAGTTCGGACACCCTTGTTTTCTAAAATTATCCGAACTTTGAAGTTCGGACAACACACTGTTTTCGCCTTAACTCGCTCGTTTGAGCTCTGTTTTGAGTGTCGTTTGCGGCGTTGGATTCCTCTTTCCAAGTACTATCTGTTTTAATGTGTTTTAGCATGTGTTTAAGTGTTTTCTGATTTTAAGGTCTCTGATAAGCCTTTGATCTCTGATATGCTCTGAAAAAGGTGATTCAACCTCTGACTTCAGTTTTGCTTTCATATTTACTAGTCGGGTTACGACTTCTGTTTTGCTAAGGCTTCCCGTTAGTAAGCTTCTGCTTTCTGCTCTGATCTGACAAGGACTTCTGTCTTGTTCTGTATAAAGCTTTGATCTGTTCTTAGAGCTTCTGTTTCGGGACCTAGTCTTCTATGTATCTGAACCGTGGATGGCTGGTTTAGCTATCTCGTAGCGCGCTATGTAGGACGTTCTTCTGTTTCACGGGTGGTATCCCCGTTTTGTTCACAGGTGTTCCACCTGTTCTGTTTACGAGTGAGGTTTCCTCGTTCTGTTCACGGGTTGTTTACCCGTTCTGTATGTATGCTTTGAATGCTAGTGTCCCACTTCTGTTTGTATTCTGTTCAACTTCCGTCTGTCCTCTCTGCTTTTGTATTTGACATACTGCTGTGTGCTTTCTGTCCTTTGAACACCTCTGTTTGTTTGCAAACTCAGATAGGCTGCTGTGTGCTTCCTGTCTGTTGAGGTTTCTGATTTTGTAAGTGCTTTGTTTTGTTTGCTCTGTCTGTATTTGATTTGAGATGGTCTGTTGTGTGCTTACCGTCTTCTGCTAAGTTCCAGATTTTGCTAAGCTTCGGATTATGTTTAAGCTTTTGAGTTTGCTAAGCTTCTGATTTCGTCGAGCTTTCAGCTTCAGTTTACCTTCTGCTATTGAGTATCTGTTTTGACCATTGCTTAGCCCCTTCTGTTTAGACTTCTGTCTCTTTGAAAGACATCTGTTTGTCTCTGATTTTGTTCTGGCTAAGCACCTTTACGTACGTTTATATTGGTATGTTCAGAGTATGTTTTGAGCGTGCTCAGCTGATGAAGTTTGTCACCTGCTGAGCTATAGTTTTGCTCAATCCTATCTCCGTCTGATTTGCAGGTTTTAGTTCATGCTTGGAGATTCAGTTTCAACTTTTGTCTTGGCATTTGAGTTTTGTATTCAGCTTGTTTGGCCATGGTTCCTAGTTTTAATTAGATTATGCTTTGTATTTCAGTTTGGCTTCCGCCTGTGTATTGTAAAGACATTATGTAATCGTTTATTTTGTAATATATGAGCATTAGTTCTGTTTTGGGGCTTCGATAGTGTAACTTTGCGTGTCTTAGGTAATAAGTGCGCGGCATGTAACGGTCTCTCAACCAGGGTGTTTTTGGGGTCATTACAGTTTCACTCGGCTTGTTTCCTCGGGTTCAGAGCGCAACTACACTCTGATACCAATTTCTGTAACGCCCTGATTTAACATAATTATAGCGGAAATAAAATACTAGAGGCCTAACAGACCATCGGGTTCCAAACACCCGGCACCAAACCTCACCAATTACAACTTAAAAGATTACAAAGCCACGGTCTGAACCTCGAGAAAACTTAACAAAACATAACAGTAATAAAATACATTAACTCTCCACAAAACCTAATCCTATCCCAATCACTCGTTCTCTTCGTGGGAACCTGTATAATAATTCATACCTGCAAGATAAAACCAAGCAACCCACCCCGGAGGGGTGAGTCAGTTCCCTGGAATGGAACTGGTACGATTCTCCAAAAACAAAACCTTTTAACATATCTCTTAAATAAGCAATAACTTGAAGTCAAACAACTTAAAACAAAACAGAGGAATAAGGCACTTAAAAATCACCAAATCAAAGATAACAGGAAAAGGTTAGAGGTAAATAACAGAAGGTAAAGTTAGTCAATCAAAAGTCACACCATGAGTTAGTGAACATCCATTACTTATGTTAGATTCAGTTCCAGTCAGGAGTAGAAAATCTCAAATAGTCACAAGGATTAGGAATGAAAGAAGAGATCCAAGAACCAACAACTCAAGAGTGGAATAACACCAATTGGGAGAGATGGCCCCCACCGCCAGATATAAATGTCCATATGGACAAGGGATATACAACCCCCTGCTGTCAGATTTAAATGTCCTGGTGGACGAGGGATATACAGCCCCCTGCTGTCAAATATAAATGTTCTTCTGGACGAGGGATATACAGCCTCCTGCTGTTACCAATGAAGACGCGCGCACGTCACAACAAAAGACTCAGCTCATGGATGAAACAATATCCAGAGTCAAAGGAAGAATTACCAAGATTGTCCTTTTCCATATTTCCACTAGATCACTAACTACACCAGCAATACCAAAACACTCAGTCCTACAGAGTGCAGAAGCGTAAACCCGAGGCAGTTAATGTCTAATGAAACAACCAAACAGAAGGAACCAATAACCACGAAAGTTTCACATTCAAGGCTCAGTTAGTCACATCAAGCTGAGTTAGCCACACCAACAGTTTCCTTTGAAATTCCTTTAAACTCAGTTAGCGTTTTTCGAAAACGTCTCATAAGTCGGTCAGTAAAAGTATCGGAGTACGAGAAATCGTACCTGGTATGTGAAGAACAATAATTACTCGAATGAGTGATCCCCCAATAGTAACCTATAATTAAGGTGTTCCAAGTGTTGATTAGTTAAGGGACTTATAAACTAAACACCTTCTATTCTTACTGATTCATAGTTCCAGGTTTACCATTATTCTCTCATAAGGATTTGGGCTAGGTTTCGTTAATTAAATCTTTTGTTAGGCCCATTTCGTTTAAACTGGAACGATTTAGGATTTAACCCTGAGAGTGGCCCAAACTCTCTTTGTATTGTTTAAGTGGGCTTTTGGAGTTCATAGACTTGGGCTCAGTAGGTTAGCCCAAGAGCGTGTTACGTTTACGTTGTGTAATTAAACCCTTAAGTTATCGTTGACTATTTTATTACACACCGATTAAAATCCTAAAGTTTAATATATATACTCTTCTAATTATATCTCCCACAAGGAATGTTATTTCCTTCATCTATTTTAATGTATTTATATATAAATATATATATCTTTATGTATTAAGATTTATCCAGAACATTTTTAAGAAATTTTATTGTATTTAATTTTATTTAATAACTTTTAGACATATCCATAACCGATATATGGTTTATAAAATAAAGTATTTTCCCTTATTTATTTAATATATATATATATATATGCATGTACATGTATTAGAATTTATTTAAGTCATCCTTTATGTAGCTTATTGTATTTAAATTATCTCTATTAACTTCAACATTTATCTGCATTCCATGTATGTTTTATAAAGTATTTCTTTTATTACATTTTAGAATATTATCTTCTATAGTATTTAGTTAATATAAGTGTTGATTTATTTAGCTCCTTGTTTTAACCTAAGTTACTATTTTATTCCTTTTATATATGTGTACATATATATATTCCTTAGTTTTAATTAAGAATGTTAACTTCCCATATTATACAATAAATAAAATGTAGATTAGTTTAGTTCCTTGTTTTAACATCAGTTTCTATTTTATTTCTCTCATATAAGTATATATATGTAAACAACTTTTACTTCACTTAAAAGTTAATTCCCAAAATATTTATAAACATACTGTTACTAGATGCTAATTTAGCCTTCTCATATTTTTCCCAACCTAAAAAATTTATTAATAAACTATACTTTAATTTCTGTTACATTAAAACCTTATATTATAAGATAACTTATGAAAAACCTTATAAATACAATTTTTAAACCCATTTCCTCATGTCCAAAATTCCCCAAATTAAATATACAGTAACTATAACATTTTAGCCATATTATAAAATTTTTTTCATAAAAATATCTTTTTAAATTATCCAAATAAGTCCATAATACTCATAACTTGCAAAAATCATAACTTACGTTTAAAATCTCAAAACCGATATTAATTTACATCATAATCAACTACATTTTATAAGAAATCTATGGTTAAAATTTCAAGTCAAAATACATTGGGGAAGGTCATTAAATAAATTCGACAAGTTAGGGTTTAATTCTGGAATTATTACAAAACTTAAAACATTTAAACTTCTGCGTTTTAATCTCCGCCGTCCGTTTCTAAAACCTACGATCGGACAGCCACTGAAACGCGAGTTCATCAGCAAATCGAATTCGAATGCCGAGTACTAATTCGATGATTCCTCTCAACTCACAGAACCAAATCGACTGATTTTTGTTTCATTGAATTCGAAATTTGATTGCGGTTCTAATGATACCGATTTTGCTAGCTATAATGTCGTGCTCTACAAATTCAATACTGGGTTTAACGAGTTAGGGTTCTTCGGGTTTTCGAATTCAAATCTGTCAAATTCTCCCGATTCAGCGCTTAATGGACTAAATTGATACAGGGGTTTTGTCGACAATGAAAAACCGATTTGCAACATCGGAAGAATTGGAAGAAAAACTCACCAGAATCGCAACAACGGAGGAATTCGAATTCCAGTTTTCTGGAAAAAATAACTTTGAGCTATTCAAGTACCAAACTTTGGAGATTTATAAATTTCAGTACAGATCAAGTTAGGACGTATTATTTGGCTCAATCGAAAGATGAGACATAGATCTACAGATTGATAGCAAGAACTCACACTAATTCGCTATATACAGAAAGAAATCTATTCCTAAAGTTACGAGTTTACCTTGCGTTTTTCCTATGATTTTATGTGATGTCGGATCAGGAACTTTAGGCACCTTTCTCTTCCAAATGGTTACGAATCAGCCTTGGTCGTTAACATGAAAATTGTAGATGGACTTAAGATCTTCAATACAAGCTAAAGAACATGAAATTTGGCTGAGAAACGAAGAAGTTATGGCGAGACGAAGTTGACCTGATTTTAGAACAATTTGGAATTCTGGGTTACGGCTTTGCAGGGAGGCAACTTTGGATTGATTTTCCCGTGGATGTAGGAAGATTTAGGTTATGTGTGAGCTATGGTTGTAAAGAGGAGATTAAGGAGAAGAGAATGATGAAGACGACATTGGAAAATTCGAAAGGATGAGTGAGATACGGCCGTCACAAGTTAGGGCAAAATACTGGTGAGAATGAGAATACTTAGCCGATTTTGCTGGGAATTCTGGCGAGGCTGACGTGGCGGACACGTGTCTGAGTCAGGAGAACCCTAGCCACGTCAGCAATCTTCAAAATTTTGACCCTAAACTTCATTCTATCATAACTTTGGCTAGGATGATCCATTTTTGACATTCTTTTTATCAATCTTCTTGGTTTTCCATAACTTTTTTATTGGTATAGGTTTCAAGGGCTGGTTTGACCATTCTCAAAAAGTCAACCCTAGCAAGGCTTAATAAGCTTTAGGGTTTCCATGATTTCATATTGACTTTTATGATTCAATTTAATGTTCCAACTCTTTCTAAAATCTTTATAATATACTTGGAGTGTTTAGAAATTTTTCCAAGATTTATTGACTTATAGATCTTATTATTAAATTCATAATACTATATAATAATATATAGTAATCCAATATTTAATAGTATTCTTTAGGATTAAATGGAAGAAATCCCATGATTTCATTTCCATAGTTCCATATAAGAATTTAATAATTTATTACCATAATTCCTTACAATAATTTAATATTGATAGTATATTTAAAGAAATCGCCTAAATTAATTTAAATTAATTTAGGGGTATTTTAGATATTTGGCCCATGCTTGGATATTATTGAACAATAAATTAAGAGGAAGAGATGTGTGGCATTTTTGAGCAAGAAAAATGAAGATTTAAGGCAAAAGGAGTGAAAGAAAGTTAGTTCACCATTAATCGAGCTTAAAGAGGAGAAGAATGGAGGGATAAGAAGGAGTTGAGATCAGCTGGGAGGAGAAGAGATGAAGGTTGTTGCGCAGCAGCAACATGGGCAAGAGAGAATTGAGTGAAAAGGGGGGAATTTGTTGGAACCCAAGGTTTTGCTGATAAGTAAGTTTGGATGACAGAAGGAGTCTCACTGCGTTAGGAGTTGTTCCTTCAACTTAAGATTCTCTTGGAAAGTTCCAGAAGTTAGGAGGTGAACCTCTACTATTAAAACATGGAGAAATACAAGGACATAACTGCTACACACGTTCACATATGATCAGCTCCAAAAATCAAGGTGGTCAAGGTCAAAGAAGGCCAGAACGAGTTCCACTACTGAGCAGTTGAGATATTTCCCGCCCAATGCTTAGTGGGAGTCATGGGAGGTCATGGAAACAATAGTTTACACGAGAGTAGTTACTTCGGGTTTTATCAGTATTTAACTAGTTAGAAGTCATTTACAATCGTTGGGGTTTTTCACTTACACATTTATGGAGAGAGAGAGAGAGAGAGAGAGAGTCATACTGAGAGAGTTTTCACTTTGAGAGATTATTTCGAGACTATGTATGTTCTATGCTCATATAGATTCATCTGGCTTATAGAGCTATTGCACCGAAACACTCCACACGTCATATTGATCTATATTTAGAGTGTTAGGCAGAGCTACTTTGTCTCACCCCAAGCGTAGAGAACTAGGTTGTAAATTCATCATTGAGTTTTCAATATAAGTTTTCTCTACTTGTAAAATTCAACAAAAGCTTCCACATATATATCTTTAGGCATAGTCGAGTTGGTTTGAGGCTATCACCTCAGACTTACACGGTCAGCACCCCGATCCTATGAAGTGGTATCAGAGCCCGTTGACTGAAAAATCTCTCAAAATGCAAGAAAATTCCATCTCAGATGAGGCTGAGTCAGGCATTGCCAATTTGATGTGCTTGATGGCTCATAATGGTGGGAAAATTGCTCATAATCAGGTAAGTAAGACTCCCTCTGCATCTACTTTATCAAATTTTGTTGTTAGTGCGAATTCTACACCCTCTTTAGATCTTTCCACATACATTATAGATCCAAATCATCCCGAGTTTGATCTAACCAAGGAAAAAGAAAGAATTTCCTTGCTTTATGAAGAGATACACATTCTAAAAGGGTATGTCACCAAAGATCAAGTCAAATTCATGAATCTGATAGCAAAATTCAGAAACTTCAGCAAGAGTTATGTGATGCTAGAACTCTCATCAATATCTTAGATACACTGGCAGTCACTCATCATCAAAAGCCTAAAAATAAAAAATCCAAGCCACTTACAAAAGCTCTCTTTGTGCCACTTAATTTCGTTCAAGAAATTGCTGCTGTTGAAAAACCAAAATGGTGTGAGGAAAAGCTTATTGAGGCAAAATCCATTCAAAATAAACTTAAAAGGGTGCAGAGCGACTCTCTCAAATCAATGACTGCCCCATCATGGTTCAAAAGTAAAACAGAGTGAATCTTACTGAAATGACATCAAGGCCAAATAATCTTTCTCGTCGTAAGCTTCAACAAGAGAAATTTGCAAATAAGTTTTGGTGGAAAAAGAAGTACGTTAGACTCCCTCTGATGAAAATTTGCGGATATTGTTGTTATGATGGTCATACGGACTCTTCCTGTAATAAATTTTGTCATGCTTTGTCATTTAATAGATCTCATGTGTCTGTAATTATCAAAGCTCGTGATATTTACTATAATAGTTCTTCATCATCATTTAAGTAGGGACCCAAGTACATCTGGGTTCCCAAAACTAACCAGGAGTTTTTTACAGACAGAGTGGCTCGAAAACAATGACTCTTGGTTTCTGGACAATGGTTGTTCAAGATATATGACAGGAAACCAATATATGTTTACGACTCTCTCTAGCCATTAAGGGGGAAATGTTACTTTTAAAGACAACATGCACGATGAAATCATAAGAATTGGCTCCATTGGTAACCCCTCTTTATTTAAACTTGACATTGTTAACTTAGTTGCTCTTTTAGGACATAAACTCTCAAGTGTCTCTCAAATTTGTGATTTCTTTAATCTGATGTTATTATAATCTACGGACTATAAGACTTAAGACTCTATCATCCGTGATCTTAAGGAAATATGCTTTATAACTCTAACACTGAAGATCTTAAGGCAATATGGCAGCGTGTTATTAGGAATTTCCGATATGTATATGAGAACCATGTGCAGAAAGCAAGCAGACTCCGTCTGCGAATCATGTGCAAAAGCAAGCAGGCTATCTCTATGAATCCGATGTAGAGAAAGCAAGCAGACTCGCTCCAGCTTCAAGTACCTTGAAGACTACGGTTTTTTGGTCAAAATGTTACCATTATGTATGAATAGCAGCTAAGGTCATCAAATTCTCTAAATTTCACGCTCACGGTAAATTTATATACCTGATTTCTCACTTTTCATGAAATTGTGTGGAAATGAACTTAATCTGATTAAACAATGCTTCCATAGACTCCAGCTTGTTGATATCATCACCAAGGCATCACCCATGGTTGCATTTGAGCTCTTTCGCACACACCTTATGTTATGCCCCAGCTTTTTTTCCCTTTCGTTTCTGATTCGTAAAGCAAGTTTCCTAACATATTGATCTTATGTTAACTCATTTAAGATATTATTCAGTCTTTTGTAATCATTTTGGGTAGAGGAATTATAGTTGTCTCTCCTCTTTTGTTTATTTTTTTAAGGAGTGTTTCTTTTATTTGATTTTTCTTCTTCTCTTGCATTTCACGTTCTTTTATTCCTTCTTCCTCAACGTAACTCCCGTTCTGCTCTTCCCTCAACTCCCTTCCTTTGCTCATTCTTCCTCCTTCAGCTTTTTCTTCTCCTCTTTCAATTTGTGGCTGGAGTCGTTCGTTATGGATTCCCATTCGTCAATTATGCGTCCTTCAGGTTTGGTTTGTATATTCCAGTTTCATTGTCATTAAGTCCTCCCTTCTCCTTCCTAATTTTTTTTTTATTCCAGAATTGTTCAGCCTGAGAGTTCATTGTTCGAGAAGGGATCCGAAAAGAGTGTTGTGTAGAGTTCATAGTTGTGAGGATTGCTATGGTGGGAGGTAGGTTGTGGATGGATTCGGTTATGTGTGTTCACCCACGGGGATTTCCGGTTTCATTTCGCTTTCCATATATGTTTAATTTCTTCTCTGATTGTGACGCTTTTGATTTGTTTCTAAGTTGTGATATCGATGTGCTAAAACCCCGTGGGATTGTGTTTTGTTTTGCATAATTTATCTATGTTGTATTGATGATGTTTTGGCTCCCTGGTTTCCCACTGTTTTCGACATTGATTTCTGGGTTTTTTCCGTGTTCGGACGTCCGTCCGGACTTGAAAGTCCGAACGGGTGCCGCGGACGTGTGTTCTAGATGACAGTTATGCAGTGTCCGGATATCCGTCCGAACCTATAAGTTTGAACGGGATGAGAGGATGAGGTCTGGGGTTACTGTTCAACCTGTGTTTGAACATGTAAGCCCGGTCACAAGTTCGGACAGGCGTATAGTGCTTTTCGGACTTTGTCCGAATAGATGTCCGGATGTCTCTTGTTTTTGAAATTGACTTGTATCCGGATTTGTGACCCGGATGTAAGTCCGGACGTGTGTAAGTTTCTGTCCTCGGCGTGTGTTTCAGACATGCAAGGTCGGACCATGTCCCGACACTGCTTGTTTTTGCGTAACTTCTTCGTCGAGCTTTGTTTTGATCACCGTTTACGGCGTTGTGTTCCTCAGTGTGTCTATTGTTTTGATGTATTTTGGCTTATGTTTATGAGAATTTTCATTTTGGAAGTCTTCATTAAGTGTCTGATCTCTGTCTTGCTCTAAAAGAGTTTGAGCTTCTGTTTTCGTTTGGCTTTCGTATCTGTTAGTCGGTATCCACTTCTGTTATGTTAAACTTCTGATCTGTTCGATTAGCTTCTGCCTTCCGTTCAGTTACGATCAAGGCCTCACTCGTGTTTTGCAAGCTTCTATTTTGACGACCTAGATGTTTAGCTTTTGAGCCTTAGATAGTCGGGCGGGTCCCGTAGCATGCTGCGTAGAAATTCCTTCTATTTTGTTCCTCGGGTTCCTTTCTATTCTATCTCTCAGGGTCCCTTGGATGTTTAATGACTGATGGGTCTACAGTTGTCTCTACGGCTCTATGTGATCTTCAGATCCATAGGGCCATGGCATTGCCCTTCTGATGTGCTAGCTGGTGTCTAGGGTCCCACCTCTGTTTTGTTAAGTGTTCAATTCTGAACTTCTGTGGTTGTTGACTGCTCTGCTCTGGTTTAAGACTTCGATTTCGTTTTCTCTCAGCTTTTGTCTCTCTTCTGATTTGACGAGTTTATGTCTCTATGTCAGATTTGATTCTCTTCTGATTTTAATAATGTTTCGTCTTCTGTCTGTTTTATTATTTCGACCTTTGATATGTTTTGTTAAGCTTATGTATATGTACGTATATGTTCAGTATAACTGTTTTGAGCATGCCCAGTTGATTAAATCTGCTGCTTACTGAGTTGTGGTTGCTTACCCTTGTTATATTAAAATTTTACTGGTTTAAGCGTCGTTGGAGTTCTGCTTTGGCTTTCAGTTTTTCTTCATTTTGTATTTGTAACTTTGGGCTTGAAGCCTTCGTATTTAGTCTTTGCTAAGTATTAGTTTTGCTTCCGATATGAAATGAATGTTCAAGCTTTGTAAGCGATGTATTCAGCTAATAAAAGTGTGTTTAATTCTGTTTTAGAATTCGCTGAGTAGTCTTGCTTGTCCAAGGTAGTAAGTACGCGGTGTGTCAATCTCTCAACCAGGGTGGTTTTGGGGTCGTTACATTTAATGGTATCAGACCCAGGTTTGGCTTTTGCTAGGTTTTGTGGGTGTCTGCATGTCTATGCTTCTGTGTCATTGTTTGTATGTGCTATTTGCTGTGTGACTTGTCTGCTATCTGCTACCCTGATTTGGATTAATGTCTAAAGTCTATTGAGTGTGTCTACTCTATTGTTGTCCACATCAGAATAGCGCAGCGAAGCGTAGTGTTTGTTTGTCACAACCTTAAGTTACATTATTAACATACTTCCAAGCTACGTTTCAAAATATAACCTCATGGTTCCTAACCAACAAGCCCTCATTAACTAATAAATTTTTCCAAGTCACCTATTTACCGAATCTTGATCTTAAATTATAACCCCTATCATATTAGACATTACTTTGAACTTCATTCTAATTCATTTTCTTAATACGTTAAACCCCTTAATACTTTAATCCCATGTATCTTTATCACAACTAAATTTCCCATATATTCAGTTGTTTATTTAACTACCCCAGTCTCCACCTTATTAGCGCACTATACCCAAATATTCGGATATATGATACCAATATCATATAATACATATACAACCATGTAAACATATGTACAATTATATTACTTACTTATTTAGCTTTCCAATTTATCAGTTAATCTCCTAAACCATTTAATCTCCAAACAATCAAAACACATGAAGTCGAATATCCAAGAATTGTGGTAGCATTTTAGGATTCATTATTTATAAATAATTTTCTAGTTACTAGAGATTGTAGATGAAACTTAAAAATCTTAACTAACTATTTCATCACCAACAAAACTTGGTCAACCATGATTATTAACATATTAATTTCTTAATTATTTTAATCCATCACCAACCATCATTGCACATTAATCTCCAAACCTCTAATAATCTCATTTACAACTTACCAATTTACTACTTAGTATCCCACAATATACCCTTATATATTATTTGTCTTTTTTTTATTAACTCCTTCTAAATACCAATGAAATAAAAAAAACTTGTACACCAATTGCTTAAACTTAATTCATCCACATCTCTACCTAAACACACACATATATGTAAATTTTTCTACATTTATATTTTATTAGTCATTTTAATTATCGTGCTATCCCAAACATCATCGATCCAAAGCTTTACATTTAACTTCTTACCACAATATAAAACATATTGTCATGTAGTTCTTCCCAGCTTAGTGCTTAATAAGTACATGAGTTGTAATTTTAAATTAACCCACCTTATTATAAAAAAATAAAATAAACCAGTGAATTTAATTACTCTTATACACCATTTCCTATACCCATAGAATTTTTTTTTTTTTGAACAAAAAGGTAAGCTTGTATTTATAAACGAGAGAGTATTTACAACCTAACTAGCGAGGTATACCAATGACAACCCAAAACTAGCTATTTTCTCCCCAAGAACTCAAGAATACCAAAACTCTTACAAATTCGGAAATTCTTCCTAGTAACTGGGAAGGAAAATCTGCCCCACCTCATCTTTAACTCCGATTGGATATTACTTACACAACTATCCTTATCATACGGTATCCCTGAGAAAATGGCTTCATTCCTAACCTTCCAGAGGTGATAAATGACTACCCCCACTGCAGCACATCTAAGCTTGTAAACCAGAGCAGTTTTACAATTAGAAACCCACAAATAATACATACACTCCAAGAAATCACATGGCAGATTACACCGCAACCATCTATGCATAATATCAGTAAAAACATTCTTACTGAAACCACATTCAAAGAAGATGTGATCCCTGCTTTCGGTCAGACCGCAAAAACCACAAACCTCGTTAGTACTCACATTCCAAGCTTTGAGTCTATCTTTGGTAGCCAATCTATTTTGACAGGCTAACCACCAAATAAAGGAAGCATGTGGAGTACAGAAGCAAGTCCAAAGTATTTGATCCCAACCATTCCCATTCGGAATCGGGTGCATCAAATTAAACAACCCCTTCGCAGATATCTTACCGCACTCATCAGTCCACCCGTCAATACAAGATTGCAGATTTCTCCCAACCAATTCATCCCTGATTGTAAGACAATTTTTCCACCAATAGGCATGCGTCCCTTTGAGCTTAACTGTCCAAACAGAATCACCTTTCAACAGATATTCTCTACACCATCTACAAAACACCGACTGATCCTCTGCCTCCTTCTTCACTTTCAGCAAATTACTGAAAATAGCCGTTTTATTCCACACTAACACTTCTTTGATTCCTAACCCACCAATACTCTTGGGCCTACACACTTTACTCCAAGCCACTGGAGCTCTCTTCCCCGAAACACCACCACTCCACAAGAACATTCTACATTTCTGCACAATCAAATGGACAACATTTTTCGGAAACAGAAAAACATTAGCCCAGAATCTTTGAATACTAATCAGCGTACTTTCCACCAATCGTAACCTACCCGCATAACTCAGTTTACTAGCAGCCCAGTGAGATATCTTAGCAGTAATTTTCGAAATCAGAGGTAAATAATCCTCCCTCTTGAGTCTGTGTGTTAACAAGGGCACACCCTGGTACTTAACCGGGAGAGTACCTTCCTCAAAGCTTAACACTTCAATGATTTTCTTTTTTTCCTCCTCATTAACTCCACCAAAGAACACTTTACATTTCTGCTGACTGACAGACAAACCAGAAGCAGCAGAAAACTTATCAATAAGCCCCTTAATAATCTTGACTGAACCCACATCTCCACGACAGAATACGAGCAGATCATCCGCAAAACATAAGTGATTCAATCCCACTTTATCACATTTCAGATGGAAATTAAAGTTAGGATCATCCTTAGCATCAGCCAACAACCGACTCAAATACTCCATACACATAACAAACAACAGTGGGGAAAGAGGGTCACCTTGCCTAAGCCCTCTCCCCCCCTTAAAGAACCCACAACTTTGACCATTAATCAATATGGAATAAAAAGGGGTAGAAACACACCTCATAATCCAGGAAATGAATTTATGATGAAAGCCGAGTCCCACTAACACCTCCTCCAGAAACTCCCAGCTAACTGTATCATATGCTTTATGAATGTCCACCTTAAAAGCACACCTTGGTGAAATATTCCATCTTTTATATCCTAATATGATCTCTTGACACATCAAAACATTATGTGCTAGGCTTCTACCAGCCACAAAAGCACCATGGCTATCACTAATAAACGAAGGCAGAACCTCCGACAACCTTGCAGTAATAATTTTGGACAGAATCTTATAAATCACATTGCAGCATGCAATGGGTCTAAGATCTTTCACTTTAGTGGGGTTATCAACCTTGGGCACAAGGGAAATTAAGGTAGTATTAATCTGCCTTAACATCTTACCTTTCTCAAAAAAGTCCTTCACTGCTCTTATGATATCCACACCAACAATGTTCCAGACAGATTTAAAAAACAGAGAATTAAACTCGTCCGACCCAAGGGCTTTAGTAATCTTGATCGAATTCTGAGCAACACAGATTTCTTTATCAGCGACTGGCTGAACAAGTTTCTGATTGATCTCATCAGATATACATTTACCTTTTGCAAAAATCCTTTGCTCACAAGAACTTCTACTGCCCATTTTCTCCCCCAGAAGACACTGAAAGAACCCCACAATGTGATCTTTAACCTGCTCCTCCTCCACAAGCTTCACACCCAAATCAGTTTCCATCACATGAACTTTTGAAGAATGCCTCCTAGCATTTAAAATTCTATGAAAATACGCAGTAGACTCATCCCCGATCTGGATCCAGTCCACTTTGGCCTGTTGTGCCATCTGTGTATGCAACAGATTCACCACCTGATTATACTCCTTAATCAGAGTATTTTCTATTTCAATCAACCCTTTATCAAACGGTTTCGAACTCAGCAATCTCTACACACCATGCAGTTTTTCTTGGCAACAATCAACCTTCTTCCTCAGATGACCAAATTTCGCTCTATACCCATAGAATTTAATTAAAGCAAGAAGTTTAAACTCATTTCTTTTAATTAATCAGAATGGTATTAAGGTCTACTAATTACCCATTCGTATATTAGAAACCCAAATATCTCAACGACTTAACCGATAATAGCCACCAAGCATATTAATAACCTGATATTCCTTAACCGACTACTATTTGATTGTTAGTAAAACTTGTAATTCACAAAAAGTTCACTATCTTTCAATTCAATTAAACCCATAATATCAACTAACTAATCTAACCTTAAGAACAATCGTTATCATATTATTTATTAAGCATCTAAATCGCCAAAACCCTCAACCGAACCTTAATTTTTCCGGATTAACCCCACATTAATCCTAGTTTTCAGTACTACTCACAAGTCACAACCACCAAACTTTTACATCGACACTTAACTTTATTCATCCTTATTACTTGCTAAACCTCAGGTATTATTTTTTTTTAACCAACTTCATTTATTATTTTACTAATCTAATCAATTAACTTAAGATTAGTACGAACTTATACACCACCAAAATCACTAGGGGTGTTCATGGAAAACCGGAACCGCCAAACCGGACCGGAACCGGTGAAACCGAAACCGGAAACCCGGTTAACCGATGTCGTTTGCCGGTTTCAGTTAACCGAACCGTTTAGTTTCCCGGTTCCGGTTCCGGTTATTGATTTTGACGAATCCGGTTAACCGGAAAAACCGTTTAAGCATTTAATTTATTAATTTTTTTAATTTTTTTGAGTATAAGTATAAAACTATATGGTTAATTATTAGATTTACCAAAAATAAATATACAATTATATAGTTAATGGTTAGAATTATACCAAAACCAATAAAATCTTATCAAAATCGGTGGTTAACCGGTTTAATATCGTAACCAAACCAGAAAAATCGCACATTGTTTAATAATTATACGAAAAAAATACATAAATCTACATTATTTCGGTTAACTGTTAAACCGGTGAAACCGCACCGAAACCGACGGTTAACCGGTCCCGGTTAACCGCTTCTAAATGAACCGGTTACGGTTATTAAATTTGACTAACCGACAATCCGGTTAACCGGTTTCCGGTTAACCGAAAAGCCGGTTAACCGGTTATGAACACCCCTAAAAATCACCAGCCCACGTATTAATAACCACAATTCCACACCTGGGTTTTTAACTTAATTAACCTCAATTAACACTTAACCTCTAAGTTAGCACTTAACCAACTGTCAGATTCTAAAACATCCATACCACCCTTACTTTCTAATTACAACAACTCAGTTTTGACACCAACTCCAGAATTATCGAAAACGGCCAAATTATCACATATTATACAGATCTATAACAACTATACAACACTAAAATATTTAGTTCGTAACAAAAACAACAATCTGCCATAGCTAACACCCACATTTCTCAAAGTTTCATGTTTCAAAATTTGGTGAAATCACCATGGCAGGAAGAGTCCAAGCATAGACCGCACTAGTCAGCAACTAAACATATTCATGTGAAATTTGCTCCAAAGAACACAAGTTAGGGCCAATTTTTGGCACACAACTTTTGAGTAGAATTTACAAGTAAAATTAGAGAAAGAAAGAACCTTATTTCGGTTCACATCGAGAACGGTCTACCCTTTTTTGTTTACGGGTTCAAGTCTTCAATATGTGTGGGAGGAGAGCAAGGTTAGGTCGTTGGAATTTTGTTTGATAAAAAAGGAAAGTGAAGATATGTAGTTTACACATAGATCTACGGAAATTTACTTACCCTTGCCAGGAAATCCAGAAACTGTTTTGTTCTATTGTGCTTCTTTTCGGTTTTGCACAGTAAAGGTTTGCTCTTCTTCGTACTTCTAACCAGAAGTGAAACAATGAAGTTAGAGGTTGGGAAGAACATTCAAAGATGGGAATTTCATTCTAGAAAGAAAAATCGAAAGCTTTCACCTAAGTAGCAATCTTGAGGACTTGTAGTCATCCCCTCTGTTTTTGGTTCGAATAGAAACAGTGCTGATTTTTCCTCTTGGGTTTCGTTGGACATTTCAGTCCCATCTTGAATCTAGCGTGAAATGCAATGGGTCTGGTGGTTATCACCATGGCACACAGGAAAGAAATGAAAATTAGCGCAGAACACGTACTTTCCTGGCTCGCCAATAGGAAATTTCTGAGAGGAAGAAGATGTTCATTGAACAACATGTAGTGGAGGAGAAGAGTATGTACGTAGTTTGTTCACTGGTTACAATTTTTTTTTTTCAGAAAAAAGAACGATGAGAAGAAGCAGAGGCGAAGTGGAGAGAATGGAGAAACGGCGCAGGGCGGGTGTGTTCCAAATCGCCGGTTAGGGTTGTAAGAATATCCAAGGAAATAGTATTTAAAGGAAATAAGAAAGGATTGTAAGTTTATTGACTCATTCTCAAAGTAAGTATGTTAGGGTGGCATCCACAATAGGGGTTCTTGACACAATTAATAGTGAAATGTTCTAAATGGTGTGGATTCCATCCATTTCTCTCTCCAAGGTTCTTAAATAAGAACCCCACTTTTTATGACACATTAGACCCCCTATGTGTATCTCTCTTTCATATTTTCTCACATCTAAATAGTGATAGTTTATTGGTTGTTCATCAAGAAGAGGAGATTAAGACTTTGTTATTGTAGTGAATAGAGTTTCTTAAGTAATAAAATATAATTTTTAGATGACATGGCACCTAGGAATGTTGTTAAGAAACTTAAAACCATTGTGGATGCCCTTAGTTAACTTCATACTTTAATGGGAATGGAGCTCCACCTTGTAATATGGTTTTCATGCCACATGTCAATGTATTATTGGCTCAATTAAGAGTAAGAGAAGGAAGTAAGAAAAAATCAAAAAGAAAAAGAAACACAACACGTACACAAGGAGGAGGAAAGAGAATGAGGAGAGAGAAAAAATATTTTTTTTTCAAAATGTTATAACTTACAAAATAAAAGTGCAAAAATAAAAAAATTATACCGTTGTTCATCATTTTTCATGCTCTTCAAAACAAGATGCATCATGGATATGTTTTGGTCAACTTAAAATTTTATGTTTTTAGAATGAGTATATATTACGTATTTTTAAAGTGAATCTTACTCATTAGTAAAATGAATCTTCTTTAATAATAAAATGAACCATATTCATTAGCAAAATGAATCTTACCACAAACACCCTAAAAACCACCTTAGTATAGCTAAAAACGTCGAAGACATTTTTAGGGTTTGTAGTACAGGGTTTAGGACCATAAACCCTAAACCACAAACCCTAAAAAACTGTCAAGTCAGTTACGACAATATAAAGCGTAGAAATAATGCCAAAAAGATTACCGTACCGCCCAAACACCCAAAAAACCACCCTAGGATAGCTAAAACGTCGAAAGCATTTTTAGGGTTTTTAGTACAGGGTTTAGGGTCTAACGACCCTAAACCCTAAACCACAAACCCTAAAAAACTGTCGAGTCAGTGATGACAATATAAAGCGTAGAACTAATGCCAAAAAGATTACCCTACCCCCCAAACACCCAAAAAACCACCCTACCGCTCCAAAAACGCCACCAACAGAAGAATAAGGGACCTCCCTAGGACGCTAGAAAACTGTTGAGGTGTTTTTAGGGTTTGTATACAGGGTTGGTCAGGGGTCAACGACCCTAAACCTAACAAACACCTAAACCTAAAACTGACAATTAACGAGGGACAATGCCAAAAAGAGTACCTGACCCCAAAACCAACAAAAAACAACTGCTAGGATAGCTAAACTCGAAGCCATTTCGTTTAAGTACAAAGGGTTATAGGGTCGTTAGACCCTAAACCCTAAACCACAAACCCTAAAAAACTGTCGAGTCAGTGACGACAATATAAAGCATAGAACTAATGTCAAAAGATTACCCTACCCCAAACACCCTAAAAACCACCCTAGGAATGCTAAAAACATCGAAGACATTTTTATGGTTTGTAGTGCAGGGGGTTAGACCTCTGATTCACTTTTTAACAATATTTGATTCACTTTTCTTAAACTTAAGATTCACAATGAACATATGTATATAAAAATAAATATAAAATTTTATATTATCAAAACATGTTCATGGAGGGTCTTATTTTGAAGAGCTCGGATTATGATGAATAATGATATAAAATTTATGTTATTTTGACTTATAACTAATAAATTACAACATTTTAAAATTCATAAAAAGACAAAAGTAAAAAAGGACAAAAATGGTGCCACCTTATACGGTGGCACCAGCGCTACCTTCGAATTCGCCTACTTTAATACACATTAATTCATGTTAATTCTTCTGGTGATAATTTATTTTACATGTTCTACATTATCCTTTATTATTTAATTTACTCTTTGTAAATATACCATTTAATTTCATAATTTAATGTAAGGTTAATACCTTGTGTTATTTATGTAATTACCATTAAGGTTCCACAAATTATTAAATTCCTCTTCTTAAATAAAATTATTTAATTCCTTTATTTCATGGAAGGTCTAATGACCTTTTGAACCATATTATTAATTATATATAAATATAATTTATGGTTCCATAAATCCTTGATAAATTAGGATTATTAGCCTTAATTAATTATATAAATTGGGCTTAATAATTGCATAATTAAACCTTAATTATTTTATAATCTTCTGGGATATTCACAAGTTCCAATCTAGACCATGGTTTTAGAAATCATTCAGATCCACGTTCCTCAAACACATTCCGGCCCAAGGGTCCCACTCATAACTCATTCCATCTTGGCCTATAGACCAATTCATAGTTTCAGCCCATGAGCTTCTCTCCCAATCTAAATTTGGCCCATACCTTAAAACATTTGAATTCAAGATAGTTTGTAAAACTCATCCACTTCAATTTCTAGCCTAGAGGCCTAACAAGAACTTCAAGCGAATATTAGACTTCAAAGTTTCTCTCACGTCCCAGTGGCCCGTTCACAGCCCATATGCTTCACTTCCAAATTAGGGTATTCAGGCCCACAAATCCGTTCTAGTCTAGGAATCGATCTAGCCCATGCACCTCACTCCCAGTTTGGAAATGATTCAGGCCCAAGCATCTCGTGCACCATCCATAGGCATTCCTTGTCTAGCTTTTTCACAGAGCCTACTCAAAGTCAGGAAGAAGACGATCACGGTCATTTCAATGGCATCCCGGCGGTCAGAAGCTTGAGTCTTCAATACATTGGCATCAGACAGTTCAACATCACTATTTTAGAAGTTTTCTCGATTTAGTAGTTTTCTTTTCTCAGTAGTTTTTCCAACTTTTATGGTATCTAGCTTCCTTTATCATTTTAGGTAGTTTTCCTAAGATTACAATTTTCGATGTTATCTTTCCATTCGTGAATTAAAGCATAGTTCCATTTTCATAATTTTGTTTTTTGTGCATTCATTCAACAAAACAAGCAAAATAAAACATATGTTTTTTAAGGAAAAGGATAACGGAGTAATCATTTCCTGACTATGGAACATAACGATTTGTCTTGCGTTTCTAAAAGGATGAACATGTCCAACCAAACACCACAGCTCACCCTTAAGCCTTCAAACAACCCACATAACGGTTCAGAGTCTACATTTGTCGAATTGTTGTCATAAACCCTAGATTAATAATGGGGCCAATCTGAGTTTAAGTTCGTCATCTTTCATCTTTTGTTTAAACGTGTGAACGAGTTTCTGAGTGGAAATCTCGCGAGGGAGTCTTGAGTGGTAAAACCATGAGTGAACGAGCGTGTCATTTTTACACGACTCCTATAAGACCACATTCAAAGGTGAGGGAAACGGCATAACTCCGACCGAAGGAGATAATTTGTAAATATACTCTTAGACATGCGAAAAGTAACAAAGAACGGATACACAACTATCAGGAATGACGAAGCACCTAGGTACAGCACCACTTAGCCAAAAGCTTGTGAACCCTGACATTAAACCCTAGGCACCCCCGCTGAGCCTTTCATATATCCCTATTCGATATTATGAACTCCACAAAATAACCCAGCCAATGATTAATGTCTAACCCGGTGACCAAAGGAAGTGAGGAGCCTAACTCTCAGATAACATTTTCATCAGTCCAAAGAAGCAACGCCGCTACCAGCATGACGAAGCGATCCGCAAATGGTCCCAGCGTGACACAGGATCTAAAGAGCTCACATCGAGACAGCTCTCAAAGCCCATAATCCGGAAACATAAGAACCCTGAGGGCAAAGTCAAGAAAGGATAAAAAAGGGCAAACCCGAAGTGCCTCGAAGAAATCCAAATAATAAAAAGAAAGAGAAATGGTGTAAAGGATAACTTCAAAAGTTCCAAGTCCAGAAGCTCAAAAACAATGTTAACACGAAGCAGCTAGACGACTTCAAGACAAGGAAGACAAATCCAAGAGAAGACGCAAGGTGCAACTTTGGTCACCCCTTTTAGCTCCACATACCCCAGACATCCCTCCATGGTCCCGTTGTCTTTCATCACACCGCATGGCCACGTTATAAGCTTTAAAGACTTCTGACTTGGTAATTGTGTATCTAATCACGTGAAAGTAACAAATCGAATGCGTAAATCCATCAAATATCAAATCAATGGTCTAGAAGTTGTGACCGTAAGCGAGAAACAAGTGCAAACCTCAAACACGTCGAGTGTAGGTTTGGAAGCACCACATCAAAACATAAGCCTTGGCCTGTGAGGATGAGACTTATTCGCACGTTTAATCAAAGAAAATACTGGAGGCAATTGCAAACAAAATCCCGGTCGTGGTAGTATAGTAAAAATGTAAGCGACCGGATGTCGAACCGTGGGACTAATGGGCATATTATAGTACCTAAGCGTGTCACAAAAGGGGGGAATTAATTGACTTGTATTATAAATAAAAAGGAAAGATTAAAACAACTAAGTTAACAGATAAACTAAACGGGACTCTGGTTCACGTTAATATAATATCTGCTCTTTCATGCTAGGTTTACTGGATTAATTATAATTGTTTGGCAAGATTCCTGTTATTTTCTTAAGGTCCGATGAAAACTCATAAGAACTCGTTTACCTGTAATGCAAGGTCTGATGAAAACTCAAGCAAAATGCCTGTAAATGGCAGAGGAGTGTTGAGGGATTACATTTGCAACTGAGTACTAACTTAAACGATGAAAATAAGTTTCCCCCAGTTTACGGCTTAATTAACCCATCTGTTTCCAACCGATGAAATCAAAAACAGACTTAGTAAAGCATTTTAATAAATTCATGAGGTTTATTAAAATGATGCGAGAAAACCTTTAAACGTAACAAACTTCATTAAAATTAAAACCAGTAAAACATATTGCATAATTAATACAGATACATAATAATTATTCCCAGAGTATATGTAAACTAATGAAATGGAAAGAAAACAAATGGAGAAGCGGGAGATTAGAAATGGAATGAACGAGTGAGTGAAGGTGTAGTGGTTCGAAGATGGATTGATGGGGTGAATTGGAACTCCGGAAGGAACCACGGAAGGAGCCTCCGAAAGGACACTGGAGAAGGTAAATTGAGCGTTGTATTTATAGAGGAAGCAGAAGAGGCAGAGTTGCAGCTCATTGATTGCAGCTCATTGATTGCAGGGGACAGAGCTGCAATGCGTGAGCGATTTATGGTAGGCGGTGGGCGGAGTAGATGGATAAGGTAGGAACAAGTCGACGGGCGAAGTCGACGAGCGGAGAAGATAACCCGTTGCGTTAATTTCCAGATCTGTAATTTACACATGTCCGCATGGTGTCCGCTTGTTCTTTAGGCGGTTGCATGGTGCATGGTTACTCACGTCCGCCCTAATAGAGGTGGTAGTATAGGTGGTCTCCACCTTCATGTCCGCCTTTGCAAGGGGCGGTTGCCAAGGCGGTTCCATGCAAATCACGTACTCCTCTCTTGTCCTCCTATTACAAGGCGGTTGTAGAGGCGGTCTCCACCTTCATGTCCGCCTTGCTTTAGGCGGTAGTAGAGGCGGACACATGCAATCTCTCGCGCACTCTTGTTCCTCTTCTTGTCCGCCCATTACAAGGCGGTTGTAGAGGCGGTTGCAGGGGTGTTGTCCGCCTACCATAGGCGGTTGCAGGGGCGGACACACCACTACACCTCCTTACGTGTGACCTTGTTTTAATCCCTATAAATACATGTGTGTATTAGGTATTTTTCCTACATGTTAACACATAAAATACATCAGTTAATATAACAACATAATTATAGGAAAAACCCTAGATAAGTGAGAAACATTACTAAAAATGCTACAATTAATAAGGTGATTAAACCCTAATAAGTCTATTTGTTTTGTACTTATCAAACTTCCTCACACTTGACTTTTGCTTGTCCTCAAGCAAATAAGGAATATAATTATCTCTAAGCCAAAATAATAAAACAAGATTAAATAAGTGTAGAAGGGAATTTAGACAAAGTGACAATTGAAAGAATAATTCTGCTCTTAGAAGTAGGTTTTATAAACAGTGAAGAAGAACAATTTAATAAAAGCATAGAAAAACTGGACTGCAGAAAACAAGTTAGATTAACCGGGGATTTCAACCAATTTCAATTCTCTAATCCGGGATGACAAGGGGTGTGAAGTAATGCCTTATTCCGCAATACCTTTCAACACCACATACTCACATTTATAAATATAAATTGCAATTTATTATTACACATTTTTTTTGAATGAATGTGCAAATTGTATATGCAAAGCACATATTATTATATATATATATTTTTAATTTCATTATTTTTCTGTACCCCAGACTTTTCTCTCTATCCTTGTAGCGGTGTTGGGTCTTCTATCCCAGATCACCAAGACCTTAGGTAGAAAGGTGTTAAAGCACCCCAAGAACTTAATAACCGGATAGACGAGCGCCGTTTTGGTTAGAAAGAATTCATAAACAGCGGAGTTAGTTGAGGTATCTTGTCTTTATCCTTTTTCTTTCCTTGACTTTCCACATATTTCCATAATCCCAAGCTAAAACTAAATTGGTTTTTACAGCTAGCAGTCTATTGTATTTTGAGTGAAAATAGAGTATTTTGATGGAAAATAATTTTATAAAACTCCTCTAAATAAAACTATCTTTCAGTTGTCCCACTTGACATAATTTCAGACACTTCTACAATTTATCTCAGCTTTTTTCATTTTTTTATATAGGCAGTTTAGAGTAGCAAAAAGCGAGTGTGGCATTATCGAACAACTGTCATATTTTCAGGGAAAGGTCTTTCCTTCCTCACACTTAAGAGGAGCAATGTCCTCATTGTTCAGAATTAAATTCAAGAAAATGACCTTTCAAATTATGACAGACTCATAAAGGATTAAATATAGGTGAACAAGAACATAATAAAGGAAGAACGGAAACTCCCCTTGTATCGTAGATTGAGGAAGGTATCCTTCCTCACACTTAAAGCTTGGTAGGGGTGAGACGTTCCTCACACTTAAGTTCGCGCAAGTGTTCAACCGAAGATATCGAAATTCCTAGAGCAACTGAGGTTGCTCCCATAGGCGAGTTCAGCTATATGTTCGAATATAGAATTTATTCTGAAAAGGGAAACATATATAGCCAGCAGAACTCAAGTGGCACCAAAAGAAAATAATAATATGAAAAACATAAATAAATAGCATAAATAATTAAGAACTGCATTAAACAAAAACATAAAGTAAACTTAACTGTTACCTTCCTGTATGTAACAAAAGTTTGACAGGTTAAAACAGTATTAGTCTACAAAATGTTAGTAAACAACAGACTATAAAATAAAATAAAATAACAAAATGTGTTGATCTAAGGAGGAGGGGAGCTCGCGCGCCTGCGTGTTTGTTCTTCTCTGGTATCGGGTTGAAGCAATTGAGTTGGGGAAGAACTGAAATGGAACGCGGCGTTTTTTTTAAGAGTTAAGGGACGTCCGCTTGGACGTCCGCTTGTATAGAGGCGGACAGGGCGGAGCGGAGCCATGGGTGTTGTCCGCGTTGGAGACCGCCTCAATTTAGGCGGACAGGAGGCGGTTGTCTAGGCGGACTGGAGGCGGTCATACCACTGCTTGCGTTTTTTTTTTGAATTTTATCCTTATTTAAACAACAAAAAAATGAAGTCATAAAATAATGGGTTAGTAATAAAAATGACATAACATTATAAGTTAGGAATTAGATAACATAAATTATAAGTTAGTAGTTAATTTACATAAAATTAAATGTTAGGGACAATGGAAATTAAATGTTAAGGACAATGGAAATTAAATGTTAAGGACAAGGAAATAAAATGTTAGAGACAATGGAAATAAAATGTTAGAGACAATGGAAATAAAATGTTAAGGACAATGGAATTTAAATGTTAGGGACAATGGAAATTAAATGACAGAAAATTAAATGACAGAAATTATAAGTTAGTAGTTAATATACTGGAAATTGAAGGACAATGGAATTTAAATGACAATAATATAAGAGTTAGTAATTAGATGTCAGAAGTTAGATGTCCGTAGTCATGTGTCCAAAGTCAGGTGTCCATTTATATTAACAGATTATTAGATAATTAATATTAACATAATATAGTAGAAAATTAATGTTAACAAAAACAAAATATTATAGACATAATATTAACAGAATAAAAAGAACAGAATATTTATAATTAACAGGTGAATAATCCGGAGCTTAGGAACTAGAATAAATCTAGTCCCCGGCAACGGCGCCATTTTGCAGACGTTGTAAAAATGAGTGGTTAAACTGGTGTAAAATAAAAGAAAAGAAATTAAAAACTCAAAATAAACGTCGGGCTGCAAACAAAATCCCGGTCGTGGTAGTATAGTAAAAATGTAAGCGACCGGATGTCGAACCGTGGGACTAATGTGCATATTATAGTACCTAAGCGTGTCACAAAAGGGGGGAATTAATTGACTGTATTATAAATAAAAAGGAAAGATTAAAACAACTAAGTTAACAGATAAACTAACGGGACTCTGGTTCACGTTAATATAATATCTGCTCTTTCATGCTAGGTTTACTGGATTAATTATAATTGTTTGGCAAGATTCCTGTTATTTTCTTAAGGTCCGATGAAAACTCATAAGAACTCGTTTACCTGTAATGCAAGGTCCGATGAAAATCAAGCAAAATGCCTGTAAAAAACGGCAGAGGAGTGTTGAGGGATTACATTTGCAATGAGTCTACTTAAACGTTAAACGTTTTCCAAGTTTCCCCCAGTTTTACGGCTTAATTAACCCATCTGTTTCCAACCGATGAAATCAAAAACAGACTTAGTTAGAAGCATTTAATAAATTCATGAGGTTTATTAAAATGATGCGAGAAAACCTTTAAACGTAACAAACTTCATTAAAATTAAAACCAGTAAAACATATTGCATAATTAATACAGATACATAATAATTATTCCCAGTGTATATGTAAACTAATGAAATGGAAAGAAAACAAATGGAGAAGCGGGAGATTAGAAATGGAATGAACGAGTGAGTGAAGGTGTAGTGGTTCGAAGATGGATTGATGGGGTGAATTGGAACTCCATAAGGAACCACGGAAGGAGCCTCCGAAAGGACACTGGAGAAGGTAAATTGAGCGTTGTATTTATAGAGGAAGCAGAAGAGGCAGAGTTGCAGCTCATTGATTGCAGCTCATTGATTGCAGCTCATTGATTGCAGGGGACAGAGCTGATGCAAGTGAGCGATTTATGGTAGGCGGTGGGCGGAGTAGATGGATAAGGTAGGAACAAGTCGACGGGCGAAGTCGACGAGCGAAGAAGATAACCCGTTGCGTTAATTTCCAGATCTGTAATTTACACATGTCCGCATGGTGTCCGCTTGTTCTTTAGGCGGTTGCATGGTGCATGGTTACTCACGTCCGCCCTAATAGAGGCGGTAGTATAGGTGGTCTCCACCTTCATGTCCGCCTTTGCAAGGGGCGGTTTGCCAAGGCGGTTCCATGCAAATGACGTACTCCTCTCTTGTCCTCCTATTACAAGGCGGGTTGTAGAGGCGGTCTCCACCTTCATGTCCGCCTTGCTTTAGGCGGTAGTAGAGGCGGACACATGCAATCTCTCGCGCACTCTTGTTCCTCTTCTTGTCCGCCCATTACAAGGCGGTTGTAGAGGCGGTTGCAGGGGTGTTGTCCGCCTAACCATAGGCGGTTGCAGGGGCGGACACACCACTGCACCTCCTTACGTGTGACCTTGTTTTAATCCCTATAAATACATGTGTGTATTAGGTATTTTTCCTACATGTTAACACATAAAATACATCAGTTAATATAAAACATAATTATAGGAAAAACCCTAGATAAGTGAGAACATTACTAAAAATGCTACAATTAATAAGGTGATTAAACCCTAATAAGTCTATTTGTTTTGCACTTATCAAACTTCCTCACACTTGACTTTTGCTTGTCCTCAAGCAAATAAGAATATAATTATCTCTAAGCCAAAATAATAAAACAAGATTAAATAAGTGTAGAAGGGAATTTAGACAAAGTGACAATTGAAAGAATAATTCTGCTCTTAGAAGTAGGTTTTTATAAACAGTGAAGAAGAACAATTTAATAAAAGCATAGAAAAAACTGGACTGCAGAAAACAAGTTAGATTAACCTGGGATTTCCAACCAATTTCAATTCTCTAATCCGGGATGACAAGGGGTGTGAAGTAATGCCTTATTCCGCAATACCTTTCAACACCACATACTCATGTTTATAAATATAAATTGCAATTTATTATTTACACATTTTTTTTGAATGAATGTGCAAATTGTATATGCAAAGCACATATTTTATATATATAATATATACATATATATATATATTTTTTAATTGCATTATTTTCTGTACCCCAGACTTTTCTCTCTATCCTTGTAGCGGTGTTGGGTCTTCTATCCCAGATCACGAGACCTTAGGTAGATAGGTGTTAAAGCACCCCAAAGAACTTAATAACCGGATAGACGAGGCCTGTTTTGGTTAGAAAAATTCATAAACAGCGAGAGTATCTTGTCTTTATCCTTTTCTTTCCTTGACTTTCCACATATTTCCATAATCCCAAGCTAAACTAAATTGGTTTTTACAGCTAGCAGATCTATCGTATTTTGAGTGAAAATAGAGTATTTTGATGGAAAATAATTTTATACAAACTCCTCTAAATAAAACTATCTTTCAGTTGTCACTTGACATAATTTCAGACACTTCTACAATTATTTTATCTCATTTTTTTCATTTTTTTTATATAGGCAGTTTAGAGTCGCAAAAAGCGAGTGTGGCATTATCGAACAATTGTCATATTTTCAGGGAAAGGTCTTTCCTTCCTCACACTTAAGAGGAGCAATGTCCTCATTGTTCAGAATTAAATTCAAGAAAATGACCTTTCAAGTTATGACAGACTCATAAAGGATTAAATATAGGTTGAACAAGAACATAATAAAGGAAGAACGGAAACTCCCCTTGTATCGTAGATTGAGGATGGTATCCTTCCTCACACTTAAAGCTTTGGTAGGGGTGAGACGTTCCTCACACTTAAGTTCGCGCAAGTGTTCAACCGAAGATATCGAAATTCCTAGAGCAACTGAGGTTGCTTCCATAGGCGAGTTCAGCTATATGTTCGAATATAGAATTTATTCTGAAAAGGGAAACATATATAGCCAGCAGAACTCAAGTGGCACCAAAAGAAAATAATAATATGAAAAACATAAATAAATAGGCATAAATAATTAAGAACTGCATTAAACAAAAACATAAAGTAAACTTAACTGTTACCTTCCTGTATGTAACAAAAGTTTGACAAGGTTAAAACAGTATTAGTCTACAAAATGTTAGTAAACAACAGACTATTATAAAATAAAAATAAAATAACAAAAATGTGTTGATCTAAGGAGGAGGGGAGCTCGCGCGCCTGCGTGTTTGTTCTTCTCTGGTATCGGGTTGAAGCAATTGAGTTGGGGAAGAACTGAAATGGAACGCGGCGTTTTTTTTAAGAGTTAAGGGACGTCCGCTTGGACGTCCGCTTGTATAGAGGCGGACAGGGCGGAGCGGAGCCATGGGTGTTGTCCGCGTTGGAGACCGCCTCAATTTAGGCGGACAGGAGGCGGTTGTCTAGGCGGACTGGAGGCGGTCATACCACTGCTTGCGCTTTTTTTTTAATTTTATCCTTATTTAACAACAACAAAAATAATGAAGTCATAAAATAATGGGTTAGTATAAAAATGACATAAAATTATAAGTTAGGAATTAGATAACATAAATTATAAGTTAGTAGTTAATTTACATAAAATTAAATGTTAGGGACAATGGAAATTAAATGTTAAGGACAATGGAAATTAAATGTTAAGGACAATGGAAATAAAATGTTAGAGACAATGGAAATAAAATGTTAGAGACAATGGAAATAAAATGTTAAGGACAATGGAATTTAAATGTTAGGGACAATGGAAATTAAATGACAGAAAATTAAATGACAGAAATTATAAGTTAGTAGTTAGTATACTGGAAATTTGAAGGACAATGGAATTTCAATGACAATAATATAAGAGTTAGTAATTAGATGTCAGAAGTTAGATGTCCGTAGTCATATGTCCAAAGTCAGGTGTCCAATTTATATTAACAAATTATTAGATAATTAATATTAACATAATATAGTAGAAAATTAATATTAACAATAAACAAAATATTATAGACATAATATTAACAGAATAAAAGAACAGAATATTTATAATTAACAGGTGAATAATCCGGAGCTTAGGAACTAGAATAAATCTAGTCCCCGGCAACGGCGCCATTTTGCAGACGTTGTAAAATGAGTGGTTAAACTGGTGTAAAATAAAAGAAAAGAAATTAAAAACTCAAAATAAACGTCGGGCTGCAAACAAAATCCCGGTCGTGGTAGTATAGTAAAAATGTAAGCGACCGGATGTCGAACCGTGGGACTAATGTGCATATTATAGTACCTAAGCGTGTCACAAAAAGGGGGGAATTAATTGACTTGTATTATAAATAAAAAGGAAAGATTAAAACAACTAAGTTAACAGATAAACTAAACGGGACTCTGGTTCACGTTAATATAATATCTGCTCTTTCATGCTAGGTTTACTGGATTAATTATAATTGTTTGGCAAGATTCCTGTTATTTTCTTAAGGTCCGATGAAAACTCATAAGAACTCGTTTACCTGTAATGCAAGGTCCGATGAAAACTCAAGCAAAATGCCTGTAAACGGCAGAGGAGTGTTGAGGGATTACATTTGCAACTGAGTACTAACTTAAACGATGAAAATAAGTTTCCCCCAGTTTTACGGCTTAATTAACCCATCTGTTTCCAACCGATGAAATCAAAAACAGACTTAGTAAAGCATTTTAATAAATTCATGAGGTTTATTAAAATGATGCGAGAAAACCTTTAAACGTAACAAACTTCATTAAAATTAAAACCAGTAAAACATATTGCATAATTAATACAGATACATAATAATTATTCCCAGAGTATATGTAAACTAATGAAATGGAAAGAAAACAAATGGAGAAGCGGGAGATTAGAAATGGAATGAACGAGTGAGTGAAGGTGTAGTGGTTCGAAGATGGATTGATGGGGTGAATTGGAACTCCGGAAGGAACCACGGAAGGAGCCTCCGAAAGGACACTGGAGAAGGTAAATTGAGCGTTCTATTTATAGAGGAAGCAGAAGAGGCAGAGTTGCAGCTCATTGATTGCAGCTCATTGATTGCAGGGGACAGAGCTGCAACGCGTGAGCGATTTATGGTAGGCGGTGGGCGGAGTAGAGAGATGGATAAGGTAGGAACAAGTCGACGGGCGAAGTCGACGAGTGAAGAAGATAACCCGTTGCGTTAATTTCCAGATCTGTAATTTACACATGTCCGCATGGTGTCCGCTTGTTCTTTAGGCGGTTGCATGGTGCATGGTTACTCACGTCCGCCCTAATAGAGGCGGTAGTATAGGTGGTCTCCACCTTCATGTCCGCCTTTGCAAGGGGCGGTTGCCAAGGCGGTTCCATGCAAATCACGTACTCCTCTCTTGTCCTCCTATTACAAGGCGGTTGTAGAGGCGGTCTCCACCTTCATGTCCGCCTTGCTTTAGGCGGTAGTAGAGGCGGACACATGCAATCTCTCGCGCACTCTTGTTCCTCTTCTTGTCCGCCCATTACAAGGCGGTTGTAGAGGCGGTTGCAGGGGTGTTGTCCGCCTAACCCTAGGCGGTTGCAGGGGCGGACACACCACTGCACCTCCTTACGTGTGACCTTGTTTTAATCCCTATAAATACATGTGTGTATTAGGTATTTTTCCTACATGTTAACACATAAAATACATCAGTTAATATAATAACATAATTATAGGAAAAACCCTAGATAAGTGAGAAACATTACTAAAAATGCTACAATTAATAAGGTGATTAAACCCTAATAAGTCTATTTGTTTTGTACTTATCAAACTTCCTCACACTTGACTTTTGCTTGTCCTCAAGCAAATAAGGAATATAATTATCTCTAAGCCAAAATAATAAAACAAGATTAAATAAGTGTAGAAGGGAATTTAGATAAAGTGACAATTGAAAGAATAATTATGCAGGAGGCTCATGGAGCCCCATACTCGGTGCACCCAGGAGGTGTGAAGATGTACCGAGACCTTCGAGAGACTTTCTGGTGGAGCAATATGAAGAGAGACATATCTGACTTTGTATCCAGATGTCGGACCTGTCAGCAGGTCAAAGCCGAGCATCAGAGACCAGCTAATCTACTTCAGCCTCTTCCAGTTCCGGAGTGAAAGTGGGAGAGCGTAGGCATGGACTCCGTCATGGGATTGCCTAAGACTCCGAGGGGATTTGATGCAGTGTAGGTTATTGCGGACAGACTCACGAAGAGTGCTCATTTCTTGCCCGTCAGGAAGACCTTCAGTTTGCATCGCCTAGCGCAGTTGTATTTTGATGAGATAGTGCATTTGCATGGGGTTCCAGCTTCGATTGTATCTGACAGAGACCCGTGCTTCGTATTCAGATTCTCGTAGAGTTTGCATCAGGCTATGGGGACGAAGTTGTCTTTCAGCTCAGCGTATCATTCTCAGTCAGATGGACAGACAGAGAGGACGAATCAGGTCCTGGAGGACATGCTTAGAGCATGTGTGCTTGACTTTGGAGGCAGTTGGGATCAGCACGTTGCTTGATAGAGTTCGCATATAATAATAGCTTCCAATCCCGTTTGAGGCTCTGTATGGCAGGAGGTGCATGATAAGTGTGAAACATATAGGCTTTTAAAGGCTTAATTACCTTATAATCTGCTACAATTTAAGCAATGTTTCCCACTTATTATGTGTTTTTCCTAAGATTGATGTTTTGATATGAATTGACACATTCTATGTGATAAATATAAGAAAAACCCAGAGAAATAAAGATTTTACATCATAAGGATTGCAACGCAACAAACGGGGAACAAATCCGAAAAAAGAGGCAAAGATTGGTCACGTCCGGGTCAAGATAGCCGGACGCAAACATGTCCGGATCCGGACGCAAGTCGGACGTGACCCAAACTCCAGATCCGAGAGTTCTGTGTCTTGTCCGGATCCGGACAAAGATCCGGACACACCCGAGTTTCAGATCCAAAACCGCTGTCTCACGCCCGGATCCGGACGTCACACAGAAACGAAAAATAAAAACGCATGCACTGATATTCAGGCTTTCGGCGCAATTATCAGCCGAGCGGTGGTTTAGCCCATACTTCCCCTAAATTAAGGCACGGCCATGCTCAATTAATTTCCCCAACTCACCACACCACTAACCTATGTTTTTCTTCTAAGCCTATATAAACTCTGCTCCTGCTGCCATTTCAATTGGTACCAGACTCTCAGAGTCTAAACATCACACTCTCCTCTTCTCCCTCCATATCATCTGCTCATCCATGATAAACCCCTCATCTCCATTCATAAATCTTCATCCGTAACCCTTCCCCCTCACTCACAGACAGAAACCTGCTCGCGGGGCTTCATTTAGACGCGTCCGGATTGACGTCCGGATCCGGACAGGGCCAGGACAAGGCGTCTGGATCTACGTCTGACCCAAGACAGCCGGACGTGACACAGACAAGAGTGGAATTTACAGAATCATCGACGGCTTCTAAAATCAGTTTTTCTGCTAAATCCCTCTATCGTTATGTTGTTTATATTGAGCATTGTTATTTTGTCTATGGCTGAGTAGTCACTTTTCATTTCGGTTTACTATGTATCTCTAGATTCATTATTTCTGAACCTTTGTGATTTTCTGCAGTACTTTAGAATAAAGTTCTTTTCCCTTATGAATTTCAAAACTTTTAATCTGATCAATTATTGAGTTTATCAGTTTGTTAGCTTATAAGTGAGAATTGCGGCTATCAATTGACTATAGGGAAAAGAACCAGTTAGTATAGAGATGGTAATTCCTCTAAACCACTAGCTGACCATTAATCTAGACCATGCTTAAAGCAATTAGTAAACAGTGGATTCATAACGAGAGTTAGGATTCGGTCTTTGCTAATTAGTATTCGTGGAACAGGAGACCAAATACGAGTTATCCTTATTCTATGGTTTTGTTCATAATTCTGTAGAAATCACTTAGGAGAAGAAACTGCAAATCTAGAGAGAAGTAGTAAACCGGAATGTCCTTTATCGAACAAAAACCAAATCAATTATTTACCTGTTATTTATTATTGAACTCTTTTACAGCATTCACCATCACACACAAAAACCCCCAATTTTCTGTTATTTATATTATTCTTGTTTGTGTGTAAGTAGAAATTAAACTAGACACTGCCTCCTTTGGTTCGATACTCAGGGAATACTCCGAGATTTAAACTTGCTATAATCGACCGGTACACTTGCCGTTAGGTTAAACCCCCAACAACAATTTACCGTTAGGTTTTACCCCATTAAGTTTTTGGCGCCGTTGCCGGGGAGGCACGGTTGCTTAGTTTAATTTTTATATTGGTATTATCTCATTTAATTTTGTTTTTTTATTTTTGCTTTTTTGTTTATTTTTGTTTTGTTTTATTTTATTTTATTTTGTTCATTTTCTTAGCTTTGTGCAATTTGTTTCTTATTTTTGGTTCTAGTTTTGGTTTTACCCGATTGAGTTTACTTTTACAACTACATTACTGTTAGTTATCTTATTTTGGTTTATGGTTAAAACTTGTTCTGAAGGAAATCCTGAATTTGAGCTGGAACCTGAGATAGAGCGACTTACTAGAAGAAGTCGTCAGGGATTGGTACTGGAGTCTTCAGTTGAACCAGAAGTGTTTTCAAAGACTCACCAGGTGATACCTTTGTTTCAGAAGAAGAGTATCTTATGGACGGTATCAGCTGAGAAAGAAGGATGAACGACTACACTCATCCGAATGTGGAGGGACTCACATCACCAATAGTAATCCCTGCACTACCGGAAGGGGTAGAATGGCAATTCAAGACCCATTATGTCAGGATGGTCCTGAATGCTCCACAGTTCAGTGGAGTAGTTACTGAAGACCCAAATGTTCATCTTACATCCTTCATGCGATTGGTTGGAGTATGTTCAACACCAGCTCCTCAGGAGGTAGCCAGGCTAACCTTGTTTCCTTTTTCACTCAGGGACATAGCTGCAGAGTGGCTGAACTCCCTATCTCCAAACAGTATCACTTCCTGGAGTGAGCTAGCAAATGCATTCCTAGCAAAGTATTTTCCACCGTCCCGAATGCTGTCAATGAGAGGTGAGATCACGAACTTCAAACAGTACAGCGGTGAAACTCTTTCTGAAGCTTGGGAGCGATTCAAAGGAATTGTAAGAAGAGTACCACATCATGGTCTGGGAGAAGAAGTTGTATTGCAATCATTTTATAAGGATCTAGACCCCCAGAGCCGTCTATTAGTTGATACCTGTGTAGGAGGAAGTCTTATGGAGCTTCCAATCACCAGGATAAAGGAGTTGTTGGAAACTCTTTCCAACTCAGCTAACCAATGGGGAGGTGCTAAAGCTGCTACTGAGATCTTTCCAAAGAAGAATGTAGGAATTTATGAGGTGGACTCGAATACCCTCTTAGCTGCTAAGATGGATAGCATTTCTAAGCAGTTTGAGAAGATGTGCACAATGATGAACCCAAAATCAAACGCATCGGCTATCACTGATTCATTCCCTCAATGTGAGTATTGTGGTAGAGGTTCTAACATGTGCCAGTGTGTTCCACAGCAAGAAGAGACAACAAACTATGTTGGTAACAGACTGGGTAATTATTTCGGAAATCAAGGCAACCCAGGTTACCATTCTCAGCAGCAGAATCGTTACCAAGCTGGCGGTAACAACAATTACAACCAAAGACCTCAACAGCAGTATAATTCCTCTTATCAGAAGCAGCCACTACAGAATCAGCAAGTGCAGAATACAGGTGCTGGTGCGTCCTCTAGTATGGATGAAGTTTTGGCCAGAATGAATGATTTCATCACAGTAACACCAAGGAATTTAATGAGCTGAAAGCTTTCAATCAGGAGCAGAGGACCTTCAACAATGATCAAAGGACATTCAATAGGAACATCGAGACTCAGCTATCTCAGATATCCACAGCAGTTGGCTCAGCGTCCTTTGGGTTCTTTGCCCAGTAGTCAGAGCAGAATCCGAGAGAGCATGCCAAGGCAATCACGCTGAGGAGTGGTACACAGCTTGACCCGGTGATCCCTGAAGCTGAGGCTCCTCTTCCTAATGTTGAGCAAAATGAAGAAACTGCACCAGCAGGTTCTCAGGAGGAACCAGTTGAAGAGGAGGTGACGATTAGCAAGACTCCTAAGAATTCCCCACCTTCACGCCGCCCAGTTGATGAAGCGTCGGTTCCTTTTCCAAACCGGTTGAAGAAGAGAGACCTGGATGAGCAGTTTGGTAAGTTCTTAAGTATCTTTAAGAAATTAACTATTAACATTCCTTTTTCTGAAGCGTTGGAAGCAGATGCCGATATATGCGAAGTTCATGAAGGACATCCTGTCCAATAGACGGTCCTTAGTGGAGAAGGATATTGTGCAGCTCACCGAGAGCGTCTCAGCCGTCCTTTCGAAGAAGCTTCCACCTAAGCTTGATGATCCAGGTACTCCGGTCATACCTTGCGCGATAGGTAATGTGCAATGTGGTAAGGGTTTATGTGACTTAGGTGCGAGTATTAATTTAATGCCCTTATCAATGTATTTGAAGCTTGGTTTAGGAGAATGTGAACCTACCCGAATTACTCTGCAATTAGCTGATAGGTCAATCATCCTACCTAAAGGGGTGGTAAGGGATTTAATTGTTTCAGTTGGTACTTTTGCTTTCCCTGCTGACTTTGTTATTTTAGACATGGTGGAGGACAAGGTAGTACCGCTTATCTTAGGTCGACCATTCATGCGTACAACAAGGACCCTCATTGATGTTGAAGGAGGGAAGATTATACTGCGGTTACATGATGAGCAGCTTGTATTTGATATGACCAAGGCTACTACCCACCCTTCTGATGTTCATGCTCGTTTCAGTTTAGATTGTATTGATACCTTGATGCAGGACTATTCTTACAGCCCCACGGAGCTGGATGCATTGGAGAAGTGCTTGGTAGAATCCATAGAAACAGTTCAAGATGATTCCGAGGTTTCTGCTGCAGCATTTCAGCTTGCTGCTGGGAGGCCATATAGGAAGAACCACAGAATCGAAGAGGAACCGCTGGACCGAGTTCCAAGGACACGTGAAATACCCCAAACCTTAATAAGTTGTTTAAATATTAAATTATGATATATTAAGACTAAAACGAGTCTTAGAAATGTTAGTAAACAATTTAAAAGATAGTAAATACAATAAAATGAACCTATTAAATCAATTACCAAAGAAAACCAAGCTTGAAAACAAGTTAAAACACAAATGTGCTTTAAGGAGCCTTAAAGCACGTTTTTGAGAAACTGTCTTGTAAATGAGTTTTGAATGGCTAAATGTCTATCAATACTCTTTAATTAATATGTGCACTACTTAGTATCACATTTGGAAGTTTAAATCAATGAGAAATCAAAGATTTCACTTCTGTGTGCTTTGTTTTAGTAAATAGTAACTAAAATAAGCTAGTTTGTAACATATGTCAACATATGTAATTTAATTGATCAATAAAGACTGGGTAACCCCTTATAACATATGGGGGCCGGTTTTCAAGAGGTGAGTCACCACCCTTATCAATTAACAAGCAAACAAATAAATGAGTAATTAAGAAAGCACTATTTGCTTTATGTAACAAATATCTTCAAAAGCAATTACAATCAGTGAATCCTCTTCATTCCTTCATTTCCTCATTCTCACGTATCCCATCTCCTTCCTTGCTCCTTTACGGTTGAACCAGACCACCACCAACACCATCTTTAAATCCTTGTAACTCTTAGCTCACTTGGCCAAATCAAAAACTAAGACCACCAATCTCTTAGTCTCATCAAGCTCTTCAACTTGGTCCTTTGAAATCTTCAAGAGCTCCATTTTGGTGCCAAGAGGAATCTCCATGGAAGGAGCTTGAGCTCATCTTTTCACATATTATTGTTCTCCTTTGCTTCAAGGTAAGGAAACTCAAAGAAAAATGATGTTTCCTCCATGTTTTGTGTTGTCCGAAAATTGCCTTAAATGGTGTCCTTATGTTGCCTTGTTCTAGCTTATTTCCAACCATTCAAGGACTGGGTGGAGTCCTCTCTTGACAAATATTCAAACTCTCTTCAAGATCTAAGGTAAAACGATTACCTAAGTGTTCTAAGACGATATGTGAGGAAAGGAGGTAATTATGCTAACCTAAAATAGCTTATAATTCCTTTGGGAAATGAAATTATGTTGTTTATTGAAATTACTTAAAGAGCCAATGGTAAATGACTTAGAAAAATGTTCTCAAAGAGACTAGTAAAAGGACATATGTATTGTTGTGTGTATTTGCAGGTCAAAGGCAAATATATTGTGGGAAATTCAGTGTTTAAGATTTATGCATTTTAAGAGCCTAAGTGCTATGCAATTTAAATTGTGCACTATGTTGTAATGTGGTGTATATTTGGTGAAGTTTTGTGTATAAGAGTGTTCTTGATGGATCTTAGTGTTCTAGTATGTTTAATGGTGAAAACAATGTGTTAGGGCTTAGTGAAATTCTAGGAGAATCCATGTCGAAAATTGGGTAAGTGTAAGAAGTTATAAGTGTTTAAATGAGTTTGGTGAACTAGTAAAGTCTTGGAAATGACTTATGCATTATCTTGGGAATTTTAGAAATCAATGGGTGTTTTGGGATACACCAAAGTCATCTTAGAGTTGTTCTAGGATTTATACAAACTTTGGTAAAAAAGGAGAAGGTATAAACTTGTAAAAGGGTATTACAAGAATGACATAAGGAATTTAGGTTGAAAGAAAGATGCTTGGGAGATGATGTATGAATGGTGAGGAAATACTTTGGTATAATGGTTAAAATAGGCATGAAAACACCACTTAGTAACCTAGGAGAAAATACAATAAGTGTTGAAGATTTTGTTAGGAATTGGTTAAGTGTTGAAAGGCTTAGGAAAATGAAGGTTTTGCCTTGTCCGAACATCCGTCCGGACATGGACGTTCGGACAGGCTCTGTTGCGAGAAAATTTTCAGAATCCCGGCTTGAGTCCGAACTTCTGTCCGAACATGGAAGTTCGGACACACCCGTCTTTTCCTCAGAACTAGCCTCGAACTGTGTCCGAACTTCGGAAGTCCGGACACATGTTAGGACACAACAGATTTTTCTTTCATTTTGCCTCGACCCATGTCCGAACTTCCGAAGTCCGGACCAATGTTCGGACATGCGTCTGTTTTCAATTTAGGGTCTCGACTTGCGTCCGAACTTCGGCGGAAGCTCGGACACAAGTTCGGACAGGCCACTGTATGGACCAAAAATGTTGTTTTAAAGTTAGGAAATGTTGTCAAAAATAGTGATTAACTAGCAATGGTTAAATGAGGTTATTCAAGACATGTTGGATGAGTTATAATGACAAATAAAGGTGAAGAGTTATAACAAAGTGTGAAGAATAAAATAAACTAGTTATGTGAAGTAATAAGTTAACAATGGACTAGTACGTTAATTAATCGACGTTACTAAATGTGTATAGGATTCTTCAACGGTGGAAATCAAACGAAGCAAGGACCAAGGTATGGTTTTCTTGCAGTCTGTTGCCTACCGGTTTACACCGGCTTGTGTGTTGTTTGTTTTTGTGTGTTTATGACCTTGTAAGACTTAAGTCATGTAATGAGTTTACAGTTGTTACAATATTATGTTGTTGAGATGCAACTCATTTCCTTTGTGTGTGTCTAACAAGACTTAATCATTTGGTTGGATCTGTGTATTGTGCTACAATGTTAAGCTACTAACAAGTGCTAATGGGGAAGTGAGGAGTCCGGTAGTTCCGGCCACGCGTGTGAGTATGGGAGTCGATGTCATTTAACGGTTCGATTCTCTTTGTATGTTGAGGTTGTTTTCCAATTTGGTTTCAATCTTCCCTTTAGCTTATCCAAGGCTATTTTACTGACTCACGTCGGGCCACAGGGGCATACTATGTTTATTCGGCGTGCTTGGGATCACTATGTCCGACACACCTTGTGATTAAGTTATCCGTCCAATTTAAAATGGCGGTAACGAGTTATGTAACGAGCTTAGTATGAGTATGGAAACATCCTCTAGGCTCTCCATGTGATCTAACTTTGTTGGTTCGTTTCCTAAAAGGATTCGTTCTTGTGTGTTATGTGTGATGTTATTTGCTATGCGATATTCTTGCTATGCTAATGTATACATGTTGTTGTTGTGTAAAAATGAATGCCATGTTATCATGACAAATGGTTGCGCGTATCCCGATAGCCGATGGGCTGCGCGTTAGCCATACCAGCAAAGGGTTGCTGACCCCCTTTGGGGGCTATGTTTATTGCAGGATGAGGATCGAAGAAGCGGAGTGGCTTTAGATCTAGGCTGATGTAATACCTTGGCTAAATTTTGGATATCGGGCCCGGGATGCGCCTGTGCTCCCGTGGCAATATATATTTCAGTTGTTGACAGTATACAATGGAAGTTTACAGTGTGACAATGTATAATATTGTTGGGTTGTAAGCTAGATACTCGGTAATATGAATATGTACTTATGGTTTTAGTTTTTATGCTCGGGAGTTTGATCATCAGACCGATACAACTTGTATTTATTCAGCCTTGTTAACCACGTGGGTGGTTGACGGCGTTGTAGCACCAATCGTTTAGTTATGTCTAGTGTTTAATTTCCGCTGCGATTCCAGTTATATTAGTGCGCAGGGGGTGTTACAAAGTCAGAGGTGGTGAAGACATGAAGGTAGTGATGAGTATATACCATTAATAGTTATCAATTAGTTGGAGATTATCATTTAGTATACAGATAGCAAACAGTAGCATATCAGATAAGGTGACCGAGAGCAGATGGAATGTGTCTGTAAAGGTAAGAAAAAGTGGAAGTAAGGTGGATAGACAACAAGAAATGTGCAAATGAGACCCAAGGTGTGAGAGAGCATAGGGCTAATCCGACTAACTAGCAATACCTGATATGTAAGCATTTGGTGATGGTGTAGGTACCACTAACTAAGTGTGGAAATACCTTAGTCGGGAGGGATTACAACCACCGATAAGTGTGTAAGCATATTGCTAATAAATGTTGTGTGAATTCAGATGTCAGGTAGACCACGTGGTAGAGGCCGCGGACACGGTACTGATGAAACTGGGGACCAGGGAGAGAACCCTACGGCACAAGTTATGGCCGACCTGTTGCGGCCGCCGTAACCCAGATGGTCCCACAGTTAGTAGCTGCGGTGTGTGCAGCAGGGCAACAGCCCGGAGTTCAACCACCACCGCCACCGCCAAGAGAGACCAACTGGGTCAAGGCGTTGGCTGATCTGAGACCACCGTCATTCGGAGAGGGAGAGACCGACCCTGGTAAGCTGGAGGCGTACATCTCTGAGATGGAGACCGCCTACGAGACGTGAATGTGCCTGAAGAGGTCAAGGTCGTCTTGCCGCTTACTACCTGAAGGGTTCGGCACAGAGTTGGTGGAAGTAGTAGTGAGGGAGGGCAGAGTTGCTGACCCGACCTTTCAGTGGAGGGAGTACACGGCTCTGCTGCGAGCCAAGTATTACCCGATACACGTGCAAGAGGCTAAGCGCCTGGAGCTGGACAATCTGAGGCAAGGGGATAAGATGAAGGTAGATGAGTACTACTCAGCCTTCATCGGACTTATCCACCTGCTACCGGATCTGGGTTACTCAGACCGAATCCTAGTGAACCGTTTCTACAACGGATTGAGCTACCGCCTACGCTATGGCATGGGGCCTAGTGGATATACTACTTTGCAGGTAATAGAACTACAGGGTGATGTGAATAAGTGTGTACAATGTGTTAATGTGATTGTGAGTTTGTTGCGGGGCACAACTAACACCCTAAATAATAGGAGTGCTATCATGCCGCTGCTATAGTAGAGATCACCGTCCGTCTGAGGGACGAGGAAAATGCGCTCAAGCGCAAGGCCACGAGCGAGGGTCAAGGCACGCAAGGGTCTGGGGGGGGTGAAAGAAGAAAAAGCCATACCCTCAGCCCCAGAAAGGACAGCAGCAGGGTGGCAAGGGCCAGGCCCAGACCACCACTGCTGAGGAGCCGTTGCAGCTCACCACCTATGCATATGCGGCTAAGCCCCTGCGCTCTCAGCCATTAAAGGGTAACCAATTAGTCTGAATAATGAGTTAAGTGAGTGATATTTTGATGTGAAGTGTGTGCTGAGTGTGTGATATGTTGGCAGCTAGCACGGGCTCTGGACCGGAGCGCCACTATTACTGTAAGTGGTGCAACGGAGACCACCCCGGCAAGGACTGCAAGGGAAACGATGTGTAGTGCAGATTCTGCAAGAAGATGGGGCATCGTGACTACGAGTGCTTCCAGAACCCGAATGGCAGAAACTATAAGCCTAGGGGAAGTGGAAGGGTAAGGCCGTTGCGATTACCGAAGGCCCGAAGTCGGCTAATCAGCCACCTACCGACCAGAGGTATACTGAAGCCCAGAAAGGGAAGGGATCGGGATCCAACAAGGCCGCCCTGAATGTGGTGGACCGGTCTGAGGCACCAGAACCCTCTTCTAGACCAGGTACCGCTAAACCGTTAAATGAAATAAGTGATTGTATACCGCATTACATGCATGCGTGTTAGCGAGTCTAAGTGTACTACCATGTGAGTAAAGGATTAAAGTATGATGTGAAAGTCACCTAAGTGAGGTAAATTGAAAACCTAGGAACCTTCAATATTTGCTATCCAATCCCGCCCACACCAAAACCCAGGAAGAAACCACCCATTAGCATCACCGACTTTCCAATGGAGCAATGTTAGGTCATCCAGCCAGGTATGATACTCTTAAATGGATACCTGACACCGGAAGCACAAATCCACATCATCCGACGATGCGACAAACTAGGAGTAGCACCCGGAGGTTTCTACACACCCGAATACCCGAACGGTCAAAGATGAAATAAAAATGATGTGCATGGGTAAGGACTGGAATCCTTACACCAAGACATATCAAGATAAGCGAGCTGAAAATGGAGCAACTGTACCGAGTATACCCGAGGAGTTCCTTGCGTTTGTAACCACACCGTGGGAATTGCTCAGCAAGTTGAATCTGATTCAATACCAAGTGTGAAAGCAGATCTATGTGTAGTGAACTTCTACCAAAAAGAAGGACGTTTAGGTTTACACCAAGATCAGGACGAGTCACCGAGTCCTCTAAGTAAGAGAGTACCCGTGGTGTCTTGGTCCATTGGTGATACCGCAGGGTTTATGTACGGCGAGCAGAAGCGTGGTGACCTCGCAAAGAAGTTGATACTGAAATCAGGAGAGGTGTTAACAGGGGTGGCCAGTCAAGGATGTATACCACGGTATCAAGAAGATCAAACTGAATACCGCACCTTCGACAGTGATCAATACCACACACATGAAACCAGGACGTTTGAATTTGACCTTCAGACAGTTTTAAGCCGTGAAATATTGTAATGTGTTAAATCAGTGTATGTTGGGGATTATTATGTGATAGTTATGACCAGCAGTGTAACAACTTATGTTGTAAAGAAAATGTTAATGAATAAAGTGGAGTTGTTTGAAGTTTGTGAACCGTGCTATTATCAAATACTTATAAGTTTGCCAATAAATTAGGCTGTGCACTCGGAACGGGAGGGTACTGGTGGTGTCGCAATGAAGCAGAAGCCGGCAAAAGCGGCACAATCCTCACCGGTACCTTCCCAGTCAATGGCGTGGATGCATCGATCTTGTTCGACTCCGGAGCCTCACACACTTACATTTCGCTATCTTTTGCGAAGAGGCTGGGTTAGACGGTGAAAGAGATGCCTGACTTCCTAGTCACTCCTCCCGTCGAAAGAGCGGATCAGGTGTACCCGCTACCAGCGAGGGTTGTTGTACCGAATTAGAGATGAGGAGTTTCCAACGACTTGTAAGAGTTCGAATGGATTGGTTTTGATGTGATTAGCGGGATGAACTGGTTGGAGCTGTACAAGGGCAGAATCATGTGGCCGAGCATCGACTGCTTCTTCGGAGTCCGTTGGGGTTATATATCATACCGTAAGAGCCAGAGAGCCTTCAACACAGATCATCACCGCCATGGCTATGTATCGTGAATTACGACGAGGGATGATGTATACCTCTGCTAGGCCAGGAATAGAGAGAGACAGAGTTATAGCCCAGATGTTGCCCGGTAGTGTCGGAGTTCCTGATTATTTCCTAAAGGAACGCCGGGCATGCTGCCAAGCAGGGAAGTTGAGTTTGAGATTGTTTAATACCCCGGATCTAAAAATGGTGATTTAATTACTCTAATAAATTATTAAGGGCCTAATGGTGCCTAAAGAGTATTGGTAAAAAGAATAAAACCAAAAGAAAAGAGAAAACGCTTGAAAAGCGAAAAACGCTAAAGTGCGCGTTAAATGAGTATAGGAGATATATGATCTCGAGAGGGTCCGAGATGGATTCCTAGGCTTAGTTAGGCCTAATAAGTATACGGGAATGATTCCCGAAGAAAACGGATCCAAATAATGGATTAAAAATGCTAACGGAGTTTTAAGCACGTTTTTCGAGAAAACCCGAAAACGCAACTTTAAGTGGTCAAACGGACCCGTAAAATTATAGTTGATTAAATAACTATAAATAAATATTAATGGAAGCTTAATAACCATTAAAATTAATTAAACGAGAAAATTCCGGAAAACGGACCCGGTAAATGAATAGTGACTAACCGGGAGACGAAACGCGTTTAGTTCGAAAAGACGAAAAACGACCCGGGCCATTAATTAGTGTGGGCCGGTTTTGATTAATGAGTGTACACCCATTAATAGCTTGCTAGCTATTAAGTAATAACAAGACAAATAAATAAGTAAGTAAAGTAAATAGTATAAAGTGAAAAAGTAAAATAAAAAGCTACCCCTCACCTTCTCCTTCACTCACGTATTGAATTGCTCCAGAGCTTTGCAACTCTTCTTCTTCCTCTGTACGCGCGATTCCATACAGCACAAAACCTCCATCTTCAATCTCCTCATCTTACTCATTTCTCCACCGAATCACAAGAAATTGTACCGTTGGACTCGTCTCGGTGAGAGCTTCGATCTCCACCCAACAAAGTTTCGTTTCCTCCGTTTTCATCTCCATCGACGTGAGAGCTTTTGGAGTTTGAAGGGTAGATTTCACCCTTCTTCTCTTCCTTAGTGCCTCAAGGTAATATAAGCTAGAGTTTTGCTCATTTCTAGCTTGTTCTTGTAGTTGTGGAGAATTTTCCTCACGTTGAAATTTCCCCCATTCTAGCCGTGAGCTCCTTGCCCTTGTGGAGTGTTGGAAATGCCCATTGATTGCCAAGCTAGCCATTTGGTTATTCTAAGGTAATACCTAAACTAAACTTTAAAAACTAGCTCCTTAATATGTTAGGTTGTGTGGAGAGAATTGAAATTGACTTGTGGTTATATGTGTGATGGGATATGGTTGTAGTTAGCAATCCATAATCCTTGTGTGGTGTGGAAAACAAGAAGAGAAAGAGGGAACAAGATAAAGAGGAAGAAGAGGAGTGAAAACCGAAAGTAAACAAGGTAAAGAGCTTACCTTGTGCTGGTTTTATTTTCTTGTGAAACCTATGTTGGTGTGGTGTAAATAACCTTGAGCTTGTGTAGTCTTGGTACTACAATATTCATAGCTGAAAGATAATGTTTTAATGTGTGGGAGTGTGTAAATAAACCTTGAAGTTAGGTTAGTGTACTTATGAGCAAATGGGACTTTGATGTGTTGTTTATGTTAAAACCAAACAGGTGGGAGAAAGTGTTGTGAGCTGTTTTAGTGTGGTGAAAATGCTAGGGAAAGCAAGTAAGTGCTGTCAAAATTTACCTAGGAATGGAAACTTGAGTGTTTATGATGAGGAAGAGATTAGGTGTGTTTAAGAGGTTTAAGTGAGTGGTAATGGTTTGGAAAACCAAACTTTGAAGAAGAGGTGTTAGGAGTAAAAATAATGCCATGTGAGTGCAAGAAATGGCATTAGTAAGTGAAGTTTAAATGGTAAGAGAGGGTGCCAAATCTGTTACAAGAGTTAAAAGAACTGAAACTAGTTATGGAAAATAAGTGATTTTGAGGAAGAATTTGAGTAAGGGTTTAACCCATGATTTGAAGTGGTTTAGAGCATGTTTTAAGGTGATTAAACATGTAGAATATTGTGGAAAGATTAGGGAAAGATTGGGGTGGATTAAGGATTGAATTGGGTTGAAAAATGATGTATGTTGCAGGTTTTAGCAGGGTCCGGGACCTAGTCCATGGACAAGGACCCGGACCACCCTTATTTTTATGTCGAGAGTGCATATACATGTTGGTCCGGGACTTGGGATAGGGACAAGGTCCCGGACCATAGCAAAAATGAGCCGAGAGTTTGTTTTGTGATTGGTCCGGGACTTAGGGTATGGACCAAGTCCCGGACCACCCCCAGAAACGTACAGAGAGTGTTTTAAAGGGTTTAAATGATGGGGGTTTGAATGTTAATGATGTTATAAGATGTTAAGGCCTTGTTTGGTGACATGTAAAGGCCCTAGGAAGTGTGAGAAAGTGTTAGAAGTGATTGAGAAGTGAGAACTCAAATTAACAAAGTGAAACCGAGATAACGGGGTAACTACGGGAGTAACATTTAATTATGTTCCGTATAAGCTTAGTAAATAATAATGTTTGAAACATTATCAGAGAGTCGTGCGTGACCCGAGGACGGTGAGATGACACGGTAAAAGTGAAAACCCCGGTGAAAGGTATGATTTTCTCATGCCCCGTATGCTAACCGAGTTACTCTGATTTGTGTGTTTGTGTGCCGGCTTAATCAAGATTAAAGCATGAAAATAATCCCTTGTTTGATTATGTATGCCTTGATGTATGTTGAATGAGCTAACATACTTGTATGCCGGTGTGGTCTAACTTAGTGCATAGACCGACTCTTAGTGAGTACTGATTGACTAGAAACCCGTTGAACGGGTAGTCACATAACCAATGGTATTATGCAAACACACACAAGCTATCGATTAAAGTATAACGATAACACAAACATATGAACTCCCTAAAATGCGAGGAGATGTACGGGTTGAGTATATACCCGATAACGGTTAGAGAACCTTATTGAAACAATCCACGAAATAAATATGAGTGGAGAGATAAATGACCTCCATCGAGAGGATTGAAGTTAGTCCAATAATGTAAACATATAAGAAAGGTAAAAGAGACCTAAGGGACTATGTGACTCCCTTGAGATACGGTCGACCTCTATATGAGGATTTTACCGGTATAAGAAAATATCCGAATGTACAAGCATATGATTGTGGGTAACACTTAAACCTAAGATTACCCGAATTAAGTAAAGTTCCCAAAGTCATTAGAAACATCGAGAATGATGCTTCTAGACTAATATATGATATAATTATAACTCCGAGAGAGGAGTATATGGGAACGAGAGTAGTCCGAGAGTAGTCGGACCTAAGTAAAAGAGATAGGAACTAAGAGAGAGTTCCGTGAGCTAGTTGAACCTTCCCACCATGCTAGACCCAGAGTAGGGTCGAAACCGGGGAAGTAAGACTATGCTAGAGAGCCATGAGTTTTGGCTTAAGTATGTAAAGAGAGTAACAAGCGTGACGTAGGAGACCTGTAGTGTCTCGAGAATCTACAAGAGCTTGAGTATGAATAACCCAAGAGTGTGGGTGAGATAATGAGTATAAATAACCCGAGAGAAAAGGGGTGAGAATATGTATGAGTAACCCGAGAGAATGGGTAAGTATAAGAATGAGTAGCCCAAGAGAATGGGTGTGTATACGAATAAGTAACCCGAGAGAGCGGGTGAGGTATTGAATAAGTAAACAAGGCATAGTGAGGAATAACCCTCAATGCCTAAGAGTAACCAGTTACCACTAACAACATGTTATGTTAGTTAGGAATCGTGTTCCGTGATTGGATGTAGATTCCTTGTGTGATATACATATATATTGTATTGCCATGATGCATGTTGTTTGATTAAAATGAACTCCATGTATACCGACCCAAAGTAGTCGGCGTACCGCGGTTAGCACGCGGTATATGCGAATTTCATGCGCAGCGAAAGCTGACCCCCTAGGGGGAACGTTTTTAGTGTGCAGGTACTTGAAGCTGACCACCGTTCGAGAGAGTAGGACGGGGACAGTTATGAAGCGTGGGTAGTTGAATCGTAAATACTTATGCATTTAAATGAGGTGTAAGTCCGAGTATGTTATCGGCATCCGTATATTGTAGACTCGGTATAGTGAGATATGAATTGAGTATTGTATTTGTATGAAGTACTCGGTTGTTCCAGTTCATCAGACCGTTACGGTATGTAAGAAAGGCCTGGTTAGCCACATGGGTGGCTAACGGCGTTGTTTCACCCCTCGTTGTAATTAGAGTTCCGCTGCGTAAGTAGGAGTAATTAGTAACAGTTTCAGAGGTAATGACGAGATTAACGGTTGGGGTGTTACAAAAATGGTATCAGAGCGAAGTATCGCTCTGATGACTGGAAATACCGAGCTTAGGAAATACCGAGTTAGGAATTAGAGACTTAGGGCTATGGGTTGAGTGGTAGCGTGAGAGATGCGCTAGTAGGAACTTCCAGTATGATCTGGATACCTACAATACCAGACCCGCCCTCCACAACCCCCGCATTAAAAGCTTGGGAAAGAACGCCAGAGAGACGGGAAACCCAATCTGGCAGTTATTAAATATTTCAACATGAACTAGAACCTGTCATGCGGTAGTCCCGAGAACCGGAAACCCGGAGACGGATCCCGCTGGAATGACAATAACCGCACATAATGGCGAAGATCGAGAAATCCTAATCCAAGGAGACCGAAATCTGTGGCAACTTGGGGCGACATGCTTAGCAGTCGCGAGAACCTAGCTGGCCGAGCAGCAGCAAGAAGAAAGCACCAACCGTGCAACAAGGCGGACCCATGAGAAATAACAAAAACCGAGACACATGTCTACGGACCGCCATAACTAAATAATACCATCAACGGTACACTAACCGACTAAGAATCTAGTCAAGAGTAGATACACCCACCCTGCCACACCCGAAGAGGTTGCAATACCTAACGGATACAGCTTAGACAGCTACGAGCATAACTACGGGATATACCCGAATAGGACTACAGAAGTAGTGCCTAAATGACTTAAACCTCGGTAACCACAGTAAAGACGTGGGAACGAGCAACGAGGTAGAACCAACCAAATTAAGTAAATCCTCCGAGAGTGGAGGAGCACCTAAATGAATGACAGTCATGTCAAGATGAATGAGAAGCAGCTCTAAGGAGTAGATATCAACTAAAGGATCAAGGAAGAGCCGATAAGGCTACCAAATACAATGTGAACAATACCGTGACCGGTATGAGTTAACCTAAAAACCGCCTGTACCGCGCACTTGCCACGGCAAGTGCAGTAAAAACGGACTACTAAGAGGAGCTTTGACAAGCGATCAGTACTTAGCAAAGTACCAGGATGGCGAATGAAGCCAATATAGCAACTCGAACCTTAAGAATTCTGAAATGAACCTTGAAAGGCCTAACAGCCTAATCACTGTATAAAGAACATACCGGCCAGCAAGAAGCTGGACTGGATAAGAATCAGCCGGCATTGAAATGCCATGAAGAGCTTACTTTTAAAACCCGAACTTTCTTTCAAACATGAAATTTTCCAAAAACCCCCGAATTTTTAAACCAAACCAGAGAATCACGGTAAGTCATTATAGGACATATAAGAGGAGTTGGCAACAGAATACTTCACTTAGGCGTGACCGACACTACAAGTGTACACAAATGAGACATGGAACGACCGCACTCCAAAGGAGCTTGCGGGCCTGACAGACCAATTATGAGTTAGTCGGGTAAGTGGTAACGTATCAATAAGATACTCCATGTATGTATACAAGTAGAGTACGGTACACGGGAAGTAGCCCACTCCATACTACGGACGAAAGAGCCAATTCAAACCAAGACAGTTGGACACTCGAATGATCGAAGAACATAAGAAAGCTTACCAAGAATCCAGTAAGGTGATGGACCTAAGGATATAGCGTTAAGAAGTGCGAGAAGCACAGAGTATAAGTCAAGACATGAGATATGTCTCAGGACTCAGGAAATACCTAATAACTGGAATGAATACCAGTGTAAGCAATAAGCGAATGCCTTAATTGATCATATCAATGTTTGATAAACGGGATAGAATTCCCACTTTATACCTCACTGAAGAGAATAATGACCAGACCTAGAAGGTATTAGAAGGTACCAAGGATCTACCCAATAATGGGAGACATTACAACCCTAAACGGGATAGTCAAGGACATAGCCGCAAGGCGAAGTCACAACTGAACATAACCATGAGTACAAGCCAAATGTAATGGCATTACTCAGTAACACCCAGGAGCAATCCGAGAAGGGTGCCGGAGTCAACAGTAGTTGAACGAAACATCGTGTTGAGAACACAAGTGTTTAAGCAAACACTCGGGTAGAACCCGAAGGGATCCCTCGTAACACGGGATACCCTAGATTGCCAGAGGGCATAAACAACTATCAAGTTATTTAAAAGGGCCTTCCATGTCTGGAAGTGTGACGAGACAACCATATCAAGAGCCCAGTAATACCTCCTAACCATTTAATGGCATACGGAGAAGAAGAAACCTATATAAACAGCCCGCATGGAGCATGGCGAGGCAAGGTGGCTTGTAAGCCGATAAAAACCACTACAATTGTAGATCCAAATTGTAAACCTATGCATAAAGGCATAAGAGGAACAGTGGTGAATGAACCACTACCTTAGAGGGGGATACCACTTGTTATTATGGGGCCTATGGAGCGGCATTTGCGTGAATCCTCCAGAGAAAGGCTACCACCTAAGTATGTAATGTGAAACCGCTAGAGCGGTGTAGTAAAACTTGAGCATGTGTATATTGCCAATGAGTATATGAACTATAGTAGTGTGTAAAGAGGAACCTTGATGGCAGTACAAAGGAAACCGATAGAGTAATCGGATGAGTAGTGAACACTGTATGTGTACCATATGAACTGCAGAGTAAGCAGTGCGCAAGTGCGCAGAGAGATTTAAAGAGTAGTGTATGTTGTTGAGCCCACAGTGTAAATGGCGAGAACACCTAGGCGGAAGCTAAAGTAGTAGCGGATGCCATGAGAATGAGAAAGACCAAGGTACGCAGTAAGCGACCATTGTAAGAGTATATCAGTTAGTGATCAGAGTTGATGAGAAAATGTGGTAAAGGAGACATGATCATTCCTATCCCATGAGAGATTTACTGTCAAGGGTTTACGCTTCTGCACTCTGTATGACTGAGTGTTTTGGTATTGCACTTGTGCGGTAATGATCAAGTGGGAGAGCCAGGAATTGAGAAATGTCAACGAAGCCTGTTGAGTGAGAATCTAGAGAGATAACCGTGCGGCCATTGGCCAAAGATGCACAAAGAACGTGGGCAGTAACCCACAGGCCCAGGATCGATATGTGGAAAAATGCAGAGTAGTATGAATGAAGAACTCTGGTACAGAACCAAGAAACAAACATAATCCATGAGCCACTATTAAACGAGGAAGCACTACATGCTAAGTAGTAGCTTGACCTCAACCGACAACAAGTCGGGAAAAATAAGTGAATAATCACAAAGGTATACAGTGTTATACGAAGTAGATTCCCAGAGAACTGGAGAGACAATCTATAAATCATCGAATTCGCATACGGTAAGAGATACCAAGCGACGATTGAAATACATTGAGAATACCAAAGAGCGAATTAAGCTCTAGTTATCAGGTCACGCAGCAGAAGCTTGTGGACCGTGATTCAGGGTTAAGTATACCTATGTCATAAACCCCTTGAAGCCTTAGAGGCTAGAACCGAACCCGGTTATGAGTTAATTAACCGTACTGAAGTTAAAACACTTCATAATACTCGAATTAATGAACCAATGTTCAGTGATAACATATGGTTGGTTACGCGGGCGTAACCCCTTTTAAGGGGGGTAGGGCGAGAAACCGCTTAGAGTATGTTTTACGTATTGGTGCGTAAACTACTATGTGCATAGCACAAAAGAAATTATTTTGATGATTGGAACTCATGTTACATAAACATGTCTACCCATTCATCGTGTAAGTATGAGTATTGTGCATGAGAGATGCAAGTAATGAGAATGTAATATATATGAAAAGAGGAGTAGAGAAACTCCTGGGGAATGAGAATCCCTATAGTATATGTCTAGTGAGATTAGACATGAGTTATGATGAGTATGAATCGGCATGAAACCGATGTGTAACCTAAGAGGGAGTGAGTTCCCTAGGTGATTTTATTTGAGAATGATAGATGGAGTGAGTTCCATCCTTTGGAGTTGTATGTTATGTGTTTTAAATTGAGCAACAATTTGGGTAAAAGAAGCCATAAGTATGGAATACCTAGGTAAAGCAAGCAAGCAATTGAGAATGACAAATGACCTAAGTACTAGGAACTAGAGATTAATTGAAACGAATTGTTTCGTGAATATGACTAGAAAGAGTAAAAGATAGAAAACAAAAATGTTTGACTATCTGATTGTTTGAAACTGACGTGGGAGGTGGAACTTGATCTGCTAGCGATCAAGGGAAACCGAACACAAATTGGGGTGGAAGGATAGTTCAACACTGATGCTGATCACATCAGGGTTAGATGATTCCTGAAGCTCCCTATAGTGGTCACAAGTAATCACGCTAAGAAAGATACAGCTACCATAAATCTGATTTGGAGTTGTGTGATGTTTTAAAAAGAATTTTCAAACAGATTTTGAAAAGAATTTCCTTCAAGTATGAAGATGGAAATGAAACTGGTTTTGAAACCGCTATCACCCGCCGATGGCTGAGCCTTAAGTCTTGATGACCGGTAGAACGGTGGGCGTGTATTAGTTTTGAAACCATTGCACCGTACGTGCGGCGGTCCTAAGTGACCGGTTGGGGCGGTGTCAGTGTGTGATTTTTCCAAAGGCAGCGGGACGGGGAGAGTACCCTGAGATGTTCCTGTGTTGAGTGAGTCAACCAGAGTGCCTGAGGATATGTATATGTGAACGTTTTGATCAGAACCGAAGGGACCGTGGGCCAGAGAGAGTAAGTGCCCATTTGTCATGAAACGGCCGTGAACCAGAAAGAGTAAGTGTTCAACGTGACCGGTACCTGAGGGATCAGTAGTATATCACTCAACATGGATTCGAGGACTGTAGTGCCTTCTTGTCTTCGGACCGATTCCATGGAGAGAGTAAAAAGAGTATTTTTGATTGCTATGCATGCTGTGATATGTGTGTGGTATGTGTAGTATGAAATGAGACAGACTTGTGGAGTCTGTAAGGTTATACATGTATTATAACCTTGGCATAGTACGCCATGAGAGTAACCATCTAGATTCACCAACTTTGAGGACAAAGTTCCTAAGGGGGGTAGATTTTAATACCCCGGATCTAAAAATGGTGATTTAATTACTCTAATAAAATTATTAAGGGCCTAATGGTGCCTAAAGAGTATTGGTAAAAAGAATAAAACCAAAAGAAAAGAGAAAACGCTTGAAAAGCGAAAAACGCTAAAGTGCGCGTTAAATGAGTATAGGAGATATATGATCTCGAGAGGGTCCGAGATGGATTCCTAGGGCTTAGTTAGGCCTAATAAGTATACGGGAATGATTCCCGAAGAAAACGGATCCAAATAATGGATTAAAAATGCTAACGGAGTTTTAAGCACGTTTTTCGAGAAAACCCGAAAACGCAACTTTAAGTGGTCAAACGGACCCGTAAAAATTATAGTTGATTAAATAACTATAAATAATATTAATGGAAGCTTAATAACCATTAAAATTAATTAAACGAGAAAATTCCGGAAAACGGACCCGGTAAATGAATAGTGACTAACCGGGAGACGAAACGCGTTTAGTTCGAAAAGACGAAAAACGACCCGGGCCTAATTAGTGTGGGCCGGTTTTGATTAATGAGTGTACACCCATTAATAGCTTGCTAGCTATTAAGTAATAACAAGACAAATAAATAAGTAAGTAAAGTAAATAGTATAAAGTGAAAAAGTAAAATAAAAAGCTTACCTCCTCACCTTCTCCTTCACTCACGTATTGAAATGCTCCAGAGCTTTGCAACTCCTTCTTCTTCTCTTACGCGCGATTCCATACAGCACAAAACCTCCATCTTCAATCTCCTCCATCTTACTCATTTCTCCACCGAATCACAAGAAATTGGTACCGTTGGACTCGTCTCGGTGAGAGCTTCGATCTCCACCCAACAAAAGTTTCGTTCCTCCGTTTTCATCTCCATCGACGTGAGAGCTTTTGGAGTTTGAAGGTAGATTTACCCTTCTTCTCTTCCTTAGTGCCTCAAGGTAATTATAAGCTAGAGTTTTGCTCATTTCTAGCTTGTTCTTGTAGTTGTGGAGAATTTTCCTCACGTTGAAATTTTCCCCCATTCTAGCCGTGAGCTCCTTGCCCTTGTGGAGTGTTGGAAATGCCCATTTGATTGCCAAGCTAGCCATTTGGTTATTCTAAGGTAATACCTAAACTAAACTTTAAAACTAGCTCCTTAATATGTTAGGTTGTGTGGAGAGAATTGAAATTGACTTGTGGTTATATGTGTGATGGGATATGGTTGTAGTTAGCAATCCATAATCCTTGTGTGGTGTGGAAAACAAGAAGAGAAAGAGGGAACAAGATAAAGAGGAAGAAGAGGAGTGAAAACCGAAAGTAAACAAGGTAAAGAGCTTACCTTGTGCTTGTTTTATTTTCTTGTGAAACCTATGTTGGTGTGGTGTAAAACCTTGAGCTTGTGTAGTCTTGGTACTACAATATTCATAGCTGAAAGATAATGTTTTAATGTGTGGGAGTGTGTAAATAAACCTTGAAGTTAGGTTAGTGTACTTATGTGAGCAAATGGGACTTTGATGTGTTGTTTATGTTAAAACCAAACAGGTGGGAGAAAAGTGTTGTGAGCTGTTTTAGTGTGGTGAAAATGCTAGGGAAAGCAAGTAAGTGCTGTCAAAATTACCTAGGAATGGAAAGTCTTGAGTGTTTATGATGAGGAAGAGATTAGGTGTGTTTAAGAGGTTTAAGTGAGTTTATGGTTTGGAAAACCAAACTTTGAAGAAGAGTGTGTTAGGAGTAAAAATAATGCCATGTGAGTGCAAGAAATGGCATTAGTAAGTGAAGTTTAAATGGTAAGAAGAGGGTGCCAAATCTGTTACAAGAAGTTAAAGAACTTGAAAACTAGTTATGGAAAATAAGTGATTTTGAGGAAGAATTTGAGTAAGGGTTTAACCCATGATTTGAAGGTTTTAGAGCATGTTTAAGGTGATTAAACATGTAGAAATATTGTGGAAAGTAGGGAAAGATTGGGGGTGGATTAAGGATTGAATTGGGGTTGAAAAATGATGTATGTTGCAGGTTTTAGCAGGGTCCGGGACCTAGTCCATGGACAAGGACCCGGACCACCCCTTATTTTTATGTCGAGAGTGCATATACATGTTGGTCCGGGACTTGGGATAGGGACAAGGTCCCGGACCATAGCAAAAATTGAGCCGAGAGTTTGTTTTGTGATTGGTCCGGGACTTAGGGTATGGACCAAGTCCCGGACCACCCCCAGAACCTACAGAGAGTGTTTTAAAGGTTTTAAATGATGGGGGTTTGAATGTTAATGATGTTATAAGATGTTAAGGCCTTGTTTGGTGACATGTAAAGGCCCTAGGAAGTGTGAGAAAGTGTTAGAAGTGATTGAGAAGTGAGAACTCAAATTAACAAAGTGAAACCGAGATAACGGGGTAACTACGGGAGTAACATTTAATTATGTTCCGTATAAGCTTAGTATTAATAATAATGTTTGAAACATTATCAGAGAGTCGCGCGTGACCCAAGGACGGTGAGATGACACGGTAAAAGTGAAAACCCCGGTGAAAGGTATGATTTTCTCATGCCCCGTATGCTAACCGAGTTACTCTGATTTGTGTGTTTGTGTGCCGGCTTAATCAAGATTAAAGCATGAAAATAATCCCTGTTTGATTATGTATGCCTTGATGTATGTTGAATGAGCTAACATACTTGTATGCCGGTGTGGTCTAACTTAGTGCATAGACCGACTCTTAGTGAGTACTGATTGACTAGAAACTCGTTGAACGGGTAGTCACATAACCTATGGTATTATGCAAACACACACAAGCTATCGATTAAAGTATAACGATAACACAAACATATGAACTCCCTAAAATGCGAGGAGATGTACGGGTTGAGTATATACCCGATAACGGTTAGAGAACCTTATTGAAACAATCCACGAAATAAATATGAGTGGAGAGATAAATGACCTCCATCGAGAGGATTGAAGTTAGTCCAATAATGTAAACATATAAGAAAGGTAAAAGAGACCTAAGGGACTATGTGACTCCTTGAGATACGGTCGACCTCTTATATGAGGATTTTACCGGTATAAGAAAATATCCGAATGTACAAGCATATGATTGTGAGGGTAACACTTAAACCTAAGATTACCCGAATTTAAGAAAGTTCCCAAAGTCATTAGAAACATCGAGAGTGATGCTTCTAGACTAATATACATGATATAATTATAACTCCGAGAGAGGAGTATATGGGAATGTGAGTAGTCCGAGAGTAGTCGGACCTAAGTAAAAGAGATAGGAACTAAGAGAGAGTTCCGTGAGCTAGTTGAACCTTCCCACCATGCTAGACCCAGAGTAGGGTCGAAACCGGGGAAGTAAGACTATGCTAGAGAGCCATGAGTTTTGGCTTAAGTATGTAAAGAGAGTAACAAGCGTGATGTAGGAGACCTGTAGTGTCTCGAGAATCTACAAGAGCTTGAGTATGAATAACCCAAGAGTGTGGGTGAGATAATGGTATAAATAACCCGAGAGAAAAGGGGTGAGAATATGTATGAGTAACCCGAGAGAATGGGTAAGTATAAGAATGAGTAGCCCAAGAGAATGTGGTGTATACGAATAAGTAACCCGAGAGAGCGGGTGAGGTATTGAATAAGTAAACAAGGCATAGTGAGGAATAACCCTCAATGCCTAAGAGTAACCAGTTACCACTAACAACAATGTTATGTTAGTTAGGAATCGTGTTCCGTGATTGGATGTAGATTCCTTGTGTGATATACATATATATTGTATTGCCATGATGCATGTTGTTTGATTAAAATGAACTCCATGTATACCCGACCCAAAGTAGTCGGCGTACCGCGGTTAGCACGCGGTATATGCGAATTTCATGCGCAGCGAAAGCTGACCCCCTAGGGGGAACGTTTTTAGTGTGCAGGTACTTGAAGCTGACCACCGTTCGAGAGAGTAGGACGGGGACAGTTATGAAGCGTGGGTAGTTGAATCGTAAATACTTATGCATTTAAATGAGGTGTAAGTCCGAGTATGTTATCGGCATCCGTATATTGTAGACTCGGTATAGTTGAGATATGAATTGAGTATTGTATTTGTATGAAGTACTCGGTGTTCCAGTTCATCAGACCGTTACGGTATGTAAGAAAGGCCTGGTTAGCCACATGGGTGGCTAACGGCGTTGTTTCACCCCTCGTTGTAATTAGAGTTCCGCTGCGTAAGTAGGAGTAATTAGTAACAGTTTCAGAGGTAATGACGAGATTAACGGTTGGGGTGTTACAGATGATTTGGTTCCGAGCACCGGACCAATAGCAAGGTGCCCTATCGAATGGCTCCAGCAGAGATGACTGAGCTCAAGGAGCAGCTGAGAGACCTACTTGACAGGGATTTATAGCCCTAGCGTTTCACCATGGGGAGGCGGGTCCTCTTCGTGAAGAAGAAGGACGGTAGCCTCCGCCTGTGTATTGACTATCGAGAGCGAATGCAGTTACGGTGAAGAAACGTTATCCTTACCGCGCATCGACGACTTATTTGATCAGTTGAGAGGAGCACAGTGTTCTCCAAGATAGATCTAGACCCGGTTATCATCAGATTGCCGTCAAGGACAGTGATATGAGAAGACAGCGTTCAGACCAGATATGGACATATGAGTTTACGGTTATGCCGTTGGTTTATCCAATGCACCAGCTAAGTTCATGGACTTAATGAATCGCTTGTTCCAAGATTAGTGGACAAGTCAGTGGTAGTCTTCATCGATGACAACTTGTGTATTCGAAATCGAGAGGTGAGCATGAAAGCCACCTGAGAAGTGTGTTACAGACGTTGAGAAGAATCAGTTGTATGCGAAATTTTCTAAGTGTGAATTTTGGTTGAAACAAGTTTCCTTTCTTGGCCATGTGATTTCTGAGGCCGGGATCGCTGTTGATCCAGCAAAGATAGATGCAGTACGCACCTGGCCTAGGCCGAAGACAGTTACCGACATTCGGAGCTTCCTCGGTCTGGCAGGATATTATAGGAGATTTGTAAAGAACTTCTCCAGTGTCTCGAAGCCGATGACTTCCTTGATGAAAAAGGATGCTCCATTCGAGTGGACAGCTGACTGCGAGATTTCTTTCAGAGGCTTAAAGATGCTCTGACATCTGCACCAGTCCTGACTATACCAGACGGTCCAGATGGTTTTGAGGTCTATTGCGATGCATCAGGTAAGGGTATGGGTTGTGTGTTGATGCAACACGGGAAGGTCATAGCATACGCCTCCCGACAACTGAAGAAACACGAAGAGAACTACCCTACCCACGATTTAGAATTGGGTGCCATTGTCTTCGCACTGAAGATATGGCGACATCATTTGTATGGGGTGAGCATGACAATTTATTCCGACCACAAGAGTTTAAAGTACTTGTTCACTCAGAAGGAGTTGAACATGAGACAAAGAAGGTGGGTTGAATTTTTGAACGATTATGACTAACTTGCAATACAAAGAGGGAAAAGCAAATGTGGTAGCTGACGCACTGAGTCGCCGAGCTCACTCTCTCCATTCGCTGGTCTCTCATACTAGCTTAGTTGAAGAGGTGCGGAGTGCTTAGATGACGGATCAGTATATGTTGGAGATTAGACAGAAAATTATTGATGGCACATTTGAGGGTCAGAAGTATGACTTCAGACTCCATGACGATGACTTGATTAGGCTTAATGGCCGACTGTATCCGAGGAGTAGCGCTGAACTGAAGAACGCATACTGAGTGAATCCCATTGTTCTACGACATCGATTCACCCCGGAGCTTCAAAGATGTATAGGGTATGAAACGTTATTTTTGGTGGGCTGGAATGAAAAAGAATGTAAATGATTATGTTTTAAGGTGTCTCACTTGTCAGAAGGTCAAGTTTGAGCACCGACGGCCTGGTGGTATGGTGCAGCCAATGCCAGTGCCTGAGTGGAAGTTACATGACATTTCTATGGACTTGTAGTAGGGCTTCCGCCTACAAGGGGAGGTCTGAATATGATTTGGGTTGTTGTTGACCGACTGACCAAGGTGGCCCGATTCATTCCGATGAAGGACACCTGGAAAGTGGCAAGACTTGCAGAGCTCTTCGACAGAAAAATTGTAAGACATCATGGGGTACCAAAAACGATTGTATCTGACAGAGATACAAGATTCTTATCGAGGTATTGGAGATCCACACGAGAAGCACTGGGTACCAAACTGAAATTGAGTATGGCGTTTCACCCACAGACAGATGGTCAGAGTGAGCGCACCATCCAGACACTTGAGGATATGTTACGTTGTTGTGCACTGACTTTCAGACCAGCTGGATTGATAAGTACATCTGATTGAGTTTAGCTATAACAACAGTTATCATGCTTCGATCAAGATGTCTCCCTTCCAGGCTTTGTACGGTAGACCATGCCGCACGCCATTCTGCTGGGATGAGTCGAGTGAGATGGTCATTATAGGACCAGAGTATCTAGAACAAGTTCAGGCACAAGTTCGCCAGATCCGGGCTAACATGAAAGCAGCTCAGGATAGACAGAAGTCGTCGCAGATGTACGCAAACGTGACTTGGAGTTCGCGTGGGCGATCAGGTATTTCTTAGAGTGTCCCCCATGAAGGGAGTGTTTCATTTTGCTAGAAGGGCAAGTTGAGCCCAAAATATGTGAGGCCTTATGTTGTGACGGAGCGGATAGGACCGGTAGCTTACCGACTTGATTTACCTGCTGAGCTGGGCAAGGTACATGATGTATTTCATGTGTCCCAGTTGAAGAAATATATGTCTCATCCGTCTCATGTACTTCAGCTGAGAGGCTAACCTTAGAGCCGACCTTGCGATCAGTGGAGACTCCAGTACGGATTCTGGATACTAAGACTCGAGACACTCGCCATAAGTCTGTGAGACTGGTGAAGGTCCTCTGGTCTAACCAGGACGTCGAGGAGGCCACTTGGGAGCTGGAAGATAGGATGAAGGCGAAGTACCCGTCGTTGTTCACTTCTTAGTGTTTATACGTATAGGGTACGGGGCGTACCCTATTTTAAGGGGGGTAGAGCCGTTTCCGTTTCGGTTATATGTGTATGGCATGTATTTGAATACATTGTCCATGTTGTTTATGTCATGTTGTTATATTGTTATGTTACAGACCGTTGTGTCTGAATGACGTTATGTAGACCTTGAGTCCCATGTTATTGAAGTATGTTGTTGATGTCGATATGGAAGTATTGTTTTGTAAGTGATCCCCATGTTTTAATGTTTAAGATATGTGGGTAGTGTGAACTTTGGGGACAAAGTTCTTTTAAGGGGGGTAGATTGAAATACCCAAACCTTAATAAGTTGTTTAAATATTAAATTATGATATATTAAGACTAAAAAGAGTCTTAGAAATGTTAGTAAAACAATTTAAAAGATAGTCTTTCAGAAATGTTAAGTAAACAATTGAAAAGAATAGTAAAATACAATAAAATAACCTATTAAATCAATTACCAAAGAAAACCAAGCTTGAAAACAAGTTAAAAACACAAATGTGCTTTAAGGAGTCTTAAAGCACGTTTTTGAGAAACTGTCTTGTAAATGAGTTTTGAATGGCTAAATGTCTATCAATACTCTTTAATTAATATGTGCACTACTTAGTATCACATTTGGAAGTTTAAATCAATGAGAAATCAAAGATTTCACTTCTGTGTGCTTTGTTTTAGTAAATAGTAACTAAAATAAGCTAGTTGTAACATATGTCAACATATGTAATTTAATTGATCAATAAAGACTGGGTAACCCCTATAACATATGGGGCCGGTTTTCAAGAGGTGAGTCACCACCCTTATCAATTAACAAGCAAACAAATAAATGAGTAATTAAGAAAGCACTATTTGCTTTATGTAACAAAATTCTTCAAAAGCAATTACAATCAGTGAATCCTCTTCATTCCTTCATTTCCTCATTCTCACGTATCCCATCTCCTTCCTTGCTCTCTTTCACGGTTGAACCAGACCACCACAAACACCATCTTCAAATCCTTGTAACTCCTAGCTCACTTGGCCAAATCAAAAACTAAGACCACCAATCTCTTAGTCTCATCAAGCTCTTCAACTTGGTCCTTTCAAATCTTCAAG